>CM036251.1:1166287-1193787 GCA_020698575.1 Bostrychus sinensis | reverse complement strand
GAGAGAGAGGAGAGAAGAGAGAGGAGAGAGAGAGAAGAGAGAGGAGAGGAGAGAGAAGAGAGAGAGAGGAGAGAAGAGAGAGAGAGAGAAGAGAGGAGAGAGAAAAGAGAGAGGAGAGAGAGAAGAGAGGAGAGAGAGGAGAGGAGAGAGAGAGAGAAGAGAGGAGAGAGAGAAGAGAGAGGAGAGAAGAGAGAGGAGAGAGAGAAGAGAGGAGAGAGAGAAGAGAGAGGAGAGAGAAGAGAGAGAGAGAGAAGAGAGAGAGAGAAGAGAGGAGAGAGAGAAGAGAGGAGAGAGAGAAGAGAGAGGAGAGAGAGGAGAGAGAGAGGAGAGAGAAGAGAGAGAAGAGAGGAGAGAAGAGAGAGGAGAGGAGAGAGAAGAGAGAGAGAGGAGAGAGAAGAGAGAGAGAAGAGAGAGGAGAGAGAGAGAAGAGAGAGGAGAGGAGAGAGAAGAGAGAGAGAGGAGAGAAGAGAGAGAGAGAGAAGAGAGGAGAGAGAAAAGAGAGAGGAGAGAGAGAGGAGAGAGAGAAGAGAGAGAGAGAGAAGAGAGGAGAGAGGAGAGAGAGAGGAGAGAGAGAAGAGAGAGAGAGGAGAGAAGAGAGGAGAGAGAAGAGAGAGAGGAGAGAGAGAGGAGAGAGAGAAGAGAGAGAGAGGAGAGGAGAGAGAAGAGAGAGAGGAGAGAGAGAGGAGAGAGAGAAGAGAGAGAGAGGAGAGAAGAGAGGAGAGAGAGAGGAGAGAGAGAAGAGAGAGAGAGAGAGAAGAGAGAGGAGAGAGAGAGAAGAGAGAGGAGAGGAGAGAGAAGAGAGAGAGAGGAGAGAGAAAAGAGAGAGGAGAGAGAGAGGAGAGAGAGAAGAGAGGAGAGAGAAGAGAGAGAGGAGAGAGAGAGGAGAGAGAGAAGAGAGAGAGAGGAGAGAAGAGAGAGGAGAGAAGAGAGAGGAGGATTCTGAGTGTGATGTTTCTCTGATGGAGACCTTCTCTGACATATGCAAATGTCTGATTCACTCACACACGTGCACGCCCCTGGTCTGTGTGTGTGTGTGTGTGTGTATTCGCTCCTGGCCCTAACATTTGTAAGTGCGTGCACTTTGTCTTCACGTGCATGCTCTTCCTTCGTGCACTAACCACTGGTCTGTGTGTGTTTGGGCTCTCTCCTCTCGTGCGCGCCCCTGGTTCTCGTGCGCGCCCCTGGTTCTCGTGCACGCCCCTGGTGTTTACTCTGCTTTGCCTAAACTCAGCTCTGTTTACTCAGGTTTACTTCATGAAGCTGTCACTTAGTTTTACATCATTTATCATTTTAATTTCTGTTTTACACCAACGGTCCTGGTTTAGACCTGGTTTAGTCCTGGTTTAGACCTGGTTTAGTCCTGGTTTAGACCTGGTTTAGTCCTGGTTTAGTCCTGGTTTAGACCTGGTTTAGACCTCGTTTAGTCCTGGTTTAGTCCTGGTTTAGTCCTGGTTTAGTCCTGGTTTAGACCTGGTTTATAGACCTGGTTTAGACCTGGTTTAGTCCTGGTTTAGACCTGGTTTAGTCCTGGTTTAGACCTGGTTTAGTCCTGGTTTAGACCTGGTTTAGACCTCGTTTAGTCCTGGTTTAGTCCTGGTTTAGTCCTGGTTTAGTCCTGGTTTAGACCTGGTTTAGTCCTGGTTTAGTCCTGGTTTAGTCCTGGTTTAGACCTGGTTTAGACCTGGTTTAGACCTGGTTTAGTCCTGGTTTAGTCCTGGTTTAGACCTGGTTTAGTCCTGGTTTAGACCTGGTTTAGACCTGGTTTAGTCCTGGTTTAGACCTGGTTTAGTCCTGGTTTAGACCTGGTTTAGTCCTGGTTTAGACCTGGTTTAGACCTCGTTTAGTCCTGGTTTAGTCCTGGTTTAGTCCTGGTTTAGTCCTGGTTTAGACCTGGTTTAGACCTGGTTTAGTCCTGGTTTAGTCCTGGTTTAGACCTGGTTTAGACCTGGTTTAGACCTGGTTTAGTCCTGGTTTAGTCCTGGTTTAGTCCTGGTTTAGACCTGGTTTAGCCCTGGTTTAGCCCTGGTTTAGTCCTGGTTTTGTCCTGGTTTAGACCTGGTTTAGTCCTGGTTTAGACCTGGTTTAGACCTCGTTTAGTCCTGGTTTAGTCCTGGTTTAGTCCTGGTTTAGCCCTGGTTTAGTCCTGGTTTAGACCTGGTTTAGACCTCGTTTAGTCCTGGTTTAGACCTGGTTTAGCCCTGGTTTAGTCCTGGTTTAGACCTGGTTTAGACTTGGTTTAGTCCTGGTTTTGTCCTGGTTTAGTCCTGGTTTAGTCCTGGTTTAGACCTGGTTTAGACCTGGTTTAGTCCTGGTTTAGACCTGGTTTAGCCCTGGTTTAGTCCTGGTTTTGTCCTGGTTTACACCTGGTTTAGTCCTGGTTTTGTCCTGGTTTAGACCTGGTTTAGACCTGGTTTAGTCCTGGTTTAGACCTGGTTTAGACCTGGTTTAGCCCTGGTTTAGTCCTGGTTTAGACCTGGTTTAGCCCTGGTTTAGTCCTGGTTTTGTCCTGGTTTAGACCTGGTTTAGTCCTGGTTTAGACCTGGTTTAGACCTGGTTTAGTCCTGGTTTAGTCCTGGTTTAGTCCTGGTTTAGACCTGGTTTAGCCCTGGATTAGTCCTGGTTTAGACCTGGTTTAGACTTGGTTTAGTCCTGGTTTTGTCCTGGTTTAGTCCTGGTTTAGTCCTGGTTTAGACCTGGTTTAGCCCTGGTTTAGTCCTGGTTTAGTCCTGGTTTAGTCCAGGTTTAGTCCTGGTTTAGACCTGGTTTAGTCCTGGTTTAGACCTGGTTTAGTCCTGGTTTAGACCTGGTTTAGACTTGGTTTAGTCCTGGTTTTGTCCTGGTTTAGTCCTGGTTTAGTCCAGGTTTAGTCCTGGTTTAGACCAGGTTTAGTCCTGGTTTAGACCTGGTTTAGTCCAGGTTTAGTCCTGGTTTAGACCTGGTTTAGTCCTGGTTTAGTCCTGGTTTAGACCTGGTTTAGTCCAGGTTTAGTCCTGGTTTAGTCCTGGTTTAGACCTGGTTTAGTCCTGGTTTAGACCTGGTTTAGTCCTGGTTTAGTCCTGGTTTAGACCTGGTTTAGACCTGGTTTAGACCTGGTTTAGTCCTGGTTTAGTCCTGGTTTAGTCCTGGTTTAGACCTGGTTTAGTCCTGGTTTAGACCTGGTTTAGTCCTGGTTTAGACCTGGTTTAGTCCTGGTTTAGAGAACATCAGAGTGCGTGGTGCGTTCGGGGCCCAGCTGGTCCACAGTGCGTCTCTTTCATGTGTCCGCGAGGCGTTCATGGGCCGTGGTTAATCCGAGCGCTCTCTCCACAAATAGACCCCGCTCTGGTCCCGAGTTCAAACGGAGCGGCCCCCGATCAAAGAACCGCGCCGGGGCCGGGACGGAATCATTCTAATGAGGTTCTCAACTGGGGGGCAGGGCCTGGAAGTGGATCATGGAGAGGAGGGACGTTATTTTTCTTTTTCATCTTATTTAAAACCTAAATATCATTTTAATGACATGAAATACTCATTAACACATGGCCTTTTTTTAGGAGAGAAATCCTGAAAATTAGTACAGGTTTAGATTTGGTGTAGTCCTGGTTTAGTCCTGGTTTAGTCCTGGTTTAGACCTGGTTTAGACCTTGTTTAGATCTGGTTTAGACCTGGTTTAGTCCTGGTTTAGACCTGGTTTAGTCCTGGTTTAGACCTTGTTTAGATCTGGTTTAGACCTGGTTTAGACCTGGTTTAGACCTGGTTTAGACCCGGTTTAGACCTGGTTTAGACCTGGTTTAGACCTGGTTTAGATCTGGTTTAGACCTGGTTTAGACCTGGTTTAGACCTGGTTTAGACCCGGTTTAGACCTGGTTTGGGGTTAGTCCTGGTGCAGGTCTAACATATGTTGAGTAATGAATGCAGTGATTATTAAACGAGTGCATAATGAATGAGCAGAGTTAATCAGAGCGGTGGCTCCTGTTTGCCACTCCGAGCCCAGCCGCAGGAGGAAGAAAATCACAGTGGGAGTGGGAAACATCACACTGTTTTATTTTTATATTTGAGGAAAAGAGTTAACTGTGGAATGAAAAACACTTTTATCTTTAAATCAAACCTGGACTAAAACCAAAGCTACACAGGAGAACTGTGTTGAGGATGAAATGTTTGTTTTGTTGGTGCTGCTGTTGTGGAAAACCTGGGCAGCTGCTGAGGGATTAGCTACCGTTCAGAGAAAGTGAGTTCAGATTTAAAACTTCCTAAACCAGTTCAGTGTTTAACGTCAGGTCGGGCAGCAGGATTTACACAAATGTTCACTTTCGGTGCCATGTGTTAGGCCAAAATTATACCACAACACTTCCCATTTTCTCCTCAGTCACTCGACAATCTCACAGAGCTCAGGGCTCTTATCCATCCATCCATCTTCTTCCGCTTTATTCGGGGCCGGGTCGCGGAGGCAGCAGTCTAAGCAAAGGTGCCCAGACTTCCCTCTCTACAGACACTTCCTCCAGCTCTACCGGGGGGACCCCAAGGCGTTCCCAGGCCGAGAGACGTAGTCCCTCCAGCGTGTCCTAGGTCTTCCCCGGGGCCTCCTCCCAGTGGGACATGCCCGGAACACCTCCCCAGGGAGGCGTCCAGGAGGCATCCGGAACAGATGCCCGAGCCTCAGCTGACTCCTCTCAATGTGGAGGAGCAGCGGCTCTACTCCGAGCTCCTCCCGGGTGACAGAGCTCCTCACCCTATCTCTAAGGGAGCGCCCAGCCACCCTGCGGAGGAAACTCATTTCGGCCGCTTGTATCCGGGATCTTGTCCTTTCGGTCATGACCCAAAGCTCATGACCATAGGTGAGAGTAGGAACGTAGATCGACCGGTAAATCGAGAGCTTTGCCTTTCGACTCAGCTCCTTCTTCACCACAACAGACCGATACAACGACCGCATTACTGCAGCCGCTGCACCGATCCGCCTGTCGATCTCACGCTTCATCCTTCCCTCACTCGTGAACAAGACCCCAAGATACTTGAACTCCTCCACTTGAGGCAGGGACTCTCCCCCAACCTGGAGAGGGCAAGCCTCCCTTTTCCGGTCGAGAACCATGGCCTCAGACTTGGAGGTGCTGATTCTCATCCCAGCCGCTTCACACTCGGCTGCAAACCGCCCCAGCACACGCTGAAGGTCTTGGTTTGATGAAGCCAACAGGACAACATCATCCACAAAAAGCAGAGATGAAATCCTGTGGTCCCCAAACCAGACTCCCTCCGGCCCCTGGCTGCACCTAGAAATTCTGTCCATAAAAATTATGAACAGAACCGGTGACAAAGGGCAGCCCTGCCGGAGTCCAACATGCACTGGAAACAGGTCTGACTTACAACCGGCAATGCGGACCAAGCTCCTGCTCCGGTCATACAGGGACCGGACAGCCCTTAGCAAAGGGCCCCGGACCCCATACTCCCAGAGAACCCCCCAAAGGACGCCACGAGGGACACGGTCGAACGCCTTCTCCAGGTCCACAAAGCACATGTGGACTGGTTGGGCGAACTCCCACGAACCCTCGAGCACCCGATAGAGGGAGTAGAGCTGGTCCACTGTTCCACGGCCAGGACGAAAACCGCATTGTTCCTCCTGAATCCGAGGTTCGACTATCGGCCGAATTCTCCTCTCCAGTCCCTGGAATAGACTTTCCCGGGGAGGCTGAGGAGTGTGATCCCCCTGTAGTTGGAACACACCCTCCGGTCCCCCTTCTTGAAAAGAGGAACCACCACCGCGGTCTGCCAGTCCAGAGGCACTGTCCCCAACTGCCATGCGATGTTGCAGAGACGTGTCAGCCACGACAGCCCCACAACATCCAGAGACTTGAGGTACTCAGGACGGATCTCATCCACCCCCCGCTTTCCAACCACCTCAGTGACTTCAGCCTGAGTGATGGACGAGTCCACCTCTGAGTCCCCAACCTCCGCTTCCTCAACGGAAGGCGTGTCGGTGGGATTGAGGAGATCCTCAAAGTATTCCTTCCACCGCCCGACAACATCCCCAGTCGAGGTCAACAGCTCCCCACCTCCACTGTAAACAGTGTTGGTGAAGTACTGCTTCCCCCTCCTGAGGCGGCGGACGGTTTGCCAGAATTTCTTTGAGGCCAACCGATAGTCCTCCTCCATGGCCTCCCCGAACTCCTCCCAGACCCGAGTTTTTGCCTCCACAACCGCCCGGGCCACAGCACGCTTGGCCCTCCGGTACCCATCAGCTGCCTCAGGAGTCCCACGAGCCAACCAGGCTCGATAGGACTCCTTCTTCAGCCTGACAGCATCCCTTACTTCCGGTGTCCACCACCGGGTTCGGGGGTTGCCGCCACGACAGGCACCAGAGACCTTGCGACCACAGCTCCGAACGGCTGCATCGACAATAGAGGCGGAGAACATGGTCCACTCGGACTCCATGTCTCCAACCTCCCTCGGGATCTGGTCAAAGCTCTACCGGAGGTGGGAGTTGAAGACCCCTCTGACAGAGGGCTCAGCCAGACGTTCCCAACAGACCCTCACAACACGTTTGGGTCTGCCGAGTCTGTCCGGCCTCCTCCTCCGCCAACGGATCCAACTCACCACCAGGTGGTGATCGGTTGACAGCTCCGCCCCTCTCTTCACCCGAGTGTCCAAAACACCAGGACACACTGGTGCCACGTGCACTGATGGACACCCTTGAACATGCTTGAACATGGTGTTCGTTATGGACAATCCGTGACTAGCACAGAAGTCCAATAACAAAACACCACTCGGGTTCAGATCGGGGAGGCCGTTCTTCCCAATCACGCCCCTCCAGGTGTCACTGTCGCCGCCCACGTGGGCATTGAAATCTCCCAGCAAAACAATGGAGTCCCCAGTCGGTGCACCTTCCAGTACACCTCCCAGGGACTCCAAGAAGGCCGGGTACTCTGTACTGCTATTTGGCCCGTAGGCACAAACCACAGTAAGAGACCTGTCCCCAACCCGAAGGCGTAGGGACGCGACCCTCTCGTTTACTGGGGTAAACTCTAACACATGGCGGCTGAGCTGGGGGGCTATGAGCAAGCCCACACCGGCCCGCCGCCTCTCACCGCGGGCAACGCCAGAGTGGTGGAGAGTCCAACCTCTCTCGAGGAGCTGGGTTTCAGAGCCCAAGCTGTGCGTGGAGGTGAACCCGACTATATCTAGCCGGTATCTCTCAACCTCCCGCACAAGCTCAGTCTCCTTCCCCCCCAGTGAGGTGACATTCCATGTCCCCACAGCTAGAAGCTTTGTCCGGGGACCGGGTCGCCGAGGCACCCGCCTTCGACTGCTGCCCGATCCACACAGCACCGGTCCCCTACGGCTACCTCTGCGGGTGGTGAGCCCACAGGAGGTCGGGCCCACGTCGCTCATTCGGGTTGTACCCGGCCGGGCCCCGTGGGCACAGGCCCGGCCACCAGGCGCTCGCATTCGAGCCCCAACCCCAGGCCTGGCTCCAGGGTGGGGCCCCGGCTGTGCCATACCGGGCGACGTCACGGTCCTTGATTTAATTGTCTTCATAGGGGTTTTGTGAACTGCTCTTAGTCTGGCCGTCACCTAGGACCTGTTTGCCATGGGAGACCCTACCAGGGGCATAATGCCCCAGGCAACATAGCTCCTAGGATCATTCGGGCACTCAAACCCCTCCACCACAGTAAGGTGGCGGTTCAAGAGGGAGGAGCTCAGGGCTCTTAGTTTAGCAGTATTTTTGTTAGATTTCCTCAGTATTTCCTCAGTATTTTGTAGTATTTCTGGCGTATTTCCTCAGTATGTTGTAGTATTTCTGGCGTATTTCCTCATTATGTTGTAGTATTTCTGGCGTATTTCCTCAGTATATTGTAGTATTTCTGGCGTATTTCCTCAGTATGTTGTAGTATTTCTGGCGTATTTCCTCAGTATGTTGTAGTATTTCTGGTGTAGTTCCTGGTCTGTGTTGTTGTGACTCAGTTTTGGTGAAGGATGCAAATGAAATGTCAGTTTAGTTTCAGCTCAGTGCATCTCTCAAACACACAACACACACAACACACACAACACACACACAACACACACAACACACACAACACACACACAACACACACACAACACACACACAACACACACACAACACACACAACACACACACAACACACACAACACACACACAACACACACACAACACAGACAGAGTACAAACCAGGATTAATGTGTTTTGCAGTTCAAGTCCTAATTTGTTTCATTTAGAGACATTTTTTTTCCTGCTTTAGTTTGGTTTGGGATTCAGTTTGAAGTAAACCACTGTTTAGACCTGGTTTAGTCCTGGTTTAGTCCTGGTTTAGACCTGGTTTAGTCCTGGTTTAGACCTGGTTTAGACCTGGTTTAGTCCTGGTTTAGACCTGGTTTAGACCTGGTTTAGACCTGGTTTAGACCTGGTTCAGACCTGTTTCAGACCTGGTTTAGTCCTGGTTTAGTCCTGGTTTAGACCTGGTTTAGTCCTGGTTTAGTCTTGGTTTAGACCTGGTTTAGTCCTGGTTTAGACCTGGTTTAGACCTGGTTTAGTCCTGGTTTAGACCTGGTTTAGTCCTGGTTTAGTCTTGGTTTAGTCCTGGTTTAGTCCTGGTTTAGTCCTGATTTAGTCCTGGTTTAGACCTGGTTTAGTCCTGGTTTAGTCTTGGTTTAGTCCTGGTTTAGTCCTGGTTTAATCCTGGTTTAGTCCTGGTTTAGACCTGGTTTAGTCCTGGTTTAGTCTTGGTTTAGTCCTGGTTTAGTCCTGGTTTAGTCCTGATTTAGTCCTGGTTTAGACCTGGTTTAGACCTGGTTTAGTCCTGGTTTAGTCTTGGTTTAGTCCTGGTTTAGTCCTGGTTTAATCCTGGTTTAGTCCTGGTTTAGACCTGGTTTAGTCCTGGTTTAGTCTTGGTTTAGTCCTGGTTTAGACCTGGTTTAGACCTGGTTTAGTCCTGGTTTAGACCTGGTTTAGACCTGGTTTAGACCTGGTTTAGTCCTGGTTTAGACCTGGTTTAGACCTGGTTTAGTCCTGGTTTAGTCCTGGTTTAGACCTGGTTTAGTCCTGGTTTAGTCTTGGTTTAGTCCTGGTTTAGTCTTGGTTTAGTCCTGGTTTAGTCCTGGTTTAGTCCTGATTTAGTCCTGGTTTAGACCTGGTTTAGACCTGGTTTAGACCTGGTTTAGACCTGGTTTAGTCCTGGTTTAGTCCTGGTTTAGACCTGGTTTAGACCTGGTTTAGACTTGGTTTAGACCTGGTTTAGTCCTGGTTTAGACCTGGTTTAGACCTGGTTTAGTCCTGGTTTAGACCTGGTTTAGACCTGGTTTAGACCTGGTTTAGTCTTGGTTTAGTCCTGGTTTAGTCCTGGTTTTGTCCTGATTTAGTCCTGGTTTAGACCTGGTTTAGACCTGGTTTAGACCTGGTTTAGTCCTGGTTTAGACCTGGTTTAGACCTGGTTTAGTCCTGGTTTAGTCCTGGTTTAGACCTGGTTTAGACCTGGTTTAGTCCTGGTTTAGACCTGGTTTAGACCTGGTTTAGTCCTGGTTTAGACCTGGTTTAGACCTGGTTTAGTCCTGGTTTAGACCTGGTTTAGACCTGGTTTAGTCCTGGTTTAGACCTGGTTTAGTCCTGGTTTAGACCTGGTTTAGACCTGGTTTAGTCCTGGTTTAGACCTGGTTTAGTCCTGGTTTAGTCCTGGTTTAGACCTGGTTTAGACCTGGTTTAGTCCTGGTTTAGACCTGGTTTAGACCTGGTTTAGTCCTGGTTTAGACCTGGTTTAGACCTGGTTTAGTCCTGGTTTAGACCTGGTTTAGACCTGGTTTAGTCCTGGTTTAGACCTGGTTTAGACCTGGTTTAGTCCTGGTTTAGACCTGGTTTAGTCCTGGTTTAGTCCTGGTTTAGACCTGGTTTAGACCTGGTTTAGTCCTGGTTTAGACCTGGTTTAGACCTGGTTTAGTCCTGGTTTAGACCTGGTTTAGACCTGGTTTAGTCCTGGTTTAGACCTGGTTTAGACCTGGTTTAGTCCTGGTTTAGACCTGGTTTAGTCCTGGTTTAGACCTGGTTTAGACCTGGTTTAGTCCTGGTTTAGACCTGGTTTAGTCCTGGTTTAGACCTGGTTTAGTCCTGGTTTAGACCTGGTTTAGACCTGGTTTAGTCCTGGTTTAGACCTGGTTTAGACCTGGTTTAGTCCTGGTTTAGACCTGGTTTAGTCCTGGTTTAGACCTGGTTTAGTCCTGGTTTAGACCTGGTTTAGACCTGGTTTAGTCCTGGTTTAGACCTGGTTTAGTCTTGGTTTAGTCCTGGTTTAGACCTGGTTTAGTCCTGGTTTAGACCTGGTTTAGACCTGGTTTAGTCCTGGTTTAGACCTGGTTTAGTCCTGGTTTAGACCTGGTTTAGACCTGGTTTAGTCCTGGTTTAGACCTGGTTTAGACCTGGTTTAGTCCTGGTTTAGACCTGGTTTAGTCCTGGTTTAGACCTGGTTTAGTCCTGGTTTAGACCTGGTTTAGACCTGGTTTAGTCCTGGTTTAGACCTGGTTTAGTCCTGGTTTAGACCTGGTTTAGACCTGGTTTAGTCCTGGTTTAGACCTGGTTTAGTCTTGGTTTAGTCCTGGTTTAGACCTGGTTTAGTCCTGGTTTAGACCTGGTTTAGACCTGGTTTAGTCCTGGTTTAGACCTGGTTTAGTCCTGGTTTAGACCTGGTTTAGACCTGGTTTAGTCCTGGTTTAGACCTGGTTTAGACCTGGTTTAGTCCTGGTTTAGACCTGGTTTAGTCCTGGTTTAGACCTGGTTTAGTCCTGGTTTAGACCTGGTTTAGACCTGGTTTAGTCCTGGTTTAGACCTGGTTTAGTCTTGGTTTAGTCCTGGTTTAGACCTGGTTTAGTCCTGGTTTAGACCTGGTTTAGACCTGGTTTAGTCCTGGTTTAGACCTGGTTTAGTCCTGGTTTAGTCCTGATGTGAACCTCTGACAGAAACACTGCAGGCAGAGCTCTGTCTCTGAGGACATTTGGAGACACTGTCACCTGTCCAGGTGTCTTCTGTGGACGTGTTCTGTGTCTGATGTTATTTAATGTAAATGGTGTTAATCTGAGTCTTGTCCTCTGTCCTCAGTCTGTGTCCTCTACACTCAAGGCATCGCCAACCGAGAATGGAGAGAGGTGAGAACTTTTCTAAACTTTACTTCAGCTAAAAATCCCAGTGATGAGTCTGGTTTAGTCAGGAGCGGGTCTGGGGGCGTGGCCTGAGGGCGGGGCTGGGGGCGTGGCCTGTGAGCCCGGACATCCCCCCAGGACTAATGCTGTGTTCATGATACATCGGAATCTCGGAAATTCCGACCTCCGAGTAGGAAAAACGGCCTTGAGCACCGTCTTGGGTCGGAATTTTTGCTGGGAAACTCATGTGGAAGTGTTAGACTCCGAGTTCCTGAGTTGACGTCACAATCACAGCCTCCCTCTGTGAGAGGTAAACAGTGTGGTTACTAACACGGAAATAATTGTTTTTTAAAACAACAGAGCTCATGCTTCTGCAGAAATGTGCTCATCTTTATAATGAATGAAGTTGTCAGTGCTGCAGCTCTGCAGAAACATCTCTGAATGTTCATTTATCAGTAAATGACTAAAGTAGAAACCTCCCCTGATATAACTCAGTGCCACAGCAAACACTTTTATCAAGGCATTTATCTGTTTCCTATAAAACAACATGAAAATACAAATATGGTTCTGTTGTTATTCTGCTGATCCACCAGAGTTTTCTGAGCTGAACTCGTGAACGGACGTTTTTCAGAAGTCAGCTTTTTTTAAGTCGGGACTTCCGAGATTCCGATGTATCATGAAGGCAGCATAAACTCAGGTATAGTCAGGGGCGGGTCTGGGGGCGTGGCCTGGGGGCAGGAACTAAATAACACGAGCCACCTCTGGACCCTTACCCCCCAGTTGAGAACCATACATATTTATTCCATTGCTGTGTGTTACTGTGTCGTTTCTCTCGTCCCCAGTTTGGTCGTACCGAGGTGATCGACAACACTCTGAACCCAGACTTCGTTCGAAAGTTTATTGTGGATTATTTCTTCGAGGAGCGACAGAACCTTCGCTTCGATCTGTGAGTGCTTCTCTGTTTCTCTGGGTTTTGTCTGAAAAACTCTGAAAGTCTCTAAAATATTGATGCTCTGAGCCGAGCGCCGCCTGCTACACTTTACATAAGAGGCCTGGCCCGGGGCGGTTCTCCTCTGAGCAACTTCTGACTTCATTTAGGAGTTTTATACAAGAATCTCTCACTGAAGGCTGCGAATGTCGTCTTTTTAAGTCAGAATCTTACTTTATTTGTTAGAAAAGAACTGTTCCTGGTTTTTATTTGAGCACCAAAGCTGCCAAATCAATAAATCAATGAATCAGTAAATGTGGAAATAAATGAAAGAGGAAAATAAAGCAAAAATAAATTAAAGCACAAATAAATAAACATAGAAATAAATACAGAAAGAGAATAATTATATTTATTTATTTATTTTAACCAAAACTTTAATCTTTATTTAAAGTTACACTGTGTAACTTTTCTCCTAAATATGTGGGGCATACTGACTTGTTTTTGTGATTTTTTGAGCGATTATAAGGCCTGAGGTGGATCTGTTGCTCCGAGCGGGGCTTCTGTACTGAGAAACCACCCTCGCAACTTGGCCGGGAGCGCTCCGCTGTTGAGGAAGAGTCACGTGACAGGGAACGACTTGAGGCGCAGTATAACCAGGAAGCTACTTTTAGCGTTGTTATTTTCGCCAGTTCGTCAGGGCCGAAGGACACAAGAAGATGAAGACAATGTCGGACGAGGCAAGAAAAAGAAAATGTGAAAGGGACCGCACCAGATCGCAGACAAGAGTCAACATCGGACAGACTTTTGCTCGCTGGCGTCAGATGAGAGACAGAGAAGGCTGCAAATCGGATCACGTTTTTGCTTCTTTATTGTTGGGCAGGTAGATTAGCCTCTTTATTTTTTCTTTAGAACGTGCTTTTTCATACAGTTATTAGTTGTTTTTACTGTGACCATTGCGCGATATTTGTTGATAAGCTAACGCTAGCGCTAACTCTATAGAAGATCCAGTCCAAACTTCCAAAGGTAGCAGCAGGTCAACTAAAGTTGAAACAATGATGGAAATAGACGCACGCTCGCACAGTTTCAGAAGGAGGAGGGGCCCTAGTGTTTACGTTTTGCGGCGGTGCAGTGGCACCTGTGGCCTCTAGAGGCGCAAGACCAGGAATCTTACACAGTGTAACTTTAAAAGAAGATTTTAGCATTTGTTGTCCTGTTATTTCTCAGTGAGAGCGCGTAGTTATGATTTTTTTAAATTGATTTGGTTGTTTTTGGGTCTCCATAGGTTTTAAGTTTTTCCTTAATCATAGAAAAAATTGGTTTGGTCCTGGTCTGGTTCTGTGTGAACACCAGACCTGGACTCTGGACCCTAAATCATGAAAATAATTTTTAAATTATTTGAACCACTTTTTTGTTTTTACGTGTCCCCTTCATTTAGTTTTAGTTCACAGAGTTTGGTCTCGAGTAGGGCTGTGCAATTTCGATTATTACACCCTACGATTACAAAAATTATATAATCGAGAAAAAACAATTAATAACACAAATTTGTTGAAGTGTGTTTTGAATGCGCACTAACGCCCCGCCCCTCCCCTCTCAAAGCCTGCGCTGTTAGCTACAGGCTAGGCTACATGTGGAGAGTTGTTAGCAGAAACATGGCAGAAGGAGAACAGGAGAAACGCTTGGTTTGCAGAGAAGACGAGACAAATTCTGTTGTCTGTGAGCACTTTGGGTTTGAAGAGAAAGACGTCGAGTCAAGACACACTGTGTGCAAGGCGTGCTTTGGGGTTGTGGAAACTATTTTTATCCCCTACTGGACAGGAGAGGATGGTTGTCTAATAACACGCTGAGTGCAGTGGTTTCATGTTTACTTAGCGTTTTGGCTCTGGCTGTAAAGTGTACAAGTTGTGCATGAATGGTTTTGCCTGTGGGGCTTGACTTCATCAACTACCAATGCACAGCTGAGCGCTGTGGGTGTGGCTAATTCTCCAGTTCATGACTAAACCATGCCCCGCGACTGTTTACAGTTGCTTTTGTTGTTATGGTGTTGGTATGATGTTGTTATGGTGTTGTTATGGTGTTGTTATGGTGTTGTTATGGTGTTGTTATGGTGTTGTTATGATGTTGTTATGGTGTTGTTATGGTGTTGTTATGGTGTTGTTATGGTGTTGGTATGATGTTGTTATGGTGTTGGTATGATGTTGTTATGGTGTTGTTATGGTGTTGTTATGGTGTTGTTATGGTGTTGTTATGGTGTTGTTATGGTGTTGTTATGGTGTTGTTATGGTGTTGTTATGGTGTTGTTATGATGTTGTTATGGTGTTGTTATGGTGTTGTTATGATGTTGGGCTGGTGTTGTTATGGTGTTGTTATGGTGTTGTTATGATGTTGTTATGGTGTTGTTATGGTGTTGTTATGATGTTGGGCTGGTGTTGTTATGATGTTGTTATGGTGTTGTTATGGTGTTGGGCTGGGTTGTTATGGTGTTGTTATGGTGTTTTTATGGTGTTGGGCTGGTGTTGTTATGGTGTTGTTATGGTGTTTTTATGGTGTTGGGCTGGGTTGTTATGGTGTTGTTATGGTGTTTTTATGGTGTTGGGCTGGGATGTTATGGTGTTGTTATGGTGTTGTTATGGTGTTGGGCTGGTGTTGTTATGGTGTTGTTATGGTGTTGGGCTGGTGTTGTTATGATGTTGTTATGGTGTTGTTATGGTGTTGTTATGGTGTTGGGCTGTGGTGTGGCCGCGGAGCAGAGCCAGTGGCCCACAGGCAGAGCAATAAAACAGGACTGCGCTGGTCACCGCCTCCGTCAACCCGCCCCTGTGCTGTGGGCTTAATTGTAAAATAGTTAAACGCAGTTGAAAACCGTGTTAAGGTAAATAGATCAACGGGGCGAGTGCGCATCTGTGAGCTGCAGGTCCTAGCGGTGTCTCAGCGGCAGTTCTGCCCAGCCTCAGACTTGGGCACAGAGAAAGCGCGCCATCTCATCCCGGTTAGACAGCGCTGGTGTTGTGAGAGAGCTGATAACAGTGTTTGTGTTTGTATGGGTGCAGTGAAAGGGCCTCAAATGCAGTTACGAACCACGTTTAGGACAATAAAGAGGTGAACTAACTCCTGTTTGCATCATTACCACTCAAGCCAGATCATGTGGAATTTAAATAATATAGGCTATTTACTAGACTACTTACTTGAAACGAAGTATTATTTTATTTGTTTAAAAAATTATTATAATTCTATGTTCATAAAAGTCTATAACAGTTCTATAACAGTCCATTCCATTTGGTTACAAAAGAGAACAAACTTGGTTTATTTTAATATTTTTGCACTTTTTTATTTGTGTGCAAAAAATAAATTTGACCTTGTTTTTTTAGGTTAATGAATAATCGTTGTCGTCGTGATTTCAATTATGTCTAAATTAATCGTGATTATTATTTTTTCCATAATCAAGCAGCCCTAGTCTCGACCTGGTCTCGGTTTGCCTTGGTCTTGATCTCGACTCGGTCTCGGACTCTGAAACCCTCGGCCTTGTCTTGGTGTCGGTTCACCCTGGACTCGGACTGGTCTTGGTCTCTATTAGTGCCGCCTTGACTTCAGCACGCGCTGCTGAGACAAGCGACAGACAATTCTGCTGAGTCTGTGAAGGGGCAGACAGTTTTTAATGCAGTCAGTGGTCCTTGTGTTAGATTCTGACCCAGCAGACCTCTACGATGGGCGACTCCTGCAGGACGTCCCCTGGTCCCGGGGCAGGCAGTGGGGACATCGGTCTTCTGCAGTGGCCAACTCTCTGCCCCTTGAATCGAAGACTTTCTTTGTCCCCTCAGGGAAATTGGTTTGCAGTGTATTTCCCACAGCTGACTTCACAGCATTCACACAAAGACAACAAAGAAAAAAAAAAAATAATAATAAGAAACAATACAGGAGTAAAGGAGATTTACGGCTGCGCAGAAGGATTATGTATTTAAAAACTGAACATCCTGTGGTACAAATGATAACTTTGACCTGTTTTTCTTAAATAACGTGGGATGGAAGCAGCGACCGGAGGCAGAAGAACAAACGAAGAGAACAGAGGAGGTCTTTGGTCAGAGAGGATTGTTTTGGCCTCACGCAGGCTTCTCTCTGCTGTGCAGCTTGATGCCCGACAGTTTAGAGGCCACCGTCACAAATTTCCTCAGAGCCTTTTTCTGAGCTTCTGTGGCATTTTCAAACCAGCACAGGGTACAGAAGGTTAAAACACTCTCAGTAAAACTGGAATAAGACATGTGGAGCAGCTTTTTTTCAACAAAAGATAAAGGTTTTTAATGTTGAGTTGAGTTACGTTCCATCACTGACCTGCCTCTGTTCAAAGCTAAAATTAAGACTGACTTTTTGGCACATAACTGTTCTAATTTTGTTTTTGTTATTTTGTTTATGTATTTGTAATTATGTATATTGATTTTCATTAGGGGTGTAATGATATGTTTTTGCAACAATACGATATGTATTGATTAGAAGTGTTTCAATACGATTCAACACATTCATATCGATAATCGATACAGCAACTTTTTGCCAAAAATCATAAAAGTTTACTCTCAAATGTAGCACCGCAGCCGGGGTCGGTTATGTCCAGCAGACAGAGAGTGAAGAAAAGTTGAATATAGCATTTTATTTAATTAAAAACACAATTTTTTTCTCCAAAAAGCCATATCTGCTTTTATTTTAATATATAAATTTGAAATTTTGATATTTTCGACATTATCAATCGATACTTCATGTGTATCGATATTCACTTCCTAGAAAACGATACGATTTGATACAAGGTCATGTGTATCGATGTAGTTGTATCATAGGAAAAAAAAACAATGATACATTGATACAGTTACAGACAGGTGACTGGTGTGGGACGTCTCTTTTCCTGTGTCTTCTGGTGCGCACCATCAACAGGAGCACCTTAAATGTTCCCAGGACTCAGCCCCAGGACCTCACTGTACCTCCTCATGAATGTTTCAGGATCTTTCACTGTTGCACTTTTAAATGTGATATTTCAGCTCCAGCACTTTCTCAGAAAACACAGAGACGTCCTCATCTTTATTTCATACAAACGCAGCATGATGGCATAATGGTTAGCACTCCTGCTTCACAGCAAGAAGGTCCCGGGTTCGATTCCCGGACCGGGTGGGGCCTTTCTGTGTGGAGTTTGCATGTTTTCCCTACCACTAAAATCATGTACAATAAGTTCCCCATGGGGCCAGGACTCCCCTGCTAAAGAGATTCTGAATCTCAGTGGGACTTTCCTGGTTAAAGGCTGCTGCAGAAAACACCGCTCTGAGAGAGGCTGAGGCAGAAAACATCGCTCTGAGAGAGGCTGAGGCAGAAAACACCGCTCTGAGAGAGGCTGAGGCAGAAAACACCGCTCTGAGAGAGGCTGAGGCAGAAAACACCGCTCTGAGAGAGGCTGCTGCAGAAAACACCGCTCTGAGAGAAGCGAGGCAGAAAACACCGCTCTGAGAGAGGCTGAGGCAGAAAACACCGCTCTGAGAGAGGCTGCTGCAGAAAACACCGCTCTGAGAGAAGCGAGGCAGAAAACACCGCTCTGAGAGAGGCTGAGGCAGAAAACACCGCTCTGAGAGAGGCTGAGGCAGGTGGTTTAGTCCTGGTTTTGTTCAGTTCAGTTCTATATATCTTCTCTTTAGTTCTTCCTTCCCTGGTCAGATTTTCTCACTTGGTTAGTCCTGGTTTAGTCCTGAGGGGTCTCTCTGTCAGCTGCTCCAGATTATGCACAGATATTACAGATATTATACTCAGACTACTGGTTATGGGTCCTAACACTGCATTATACCCCCGCATATTACTGCATTATACACCCGCATATTACTGCATTATACGCCCGCATATTACTGCATTATACACCCGCATATTACTGCATTATACACCCGCATATTACTGCATTATACGCCCGCATATTACTGCATTATACGCCCGCATATTACTGCATTATACGCCCGCATATTACTGCATTATACGCCCGCATATTACTGCATTATACACCCGCATATTACTGCATTATACGCCCGCATATTACTGCATTATACGCCCGCATATTACTGCATTATACGCCCGCATATTACTGCATTATACGCCCGCATATTACTGCATTATACGCCCGCATATTACTGCATTATACGCCCGCATATTACTGCATTATACGCCCGCATATTACTGCATTATACGCCCGCATATTACTGCATTATACACCCGCATATTACTGCATTATACACCCGCATATTACTGCATTATACACCCGCATATTACTGCATTATACACCCGCATATTACTGCATTATACACCCGCATATTACTGCATTATACACCCGCATATTACTGCATTATACACCCGCATATTACTGCATTATACGCCCGCATATTACTGCATTATACACCCGCATATTACTGCATTATACACCCGCATATTACTGCATTATACGCCCGCATATTACTGCATTATACGCCCGCATATTACTGCATTATACACCCGCATATTACTGCATTATACACCCGCATATTACTGCATTATACACCCGCATATTACTGCATTATACGCCCGCATATTACTGCATTATACACCCGCATATTACTGCATTATACACCCGCATATTACTGCATTATACATCCGCATATTACTGCATTATACACCCGCATATTACTGCATTATACGCCCGCATATTACTGCATTATACACCCGCATATTACTGCATTATACGCCCGCATATTACTGCATTATACACCCGCATATTACTGCATTATACGCCCGCATATTACTGCATTATACACCCGCATATTACTGCATTATACGCCCGCATATTACTGCATTATACACCCGCATATTACTGCATTATACACCCGCATATTACTGCATTATACGCCCGCATATTACTGCATTATACGCCCGCATATTACTGCATTATACGCCCGCATATTACTGCATTATACGCCCGCATATTACTGCATTATACGCCCGCATATTACTGCATTATACACCCGCATATTACTGCATTATACACCCGCATATTACTGCATTATACACCCGCATATTACTGCATTATACACCCGCATATTACTGCATTATACACCCGCATATTACTGCATTATACGCCCGCATATTACTGCATTATACGCCCGCATATTACTGCATTATACACCCGCATATTACTGCATTATACGCCCGCATATTACTGCATTATACATCCGCATATTACTGCATTATACGCCCGCATATTACTGCATTATACACCCGCATATTACTGCATTATACACCCGCATATTACTGCATTATACACCCGCATATTACTGCATTATACACCCGCATATTACTGCATTATACACCCACATATTACTGCATTATACGCCCGCATATTACTGCATTATACACCCGCATATTACTGCATTATACGCCCGCATATTACTGCATTATACGCCCGCATATTACTGCATTATACACCCGCATATTACTGCATTATACACCCGCATATTACTGCATTATACACCCACATATTACTGCATTATACGCCCGCATATTACTGCATTATACACCCGCATATTACTGCATTATACACCCGCATATTACTGCATTATACACCCACATATTACTGCATTATACGCCCGCATATTACTGCATTATACACCCGCATATTACTGCATTATACACCCGCATATTACTGCATTATACACCCGCATATTACTGCATTATACACCCGCATATTACTGCATTATACGCCCGCATATTACTGCATTATACATCCGCATATTACTGCATTATACACCCGCATATTACTGCATTATACACCCACATATTACTGCATTATACACCCGCATATTACTGCATTATACACCCACATATTACTGCATTATACACCCGCATATTACTGCATTATACACCCGCATATTACTGCATTATACACCCGCATATTACTGCATTATACACCCGCATATTACTGCATTATACACCCGCATATTACTGCATTATACACCCGCATATTACTGCATTATACACCCACATATTACTGCATTATACACCCGCATATTACTGCATTATACACCCACATATTACTGCATTATACACCCACATATTACTGCATTATACACCCACATATTACTGCATTATACACCCGCATATTACTGCATTATACACCCGCATATTACTGCATTATACACCCGCATATTACTGCACTGGTGACCTGATGTAGACTTGTATGTAATCAGTGCTGTTTCAGAGTCTGCAGTAGAAAACCTGCTGCCTGTCGTTTCTCTGAGCTCTGACACAGCCACACATTCTCTCAGCCACAGTTGCTCAGATCTGTGCCCAGCGGCTCCTGAGGGCGCGCGCCTAAAGCCAGATGACAGCTTTGTGGTAGAAAACCTGTTTTGACCTCTCTCGTGTTCATGTTCGTGTTCTCGTCGTCATTGGCCTTTCACACTGTTTAAGACAGAGGGGTCCAAACCTTTTTCCTCAGACGGCCAAAGGGGAAATGTATTAGTGGGCCAAGAGCCAAATTCAATAAACTTTTGGATGTAATGAGAACAGAGGCGACTGCCGTCAGCAGAGGCGGCCGCTGTCAGCAGAGGCGACTGCTGTCTCCTCTGCCGCCACTGAAAGTCGCTGCAGACACCGGAGCGACTCAGACCCACGACCGAGCAGTGCGCATGTACAAAACGTAATAACTATTTACAACAGCAGATGGCGCTAGTCACTAAACTCCGCAGTTATTTAAACGCTAGTTTAACTCAAGTATTTATCAGTCAATAATAATTATAGGCACTAGATTAAACTGGACTGGATTATTGCAGCTGTTTGCCTCAGAGGAGGATTATATTTTTATCTGCACGAGGCTAAAGCTAAGGTAAGCTAACTGCTAACATTAGCACGAGGCTAAAGCTAAGGTAAGCTAACTGCTAACATTAGCACGAGGCTAAAGCTAAGGTAAGCTAACTTGTGAACAGGACACAGCCAATCAGAGCTGAGCACGATGTTCAGTCGCAGATGCCACAGTTCACTCAGAACTACGTCCAACTGTGTCCCACTGCGTCCGATGGTGCGGAACTCACCAAACAGACTCACGTCACCGACCGCGACCAACGGCCGATGATCGCCCCGCTGTGTCCCGGCCTTCAGACGTTCACAGTATTTATCTGACTTCATTTATTTTACTTTATTCTGTTTTATAAGTCTTTTATGTGCTACTTTCTCCCCAGTTTAACTTTGTTTTATCTTGTACTGCACTGCATCTTGTTCTTTGGTCACCTTGTTTTAAGAGCTTTATGAATGAAGTTGCAAAAGACGTATGCACAGACGTTCTTGAATAACAGTGTTAGAAGTATGTCGAGCTAAACAGAAATAAACAGAGACAGGTATAACAGAGCTGTAGTCTATAGAATACTGTGCTGTGGAGCCGTTCTGCTGGAGCTGATCTAATCTGCTCTGGATCTGTGCTCTGTGACCGGACACAGACTCCGACAGACTCCAACAGACTGTGACAGACTCAGACAGACTGCGACAGACTCTGACAGACTCCCACAGACTCCGACAGACTGCGACAAATTCAGAGGTCCTAGTGTGTGCAGACTTTCCCTTAAATACAAAGGCAATCTAGGATTATATATAAGCAGATAAAAAGTCTTATTCTGCACATTTTTAAAGGAAAGCTGATGACTTTATTTATATTAAAGAAAATGTTTGATTGGTCCTGGTCCAGTCCTGGTCCAGTCCTGGTCCAGTCCTGGTCCAGTCCTGGTTCAGTCTCTCTGTGCTTGCTCTGTAACCTAATTATTGTGTATAATATTAATGTGATTATTGTGCATAATGTGATTATTGTGTATATAATAATGTATGTTGGACTCATTCTGGTGGAGATAATGTGCTCTGCTCAGCCGCTCGCTTCATGTTCTGTATGTTTTTAAATCACTGAAGCGAGAGATGTGCCGTGTGTTACAGAGAAATAAATAAACTCCACACAACGTCCTGAGTTAGAGATGGAGCCTTTATATCATGCATCATCTAGTCCTGGGTTAGTTCTGCTGTAGACCTGGTCCTGGGTTAGTCCTGCTGTAGACCTGGTCCTGGGTTAGTTCTGCTGTAGACCTAGTCCTGGGTTAGTTCTGCTGTAGACCTAGTCCTGGGTTAGTTCTGCTGTAGACCTGGTCCTGGGTTAGTTCTGCTGTAGACCTGGTCCTGGGTTAGTTCTGCTGTAGACCTAGTCCTGGGTTAGTTCTGCTGTAGACCTAGTCCTGGGTTAGTTCTGCTGTAGACCTAGTCCTGGGTTAGTTCTGCTGTAGACCTGGTCCTGGGTTAGTTCTGCTGTAGACCTAGTCCTGGGTTAGTTCTGCTGTAGACCTAGTCCTGGGTTAGTTCTGCTGTAGACCTGGTCCTGGGTTAGTTCTGCTGTAGACCTAGTCCTGGGTTAGTCCTGCTGTAGACCTAGTCCTGGGTTAGTTCTGCTGTAGACCTGGTCCTGGGTTAGTTCTGCTCTAGACCTAGTCCTGGGTTAGTTCTGCTGTAGACCTGGTCCTGGGTTAGTTCTGCTGTAGACCTAGTCCTGGGTTAGTCCTGCTGTAGACCTAGTCCTGGGTTAGTTCTGCTGTAGACCTAGTCCTGGGTTAGTTCTGCTGTAGACCTGGTCCTGGGTTAGTCCTGCTGTAGACCTAGTCCTGGGTTAGTTCTGCTGTAGACCTGGTCCTGGGTTAGTTCTGCTGTAGACCTGGTCCTGGGTTAGTTCTGCTGTAGACCTGGTCCTGGGTTAGTTCTGCTGTAGACCTAGTCCTGGGTTAGTTCTGCTGTAGACCTGGTCCTGGGTTAGTTCTGCTGTAGACCTAGTCCTGGGTTAGTTCTGCTGTAGACCTAGTCCTGGGTTAGTTCTGCTGTAGACCTGGTCCTGGGTTAGTTCTGCTGTAGACCTGGTCCTGGGTTAGTTCTGCTGTAGACCTGGTCCTGGGTTAGTTCTGCTGTAGACCTAGTCCTGGGTTAGTTCTGCTGTAGACCTGGTCCTGGGTTAGTTCTGCTGTAGACCTGGTCCTGGGTTAGTTCTGCTGTAGACCTAGTCCTGGGTTAGTTCTGCTGTAGACCTGGTCCTGGGTTAGTTCTGCTGTAGACCTGGTCCTGGGTTAGTTCTGCTGTAGACCTGGTCCTGGGTTAGTCCTGCTGTAGACCTGGTCCTGGGTTAGTTCTGCTGTAGACCTAGTCCTGGGTTAGTTCTGCTGTAGACCTGGTCCTGGGTTAGTTCTGCTGTAGACCTAGTCCTGGGTTAGTTCTGCTGTAGACCTGGTCCTGGGTTAGTCCTGCTGTAGACCTGGTCCTGGGTTAGTTCTGCTGTAGACCTGGTCCTGGGTTAGTTCTGCTGTAGACCTAGTCCTGGGTTAGTTCTGCTGTAGACCTGGTCCTGGGTTAGTTCTGCTGTAGACCTAGTCCTGGGTTAGTTCTGCTGTAGACCTAGTCCTGGGTTAGTTCTGCTGTAGACCTAGTCCTGGGTTAGTCCTGCTGTAGACCTAGTCCTGGGTTAGTTCTGCTGTAGACCTAGTCCTGGGTTAGTTCTGCTGTAGACCTAGTCCTGGGTTAGTCCTGCTGTAGACCTAGTCCTGGGTTAGTTCTGCTGTAGACCTAGTCCTGGGTTAGTTCTGCTGTAGACCTAGTCCTGGGTTAGTTCTGCTGTAGACCTAGTCCTGGGTTAGTTCTGCTGTAGACCTAGTCCTGGGTTAGTTCTGCTGTAGACCTAGTCCTGGGTTAGTCCTGCTGTAGACCTAGTCCTGGGTTAGTTCTGCTGTAGACCTAGTCCTGGGTTAGTTCTGCTGTAGACCTAGTCCTGGGTTAGTCCTGCTGTAGACCTAGTCCTGGGTTAGTTCTGCTGTAGACCTGGTCCTGGGTTAGTTCTGCTGTAGACCTAGTCCTGGGTTAGTCCTGCTGTAGACCTGGTCCTGGGTTAGTTCTGTCGTCTGATGTTATTTTAATGAACAGTGCAGCGTTCGTGGTTGAGGGTTAGATTCCAGTGACCTGCTGTAGAAACATGGCAGCTGTGCAGTGGAGACTCTAAATCCCCTCTGAGACACGTCATTCATTCATTTTTTATTTGTTTCTTTCATGAAAATGCACAATCATTCACTGTATTTGAATTCATTAGCGATACATTTTCATTGGAAAGGAGCAGTGGGAAGAAAATAAGACTTATATTTTTCTGCCCACCATCTTTAATCAATCAAACAACATTACACACAAAATATACACAAAACTCAGTTAAACATCCAGGCAGTGCCAAGCGCATATCCCCTATATCTATACAACTCTTTAAATCATTCTGCTGACAATTCCAGTTTTACACCAACAACAGAAAAACACATTTAGTTTATGATTAAACCAGGACTAAACCAGGACTAAACCAGGACTAAACCAGGTCTAAACCAGGTCTAAACCAGGTCTAAACCAGGACTAAACCAGGTCTAAACCAGGACTAAACCAGGACTAAACCAGGACTAAACCAGGTCTAAACCAGGTCTAAACCAGGTCTAAACCAGGTCTAAACCAGGACTAAACCAGGTCTAAACCAAGACTAAACCAGGACTAAACCAGGACTAAACCAGGTCTAAACCAGGACTAAACCAGGACTAAACCAGGACTAAACCAGGTCTAAACCAGGACTAAACCAGGACTAAACCAGGACTAAACCAGGTCTAAACCAGGATTAAACCAGGACTAAACCAGGACTAAACCAGGTCTAAACCAGGTCTAAACCAGGACTAAACCAGGACTAAACCAGGTCTAAACCAGGTCTAAACCAGGTCTAAACCAGGACTAAACCAGGTCTAAACCTGGACTAAACCAGGTCTAAACCTGGACTAAACCAGGTCTAAACCAGGTCTAAACCAGGTCTAAACCAGGGCTAAACCAGGACTAAACCAGGACTAAACCAGGTCTAAACCAAGACTAAACCAGGACTAAACCAGGACTAAACCAGGTCTAAACCAGGTCTAAACCAGGACTAAACCAGGACTAAACCAGGACTAAACCAGGTCTAAACCAGGACTAAACCAGGTCTAAACAAGGGCTAAACCAAGACTAAACCAGGATTAAACCAGGACTAAACCAGGTCTAAACCAGGTCTAAACCAGGTCTAAACCAGGACTAAACCAGGTCTAAACCAGGTCTAAACCAGGACTAAACCAGGACTAAACCAGGACTAAACCAGGGCTAAACCAGGGCTAAACCAGGACTAAACCAGGACTAAACCAGGACTAAACCAGGTCAGAGTTGTTTATTTCTGCAGGTTCTCTGTTGGTTGTTTATTGATTTGTGCTGAAGTCCGCCTGAGGTCTGAGACAGGACGCTGATGTCCAGGGGACGTCCTGTTACGCCAGGTGTCCCTGTGTCTCTGTAAACGTCAGGGACAGAGTTGGTACTGGTGGAGGTTTTATATTAAATCATTCATAATGGCTTTCTGAATAAAACATGCAGCACCTGTGTTTTCTGCCCCGGGATTTTTACAGGAGGCTGCGTGGCTCAGATCTGGGAAAACTCAGAAAAACAGCACGGAATAACAACACGGAATAACATTAGTGCTCTGCTGGGAGGAACTCTGGGGCCTATATCCAGGTTGTGCCCCGCCTCAGGCCCAAAGTAGACACAGACGGAGCGCTCTGTCGTCTTCTGCGTTCATTCTGTCGAACATGGTCCGTTTTCCCAGAGCTTGTGAATACAGACGAACAGAGCAGTACATGTGCTGACCGCTGGGGGGCGCTAGTGCACACAGCTCAGCAGTCACAGCAGAACAAACGGCTGAACTCTTTAGGGAGGTACTAGAGCTGAAGTTAGTTACAGATTATTCAAAGACTTTCTCTTTTTTAGTAAAAGTGGTGTAAAAACCTCGTCCAGCGCCGCCATGTTTGTTTACTGTTGTTCTTTTTCTTCTGTCTTGGTCAAATCTTTGTCTCTCCTCGATCGCGTCGTACTGTTTTTTTATCAGAACACACACTGACAGAGAAAACAGTTGGAAATATAAACACTGTGACGATAACAATGCTTGGACCGGACAAAATGTGAGAATAAATGAACCTTTATGGTAACGTACGGGAATAAGATGGTGCTTCATGGGAAGGTGACACAAAAACCAAGAGCTACATCGTCCTGTGATCCGGGTTTAAGAGTCTGACTTTTTATAAACGCCGTGAGGGAAAGACCACGGCTTTCAGGGACTAAGGCCAAGTCATCGGCCTGATTTACAGATCTTGTGTCTGACAGGAGTCTGGTCCTGGTTCTGAGTCTGAGCCTGGTTCTGAGTCTGAGCCTGGTTCTGAGTCTGATCCTGGTTCTGAGTCTGAGCCTGGTTCTGAGTCTGGTCCTGGTTCTGAGTCTGAGCCTGGTTCTGAGTCTGAGCCTGGTTCTGAGTCTGGTCCTGGTTCTGAGTCTGAGCCTGGTTCTGAGTCTGGTCCTGGTTCTGAGTCTGAGCCTGGTTCTGAGTCTGGTCCTGGTTCTGAGTCTGATCCTGGTTCTGAGTCTGATCCTGGTTCTGAGTCTGATCCTGGTTCTGAGTCTGAGTTTGGTCCTGGTTCTGAGTCTGGTCCTGGTTCTGAGTCTGGTCCTGGTTCTGAGTTTGGTCCTGAGTCTGATCCTGGTTCTGGTTCTGATTCTGCTGCAGATGCGTTTCTTTGTGGATACAGTGATAATGTGCAATGTTTATTATGTGCAATAATTATTTTTATGCAGCTGTTGACAATTTACACTTTTTACTTCTGCTGTTTATGAATATTCATACACTGTACTCACTCTGTTAGACCTTGCACTGTACACTGTTTCTTTTCCCTTTTTTTGCCATTTGCAGTATAAAAAACACTTTGGGAAACAGTTACAAGGAGCTCAGAGTGCACTGTCAAAAAAAAAAACTGTCAAAAACACAATTAAAAAGCAACAGTAAAAACACTGTATACATAAAAAGCAGTAAAAGAGGAAACTACTGCCTGAGGTATTTCAAAGTCATCACAGTTTGTGGAAAAAACTTTTATCATGACGAGATGTTGAGTATTTACCAGAGCGATATCTTTTCTCTGAGGGAAGCAGGTCAAACATCTCAGCAGCAGCAGCAGCAGGACTGGGAGGTCACAGAGCACAGCCAACCTCTCTGTTTAAAGAGTATTTATTAAAGTGTATTTGCTCAGAGTCTATTTTAGTTTATTTAGCTTCACTTGTTGTAATTTAGTATAGTTTTTATTTAACTCAGACTGGTTTCTGGTTCTCTTCTGTGAGACTGCTCACTCTGCTTCTGCTGCAACAATGGACTTTCCCCGCTGAGGAACTAATAAAGGTTTTCTTATTCCTGTTATTCTTTATCTGCCCAGTGTTCTGAGTACAAACTTCTTTACAGCGGTTAGTGGTTGGTTAGCGCTGTCGCTAATCAGCCACTGTTTGCCTCCCGGACCCTGCAGGGACTTCCTGTGTGGAGCATGTTCTTTCCTTGTCAGGGTTT
>CM036251.1:1138787-1156287 GCA_020698575.1 Bostrychus sinensis | reverse complement strand
ATCTTAAATTCAGCATTTGTTTGTGTATTTGTTGAAGAGAAGGCAACTCTGCATTATCATTAAATGGTTTGTTTTCCCCCATGGAAGAATCAGAAGTGACGACTGTAACTGTATCTACTGAGTAACATTTACTCCATTTTTTTTTTAAATTATTATTAATAAATTGTACTAGGGCTGCAGGATATGGAGAAAACATGCGATATTCGATAACTATGTTGAAAATTCCAATAACGATATTATTGTTATTGCGATATTTATTATTATTATTATTATTATTATTATTATTATTATTATTATTATTATTATTATTTATTATTATTATTATTATTATTATTATTGCGATATTTGAAAATAGAGCCTACTTTTGGAACATAGTAAGTTAAATTCACTACATTTCACAAAAATGTAAGTTCCTGTATTTACAAGTCAAAACAGCCACAAAATCCAAACTTAACACAGACTAAAGCAGGAATAAAACAAGGCTAAGCTGTGACTAAATTAATTAAATTACCACTAAAACTGGACTTTTTAAACATTTTTATTTAGTCACAACACATGTTCTTTTAAGGCTCTGGTGGAAAATGATTCTTCAGTGTAAATCTCTGTCAGATGGAGACCACAGCGTTGTTGGTCTATTGTGATATATTTAGATTCTTACGATACAGATATTGTGATAACGATAATTTTGCGATATATTGTGCAGCCCTAAACTGTGCTTCTGAGAGTAGTTTTGTCACAACATGGCTTCAGTGGTGGAGGAAGTACTCAGTTTATCTGTGCTAGTATAAAAGTATAAAAGAACTTTCAGATGTACCTGTGAGTAAGTAAAAGTATTAAAAGTATCACAGTTATATAGATATCTCACAGGTCACTTTTGTATCAGGTTTATGGAACATTAATGCCTGATAACCTTGGACTAACCGTGTGCCGTCTCCTCGGTGTTGCAGGACTTCCTGGGCCAGGCCTTCTGTACTCTGGGAGAGATCGTGGGGTCTCTGGGAAGTCGGCTCGAAAAACCTCTCACGTAAGAATCGCTTCATACAACAAACCTGAGAATAAACCTGAGCAACATTTCAGATTCACTGCATTTATAAACCTTAGACCTGTCCCTCCTTACACAGATACAGCCTACAACACAACACATACACCAAACAACAAACAACAACAACAAACTGTGCTGGAAAAGTCTCTGCCTCTGAAGTAACAAAGACTGTAGCTGTGTCCCAGTTCAACCTCTGCAGCCTTCGAAGGTCGCGGTCCACGGAGGCGACTCCTTCTTGTGGCCTTCGTGGACCACAAAGGCCGAGCTGAAATGGGACGGTCCACAGAGCGTACATCAACAGCTGCTCCTCCTCTCACGTTTGCGCCGCTGTCGCCTAGCAACCAGGACCGCAGCTGCTCACTAATTCACTTCATTCATTGGTCACATGAGCAGAAATGGAGCCAGAAATTACACTTATTTTATTTTTTATTTTGTTTAATTTCCTCCTGGAGGAGTTTGAGCAGCTCTCTCCGCCTCGGCCATCTTCGAACGTCAGACAAGCAGCGCGCAGTGCATCATGGGATACGTTGGGCCGCGAAGGATGCACCCGATGCAGCCTTCGTTCAGCGGGAAAGGAAGGCCGCATTCGTGGGCTGCATTTGAAGTCGCCTCCGAACTGGGACAGCCCTGCGCCGACTGCGACGTAATCAGCCTCAGATGAAGCCGACGAAGGCTGCAGCCGTTGAATTGGGACACAGCTAGTGTAGGTACAAAATCTACTCGGGTTAGTAACGGCGCATGTTGATGATGTCAGCGAACTATATTAACGTTGTTTTCTGTTTAAAAGTACAAGTTTAAAAGTGCTTTATTCTTTCCTATTATTCAGCAATGCCTTTTCAAAAGCACACGGTCGTTTTAAGCGGCGCAATACCAAATCCAACGAACAGAGATGGGATTTCTGGCTTTTTAACAGGAGCCAAATCTTTGAGATCCTTTCCTTTCAAAGAGCTGTTCAAAAGACCGGCTCATTTAAGTTATTTTAAGAAGAGTTCATTCAGAAAATAATCACTGGGATGAGGTATACGTTACAATTTTAATCAGAATAAAATGTATTCTATTGGTGGGACATTATTATTGTTTTATTCATTCATTGATGATAAAATGTGTGGACTAAATTCACTAATGCTTCACTAAGGATTTATTATGTGTCCAAAATGTGCACATGTGTGACATTTACATATGTTCATGCAAAACAATGTCAGTAAAAACTAAGCAGGCAACAATAAACTTTCATGCACGCACACTGTTTACAGCCAGAGACTTTTCCTGAGCTCTGTGCTGCTCTCGTCTCTTTCCGTGTGACTCGCTCCTGAGCTTGGATTCTTACGAAGGTTTTTTGTGGTTGGCAAACAAAAAAGCTCGTTAATATTGATACAAGAGTAAAAAAATTAAAACAAAATTAAAACCAACGGCTCCCGCGCATTCATGAACGTCACATCTCTAACAACGAAGGAATAAGGAAATTAAATAAATACAAGATATTGCTGATTATGGCCACTGAAAATCATACTTACTGAATAAATTTGACACTGTGCCAATAAGCTTCTGTGGTTATTACGAAGGTTTTTTTGGGGGCATTTGCTCTTTGTAATAGACTCCATACACTGTTCATCTTTTTAATAAAATAAACTCCAACAGAGAGTGAGGTATCATACAAAAGCATCAATAAATACAGGAAAAGCACAGTGTTGTAGGTTTTTTCATTTTATTCCAATCACGAGCGCATAAGAAATCACCTGAACCTGCAGAACGTTCATCTGTAGCTAAAACCTTAGCTACCAATCTCCCACGAAAAAATAAATATTCTACTGTAACAAATATTTATATGAACGATAAAAATCTATAATTTTCTCTTTAAGTATCGCAACGAGCTCTGTCTGATCAAATCTGCTAAATTTGCTCGGGTTGACATTTCCGTGTTAGCGACGACCAACAGCCAATCACACCAACCATAATGCGTGATGTCATCATTCATCGCCGCGACCTGAGCAGATTCTGTCCCTCCAACGTTGCTCTCTTCTGTCTCCTTCAGCTCGGGAACGGTCCACAGTCTCAGCGTTTCTCGGTTGGACCCAGGGTCAGTGTTTTATTGTGACCCACTTTTTACAGAACAGTTATTTATTGTCTGAATGATCGTACGCGCCGCTGTCGGGTCCCGCCCCACCATCTGCGACGCACAGGTGAGAGCTGAGACTGGCTCCGTGTGAGAGCGGCTCCTCAGTGAAAGCCTGCAGCTCTGCTCCATCTGTGAGCCGCCTCTGTTGTTTGCAGAGCAGCAGTGTTTCGTGGCTTCCCTCTGTCCCAGTGCTGGGTGAGCTGTGGCTCCACTGCCGTCGCTTCTTTTTCATGCATCATATCTTAACTTTGCTCTGCTGAGTGTGCACATGCAGATGTTTTTAACATTTAACAATGTTTTAAAAGACGTGACACCACATGCACAGGAAAAGAATTTAGAATAGAATTTGATTACAGATTATTGTTTGATAAATCCAGGCAGAAAATCATTTGTTACATTTCATTAAACTGCGGCAAGAAAAAACAAGTGGCCACGGAGCAAAACATAAACCCTGCTCCTGAGTAAAAGTCTGCAGCTCTGTCCCCAATCTGTCCTCAGTCTGTCCCCAATCTGTCCTCAGTCTGTCCCCAGTCTGTCCTCAGTCTCTGTCTCCAGTCTGTCCCCAATCTGTCCTCAGTCTGTTCCCAATCTGTCCCCAGTCTGTCCTCAGTCTGTCCTCAGTCTGTCCTCAGTCTCTGTCTCCAGTCTGTCCCCAATCTGTCCTCAGTCTGTCCCCAATCTGTCCTCAGTCTGTCCTCAGTCTGTCCTCAGTCTGTCCCCAGTCTGTCCTCAGTCTCTGTCTCCAGTCTGTCCCCAATCTGTCCTCAGTCTGTCCTCAGTCTGTCCCCAATCTGTCCTCAGTCTGTCCTCAGTCTGTCCCCAATCTGTCCTCAGTCTGTCCTCAGTCTGTTCCCAATCTGTCCTCAGTCTGTCCTCAGTCTGTCCCCAGTCTGTCCTCAGTCTCTGTCTCCAGTCTGTCCCCAATCTGTCCTCAGTCTGTCCTCAGTCTGTCCCCAATCTGTCCTCAGTCTGTCCTCAGTCTGTCCCCAGTCTGTCCTCAGTCTCTGTCTCCAGTCTGTCCCCAATCTGTCCTCAGTCTGTCCTCAGTCTGTCCCCAATCTGTCCTCAGTCTGTCCCCAATCTGTCCTCAGTCTGTCCTCAGTCTGTCCTCAGTCTCTGTCTCCAGTCTGTCCCTAATCTGTCCTCAGTCTGTCCTCAGTCTGTCCTCAGTCTGTCCCCAGTCTGTCCTCAGTCTCTGTCTCCAGTCTGTCCCCAATCTGTCCTCAGTCTGTCCTCAGTCTCTGTCTCCAGTCTGTCCCCAATCTGTCCTCAGTCTGTCCTCAGTCTGTCCTCAGTCTCTGTCTCCAATCTGTCCCCAATCTGTCCTCAGTCTGTCCCCAGTCTGTCCTCAGTCTGTCTCCAGTCTGTCCTCAGTCTGTCCTCAGTCTGTCTCCAGTCTGTCCTCAGTCTGTCTCCAGTCTGTCCTCAGTCTGTCCTCAGTCTGTCTCCAGTCTGTCCTCAGTCTGTCCCCAGTCTGTCTCCAGTCTGTCCTCAGTCTGTCCCCAGTCTGTCCCCAGTCTGTCCTCAGTCTGTCCTCAGTCTGTCCTCAGTCTGTCCTCAGTCTGTCCTCAGTCTGTCTCCAGTCTGTCCTCAGTCTGTCTCCAGTCTGTCCTCAGTCTGTCTCCAGTCTGTCCTCAGTCTGTCCTCAGTCTGTCCTCAGTCTGTCCTCAGTCTGTCTCCAGTCTGTCCTCAGTCTGTCTCCAGTCTGTCCTCAGTCTGTCCTCAGTCTGTCCTCAGTCTGTCCTCAGTCTGTCTCAGGAGATGTAGTGTTGCTGTAAAGTTGTATTTCTCTGCAGCTCAGTGGCACACAGATAATGTCTCTGTGTCCCTCGTGTGTGAGAGCGGCTCCTGCAGCTCTGCTCCATCTGTGAGCCGCCTCTGTCTCAGACCCACACACCCTGTCCACTCTCTGTCCACTCCCTGTCCACTCTCTGTCCACTCTCTGTCCGCTCTCTGTCCACTCTCTGTCCACTCCCTGTCCACTCTCTGTCCACTCTCTGTCCGCTCCCTGTCCACTCTCTGTCCGCTCCCTGTCCGCTCCCTGTCCGCTCTCTGTCCACTCTCTGTCCACTCTCTGTCCACTCTCTGTCCACTCTCTGTCCGCTCCCTGTCCGCTCCCTGTCCGCTCTCTGTCCGCTCTCTGTCCACTCTCTGTCCACTCCCTGTCCACTCCCTGTCCACTCTCTGTCCACTCTCTGTCCACTCTCTGTCCACTCCCTGTCCACTCCCTGTCCGCTCCCTGTCCACTCCCTGTCCACTCTCTGTCCACTCTCTGTCCACTCTCTGTCCACTCCCTGTCCGCTCTCTGTCCACTCTCTGTCCACTCCCTGTCCGCTCTCTGTCCACTCTCTGTCCACTCTCTGTCCACTCCCTGTCCACTCCCTGTCCGCTCCCTGTCCACTCCCTGTCCACTCTCTGTCCGCTCCCTGTCCACTCTCTGTCCGCTCCCTGTCCGCTCTCTGTCCACTCTCTGTCCACTCTCTGTCCACTCTCTGTCCACTCCCTGTCCACTCCAACCCTGCTCTGTATCTGGGCTGGAGATCTTTTTGTGTAAATGTTGTAGAGCGTTGTTAGAGCTGTAGTTGATCAAAGTCACGCCCAGCACAGAGACTAATTGACCGAGGGCATGTGGGAGAAAAGAAATGTGGGGAAAAAAAGCTGCTTACTTCCTTAAACTTTGTGTTTGATCCATTTTCTTCCCAAAGTAAAAATGTCTCTGAGGAATCAGTGGAAACAGAGCTGTGCACTGTTTTTTGGATAAATGACGTAGAGGATGTAGAGGGCTTGTTGTTGATTGGTCAGTGCTTTCTGGAGTGGGCGGGGCTTTGTGGTGGAACCGGGCGTTCTGAGGCCTCAGAAACTCAGTGCCAGAGAATACAGGATTACTCAAACAGAACACAGCTCCAGGTCTGTTTCTTATGAGCAACAACATTAGAACATGGAGACAGAGAGAAGGACAAACTGGTGTAAGGTTAGATTCTCGGTGCTGTTGTTTATTTGTTTACTTGTGTAGAAGTAGTTGTTGTTGTTGTGTGTCTGTTGTGTGGTTGTTGTGACACAGTGATGTCAGGTTTTTTTGTGATGGAGCTCTTACATAACGTGTGGAGCTCAGTGGGACAGACTCCAGCTTTAGGCAGAGACAGAGACGTGTTGACAGTATCACACACATCAGTGTTTCAGGAATAATCCACTCATCACTGATGCACTCATCTGGACTAACTTAAGAGAACGGAGGATATCTTTAGTTGGTGTAACACTTTTTTATGAAACTGCGTGCTTTCTTTATTTAGAGTCAACTTGAAGCATATAGAGATGGAAAATGTGACATAATTTCCCCGATGTTTTGTGGGCGTAAGTGGCGAGAGAGCACAGATAGCAGGTTAGCATCAGTTAGTGGTTATAAATACATTATCAGAGAAAATGGCAAGAAGCCGTTGCATTTTGAACTGCCATGACAGCCACGGGAGACCAGGCAAAGAAATAGGATTTTATTGTTTTCCAGCATGGAAGAAAAACAGCTTAAGCCGTGTTTCTGAAGTCACAACGAGGCGACGGATGGCAGCAGTAAAGAGACCCAACTTCACTTTCACAAACACTCCCCCTCAGACAGTATGCTGGTGTCTGTGGAGATAAAAGCATAATCCACATTAAAAAACATGTTACTGATAAAGTGTTTTAGTTTTAGAGAAAACCTCACATTTCCCCATGGGCTGCTCTTGGTGACAGTGGCAAGGAAAAACTGCCTTTACACAGAAAGCTGGGGCAGACTCTGGCCCTGTTGCCTGGAAAATCCAGACCGATATGGTATATATATATACCTCTGTGTTATTCTACAGAGAAATATCAGTCTGGGTTCAAATCCCAACCGTACCGTGCTTTTTGATTTGTTTATTTAAGTCACGTGTTCTTCGCGAGCAGCGTCCGCAACAACAACAAAGATGGCGATGGTAAATTCCGTTTTAAATGACCAAAAACATATCGAGTCATTAAAACCACAGCAGTTTACAGCACTAGAAGCCTTTATTTAAAAAAAAAAAAAATGTTTTCACGTTGCTTACTTTCTTGTTGCTTTGTTAACATCACGTCCGCCATTTTCTGATTGGCTTACTCCGCTGTCAGTTTACTCAGGTTTGCTCCGCGCTAGAAATCGAATTGATTCCATGGCGACCAGACTCCTCCTCTGGTACAGCGCTGAGGCTGGAATTTCCAGGCAACTGGCCCTGGACATGAGGACGGTCTCTTTGGCTATAAATATAGAGATATGAACATTTACTTTTCAATCAAAGTTTATTTCTATAGCACTTTACAACAACACAAGGAAGAAGGAAGTGCTTTACATAAAAAATAAAATAAAATCAAGGGCGTAGGTTTGGTGTCAGCTTTGGTAGGGCCGCCCCGACCAAACCTCCTGGTTTCACCGCGCTGCTGTCAGTCAGACCTACAGATATAGGTTGGGGAAAGTAATATTTCTTTGCTGATCTGAGCTTTTCACCGCAGCACACAGGCTGCTTACGGTAACTGTAGGCTCGCTGGAAAAAATATAAGTTACAATAAAGATGTATTTTTACATATTTGAAACAAGGGGGTCTGGGGGTCTCTCCCAGAACATTTTTAACTTAACAGATGTTGTTTCCTGTATCTTGGAGTATTTAGTGGTCAGCAACTAAAATTGCTCGGGGTCCAAAGAATTAATGTTCTACCCTGCTGGGGTCCAAACATATGGAAAAAAAAAAAAAGTTAAATAGGCTATATTACAGTGTTATTTATGTATTTAATCTGGGCTACTAAAACATGTACAATAACTATTTCTGTCAGAGAAACATTTATCATTTCCACTTTAACAGCAGCTGATGTTTGAACTGTGTCAGACTCAGATCTTACTGGGGACAGATGGATTTATAAAGACTGACACTGTCCTCCAGGCTCAGTATTTGGATGACACTGTTTTAAATATATTAATTATGAATGAGAACGATGCAGGGGAGTGCAGTAATAATACTGGATTAATGCTATTAGCGGCTAATTAATATGCACCAAAACTCGGTCCATTCACGCCTTGTTCACGCTTTTTTCACCTGAGTAAAGTGAGGACAGAAATCGTGACGTTACAGACTTCTGCTGTGTAAAGTCCAGATTAATTCAGAGAACAGTTTTTGTGGGCTGTAGCTGATGAAGCTAACACATTAGCTGCTAAAAGCCAAGGCTAGAGAAGTAGCGCCAGGACAGAAACGTTTCCAAAACTCACCACAGACGTCTTCAGCAGATTCTTTTCATCTTGATATAAAAGGAACAGTCCATATGTGAGAACTGTTACTGGTCCTGGCTCGGTGAGAACTTCAGCCCAGAGTGACGTCGGGACAGAGCTGTTCAGGTAAAAGCAGCTGCCTCTCTGTGCTCTCGCGGTGTAAATCTGCGCTGGAGTTTGCTTTTTTTTGAGCAGTTTTCAGTTCTTTCTAGCTCATTTAAATCTTTGCTGTCAGATCAGTGTACTCTGTAACTGTAGTGACCCACAAGGACCCCTCACGTCTTAGTCACGCCTGTTCAAAAATAAAATGGAGTAATATTCAGCTGTTTCAACTGTGATTGGTCGGGACATGTCCCTGTGGTCCATACCTACGCCCATGAATAAAATTACAAAAGTTTAATCAGACCGTTAAGAGCTTTAATAAAAATGTAAGTTTAAAATCAATGTGATAGTGAACCGGGAGCCAATGGAGAGAAGCGAGAACTGGGCTGTGGTTGTGTCTGGATGAGTTTGTTAAAAGTCGGCTGCAAACGGTGCAGTGATGACTGTGTGATACTGAAATATAGCGCATTACAGAAGTCGATACGTGAACTCATAAAAGCATGAATAGTTTTTCCAGATCACTTTTATATGTTCTTCATTCAACCTCTGGTGATATCAAAACTGATGGATATTTTCCTGTTTGTCTGTGTTCCAGGGGGATTCCAGGGAGAAAATGTGGGACTGTGATCGTCCGAGCGGAGGAGCTCAGTAACTGCAGGGTAAGTCCACTCACTGACCCCAGAGCTGCAGCGACTCAGCGACTGACCCCAGAGCTGCAGTGACTCAGCGTCTGACCCCAGAGCTGCAGCGACTCAGTGTCTGACCCCAGAGCTGCTGCGACTCAGCGTCTGACCCCAGAGCTGCAGCCACTCAGCGTCTGACCCCAGAGCTGCAGCGACTCAGCGACTGACCCCAGAGCTGCAGCCACTCAGCGTCTGACCCCAGAGCTGCAGCGACTCAGCGACTGACCCCAGAGCTGCAGCGACTCAGCGTCTGACCCCAGAGCTGCAGCCACTCAGCGTCTGACCCCAGAGCTGCAGCCACTCAGCGTCTGACCCCAGAGCTGCAGCGACTCAGCGTCTGACCCCAGAGCTGCAGCGACTCAGCGTCTGACCCCAGAGCTGCAGCGACTCAGTATCTGACCCCAGAGCTGCAGCGACTCAGCGTCTGACCCCAGAGCTGCAGCCACTCAGCGTCTGACCCCAGAGCTGCAGTGACTCAGCGTCTGACCCCAGAGCTGCAGCCACTCAGCGTCTGACCCCAGAGCTGCAGCGACTTTATTTTTTCCAGCTCATCTTACAGCAACTGACTCCACTGTTCAGAAAAAGTATTATTGATAATAATAAAAACTAAATATACTACATTTAACAAAAGAATAACTTTTTCTGAACTCTGTAAGTTGGCTGTAAGATGAGTCAAAAATAATGATGGAGAGAAAAACTTAAAAATTAGAAAAGTTTTTAGACGTATGAACATCAAATTAAGTGAAAGTGTGGAAAACTTGAGATTTTGAGTTCGCTCCAAAAATCTTGATGGATCCTTTGCCTTGAGTTATTGTGTTTTTGCAGCATTTTATTTTTTTACAGTGTATTTGGTTAAAAATAACTTTAAAACACTTTTTAGCCAATAGTCAGTGTCTTTTGTAATGTTTTTATAGAAATATATGGAGAAAAACATGAAAATAAAGTTTGGAATAGAGGGAGGTTGTATTGTTGGGGTCCGTGTGGGATTTTGGTAAATTTAAGGAGGACGTGACTCCTGACTTTGGGAATGGTTTAAATGATTCTTCATGTACTGCCAAAATAATAACCTGTAGAGGAAGTTTTAGCCTTTATTTGTGTTAGCTGATTGATAAACCCTTGTACAAGACTTTGGACACCGTTCTGGACAAAGACTATGGAGGACGGTGAGCGCCACGCGAAAAGGAATAATGCTTTTATTAAAAGAGTTTTTAAAAGAGGATTTAATAAATGGATTACTAAATGGTTTTAATAAAAGAAGGATTAATAGCGTTATTCATTAATCCATTTAGGAAACCGATTTCTAAATGTATTTACAAAACCTTTTCGTAAAAGCATTTGCAAAACGTATTAGCTTCTCCTTTAGCTTTTCCATGGTGTTCCTGGTCCTGGCTAAAGTTAAATAAAATAAAATGCAAAGCGACGTAACGAGCTCTGTGATTGGTCAGAGCTACTCGCGCTCTGATTGGCCAGACAATAGTGGTTATGCGCTAACTACTTCTGCATTCGGCGAAACGGAACAAGCAGCTGGACAAGGGCAGCTTCAAAAAACATATTTATGTCGTACACATCGCAAAATAAAATCACCAAACTAACGCTGCTATGGACTAACGCAGTTTTATCTTCAAACAAGGGTTTTAGCTTTTGTGTGTTAAATATTTCACTCATCGCTGAGCGTGGATGCAGGATATTGTTGTGTCAATAACTAAAGCCGTCACCCGGCGCACTTTATTTCAGCGGATATAAATCACACAGGAACATTTCACTAAAGTATGCGACCAAAAACAGCCGCAGTGTGCACAAAAACATCTGAAAACGCCACAGAAGAGCTGTGAAAGTGGCTTCAAAACAACGGCTGTAGCCTCAGAGTGGAGAGATTAATAAATACGTCAAAGTGCCTTAATAGGTGTACAATAAATTAAGACTGTGCTAAAATGGGCAGTTGTGTTGTTTGTTATTGAGTATCACGTAATTTAACTTGCTGTGTGTTATATATCCGCTGAAATAAAGTGCGCCGGGTGACGGCTTTAGTTATTGACACAACAATATCCCGCATCCGCGCTCAGTTAAATATTTAACACACAAATGCTAAAACCCTTGTTTGAAGATAAAACTGCGTTAGTCTATAGCAGCGTTAGTTTGGTGATTTTATTTTGCGATGTGTACGACATAAATGTTTTTTGAAGCTGCCCTTGTCCGGCTGCTCGCTTACAAGCTGTGACCGGAAGTGGATCATTCTTTAGCCGAGTGCAGAAGTAGTTAGAGCATAACCACTATGGCAGATGAAGACGTGATTGTAAGTCACAACTTTACTCTGCTATGGGCACGTAGCTCATTTTAACCAGTTTTATGAATAATTATATATTTGGTTACAATGAATATAATCTGAAATGAAAATATGTGTTCATATTATCAACATATTTGATAAAACTTTCAAATTTTCTGGCCAATGAGAGCGCGAGTAGCTCTGAGGAGAAGAAAATGAGGTGAAAGTAGCTGTAGTCTAACTTTTCTCCCTTGGATAAACAGTTATAAACATATAGTATAATAAATAAATAAAATAATAAAATAATATAACAGGGAAGTCTGGAATCTAAGAGCCAAACAAGCTAGAGATGGATTTATGTCAGGATTTTCACAACAGAGCATTGAAACTGCAGAAACAAATGTAGGGGGCGCTCAAGAGAAGAACACGAGGCAGACACAGAGAAGAAATGAGAAAAGTTCTGCTTTAAATACATCAGGTCCAACTCACCAGTCTCTTACAAAGTTCAGCCATTATTGTGTTTCAAGCTATGCTCACTAGCGCCCCCCAAAGGCCAACGCATGCACCGCTCTGCACCTGTGAGTCCTGAGTAAACCGATAAATGAGCCGTAACTTTGTGACTGTGTTCCCAGCGCCGCGAGGTCCTGGGCCATGAACAGCACTGAGCCGTACTCGGTCAGCCAGTGCAGAGATGCCTTCACTGTCTCACGTGAGAGTGGGGTTTATTGGTTTCCAGGGAAACAGGATCTGGTTTGGTCTAAAAATACCTCGGTACAGAGATGGCACTAAAAGGAGACACACCGAGGAAATGGTGAAGGGAAAATAACAGTTTACTGCAAAATGTGAAAAGGATCAAAGCATTAAAAATATGACACACACAGGAATAAAATGACTCATATTTAAATATTTAAAAATGGTTCTGACAAAACGCTCTCCACTGTGGACCTGTGTGGGCAGAGACTTGATGCACAGATATATATTTTTAAAGCCCCTGTTCCTCTTTAACCCTGTTCTAACATCGCCTCCTCCTCAGAAACAGAGCTGCAGTAGTATTCTGTCTGAGTAATCCTGTATGCTGAGGCGCTGCCCTTCTCCAGAGCTGAAAACGCTCGGTCTCACAGCTCTATGTAGACACATGAAACCAGGAAGTGCTCCTGCGCGTTTCTAAAGCCCAGACACCGTCACCGGACTCGTTCTGATCATTTCAGCCTCGGCTCAGTTACCGAGGGCAGGTCAGGCTCGCGGTGGAACGACTCTCCCTCTGACCCCTGACCCCTGACCCCTGACCTCCAGCTGCTCCTCAGGTTTAACCTCAGGCTTCTCACAACTGAAGTCATTTGCCCCGATGCTTTTCTTGTTAAACCTTTATCCTGAGAACTTCTACGCAGTCATTTATTGGGGAAATAAGTTGAGCAAAATACAAACTTGCATGGTTCTTTTTCTCTGGTAACAGAATATTTTGTTTATGTCACACAAAAACATGGTGGAGTTCACTTTCAGTTCAGTTTCAACATCACACTGTCTCCATGGAGACGAGTAATAAAAATGGCTCACACTCTGAAGGAACTCACACAAACTCACTCAGTACCTGGGCTCAGGACTAACTGCTTCCTCTCTCCTCTCTTGTCTCCTCTCTCCTTTCCTCTCTCCTCTCTCCTCCCCCCTCTCCTCCCTCCTCTCCCCTCTCTTGTCTCCTCTCCTCTTTCCTCTCTTGTCTCCTCTCTCCTCTCTTGTCTCCTCTCTTGTCTCCTCTCCTCTCTCCTCTCTTGTCTCCTCTCCTCTCTCCTGTCTCCTCTCCTCTCTCCTGTCTCCTCTCCTCTCTCCTGTCTCCTCTCCTCTCTCCTCTCTTGTCTCCTCTCTTGTCTCCTCTCCTCTCTCCTCTCTTGTCTCCTCTCCTCTCTCCTGTCTCCTCTCCTCTCTCCTCCCTTGTCTCCTCTCTTGTCTCCTCTCCTCTCTCCTCTCTTGTCTCCTCTCCTGTCTCCTCTCCTCTCTTTTCCCTTGTCTCCTCTCTTGTCTCCTCTCCTCTCTCCTCTCTTGTCTCCTCTCTTGTCTCCTGTCTCCTCTCTTGTCTCCTCTCCTGTCTCCTCTCCTCTCTCCTCCCTTGTCTCCTCTCTTGTCTCCTCTCTTGTCTCCGCTCCTCTCTCCTCTCTTGTCTCCTCCCTTGTCTCCTCTCTTGTCTCCTCTCTCCTCTCCTGTCTCCTCCCTTGTCTCCTCTCTTGTCTCCTCTCCTCTCTCCTCTCTTGTCTCCTCCCTTGTCTCCTCTCTTGTCTCCTCTCCTCTCTCCTCCCTTGTCTCCTCTCTTGTCTCCTCTCTTGTCTCCTCTCCTCTCTCCTCTCTTGTCTCCTCCCTTGTCTCCTCTCTTGTCTCCTCTCCTGTCTCCTCCCTTGTCTCCTCTCTTGTCTCCTCTCCTCTCTCCTCTCTTGTCTCCTCCCTTGTCTCCTCTCTTGTCTCCTCTCCTCTCTCCTCTCCTCTCTCCTCCATTGTCTCCTCTCTTGTCTCCTCTCTTGTCTCCTCTCCTCTCTCCTCTCTTGTCTCCTCCCTTGTCTCCTCTCTTGTCTCCTCTCTTGTCCCCTCTCTTGTCCCCTCTCTTGTCTCCTCCCTTGTCTCCTCTCTTGTCCCCTCTCTTGTCCCCTCTCTTGTCTCCTCCCTTGTCTCCTCTCTTGTCCCCTCTCTTGTCCCCTCTCTTGTCTCCTCTCTTGTCTCCTCTCTTGTCTCCTCCCTTGTCTCCTCTCTTGTCCCCTCTCTTGTCCCCTCTCTTGTCTCCTCCCTTGTCTCCTCTCTTGTCCCCTCTCTTGTCTCCTCTCTTGTCTCCTCTCTTGTCTCCTCTCTTGTCTCCTCCCTTGTCTCCTCTCTTGTCTCCTCTCTTGTCCCCTCTCTTGTCTCCTCTCTTGTCTCCTCTCTTGTCTCCTCCCTTGTCTCCTCCCTTGTCTCCTCTCTTGTCCCCTCTCTTGTCCCCTCTCTTGTCTCCTCCCTTGTCTCCTCTCTTGTCCCCTCTCTTGTCTCCTCTCTTGTCTCCTCTCTTGTCTCCTCCCTTGTCTCCTCTCTTGTCTCCTCTCTTGTCCCCTCTCTTGTCTCCTCTCTTGTCTCCTCCCTTGTCTCCTCCCTTGTCTCCTCTCTTGTCCCCTCTCTTGTCCCCTCTCTTGTCTCCTCTCTTGTCTCCTCCCTTGTCTCCTCCCTTGTCTCCTCTCTTGTCCCCTCTCTTGTCCCCTCTCTTGTCTCCTCTCTTGTCTCCTCCCTTGTCCCCTCTCTTGTCTCCTCCCTTGTCTCCTCTCTTGTCCCCTCTCTTGTCCCCTCTCTTGTCTCCTCCCTTGTCTCCTCTCTTGTCCCCTCTCTTGTCCCCTCTCTTGTCTCCTCTCTTGTCTCGTCCAGGAGTCGGTGATGCTTCAGTTCTGTGGGAACAAATTGGACAAAAAGGACTTCTTTGGGAAGTCGGATCCTTTCCTGGTGTTCTTCAGGAGCAACGAGGACGGATCGTAAGTTTCACACAACACTCCCTTCACTCTGTGACCTGAAGAGTCTCAGAAAACCAGAGGAAATTTGGTCTTTGCCTTTCTGCCTCTCAGTAAAGAGGTTGTGGGTTTGTTAGTAACGTACTCCAAAAGTAAAGGATGGATTTTGAGGAAATGAAGTTGACGAATCTTTCAGTAAAGGTCAGTGATCCATGGAAGAAATGGTGAGTTTTCAGTGTAGATCTGGAACATCATCTGGACCCAGGGATGTGTGAGAGGATTCTGGGCCGTTGTGCGATACTAAAATGAAAATACGCAGAATGGCTGCCAGGTCTCCGTCAGTCTGTCCCAGGGCAGATCTCACCAGAGTCTGACTGAGGACTGAAGGAAGACTGGACTCATGAAGGGCCCTGAGCTGCATTATTATCATGGAGCTTTTACCCCTGGTTTGAGTCTGGGTCTGGGCTGAAGTCTTTGTGACACAGGTCTTGGAGCAGGTCTGTGGTCTCAGTTCTGGACCTCAGACTAAAAATCCTTTGTTTTTGTGTCATCATGTTGCTCTGGTCATAACAGAGCAACACGATGACAGCATTATCTTCAGAAACAACCCTCCTCCTCCTCTCTCAGTGTGAGGCTCCCTCTGCTCGCTGTGTGTTTGTTGTGTGTTTGTTATGTGTTTGTTGTGTGTTTGTTGTGTGTTTGTTGTGTGTTTGTTATGTGTTTGTTGTGTGTTTGTTGTGTGTTTGTTGTGTGTTTGTTGTGTGTTTGTTGTGTGTTTGTGTGTGACTCCTCTCAGTGTCTTGGTCTGAGGCAGAGACAGAGACGTTACGTAACAGAACATAAGAGAGGAGCGCAGCAGAGTCACTGGAGCATCACCCACTCACAGGACTGGCTCTGTCCCGCTCAGAGCGAGGGACAGGAGGCCGTACGTTTATCTGTCCTCACTGTCCTCTGTTAGGACGGGGTTTGTTTGGTGTGGTGTGTATTTGCCCTGCTGTACCGACATAAACCACTCTTTAGTAATGGGATTGGAGTAGTACAGGGGTGTCCAAACTATGGTCCAGGGGCCAAATGCGGCCATTTTTTATTAGCCCTTGGGCTTCACTCTCAGTTCTCACAGATTAGCACAGGGGGTACAGGAGTCTGAGCAGTGAAAAGTGACTCTAAAATCCAACTTCATAAGAAACAGTGATCAGAGAGATTAGGGGTGCAACAATATATTTTTGCAACGAGACAATTTGTATCGATTAGAAGTGTTTCGATACGATTCAAGAACAATATTGACTAATTTGGAACGATACGATTCAATACAATTCAAGGCATTCATATCAATTAATCGATACAGCAACTTTTTGCCAAAAATCATAAAAGTTTACTCTCAAATGTAGCACCGCGGCCGGGGTCGGTTATGTCCAGCAGACAGAGCAAGAAAAGTTGAATATATAATTTTATTTAATTAAAAACACAAAATTTATCTCCAAAAGCCATATCTGGTTTTATTTTAACATACAAATTTCAAATTTTGATATTTCTGATATTATCGATCGATATTTCATGTGTATCGATATTCACTTCCTAGAAAACGATACGATTCAATACAAGGTCATGAGTATCGATGCAGTTGTATCATAGGAAAACAAATTGATACATCAATACAGTTACTGTTTCGTTACACCCCTAATAGAGATTGATCCCTGCAGCTGCTGCCCCCTGGTGGCACCACAGCGCTGCCGCTTCTCTCAGTTTTTACGCTCTCACACAGCGGGTTACATATGGAGTTAGTTCTTGACGTCATTTTTGTGAGATGGACCTGGCTTTCAGGAAGGAAAATGGAAAATAATGGTGGGAAGTACCAGATAATACATTTCAGCCATAGTAGGCCTATGTGCAAGTTTTGGAAGGGCATCCAGAATAAAACCAGTGTCAGATAATGTGACTGCTTCAGTGTGGAGACCTCTGAAAGAAAGGGAGCAGTCAGATGATTCTATAATTATGGTGAGGCCAAATCTGTCTCCTCTGAGTGGCTTTCCCCTGTTTATATTTTTCAATCTCAATGAAAAAACTTTGGATGTCCCTGGAGTAGGACCTACAGAGACATGTTATTATTAATGTAGTTTAAACACAGACGTAACATAGAACAATTACAGACGTCTTAGATTGCTGCTGCAGTTATTAGGAAACAACAAAATACACTCACAGACACGGCAGATTTGCACTGGATTAGTATTTAGAGGTTTATCAATATCTGGCCGATTCTTGCACTTTTCTGTCAATTTTTGGTCAGGCTCCATGTGACTGAAGGGCCCCATCTTGTCTCAGTTTGGGCCCTTACTCTGCAGTTCATAGGAAACATCCAAAATCTCTTTATCTCATCCTGAATAAAAAGATTGTTGTCATTTCTCTGGAACAGAAGCTCGGAGAACAAACTCTGCCCAAGCTCTACCTGCACAGAGTCTGACTGAGATGGACTTAATGCTTTTCTCACCGTTTGCGTTTTAATAAGCATTATACTAATTTATTTGTTTATCGGCCATACATACATCTTTTCTTTCTTCTCTGAGTCTGTTTCTGTATAAAAGTGTATATAAATAAGTGTATAT
>CM036251.1:1091287-1133787 GCA_020698575.1 Bostrychus sinensis | reverse complement strand
AGACCTGGTTTAGTCCTGGTTTAGACCTGGTTTAGTCTTGGTTTAGTCCTGGTTTAGACCTGGTTTAGTCCTGGTTTAGTCCTGGTTTAGACCTGGTTTAGTCCTGGTTTAGACCTGGTTTAGACCTGGTTTAGTCCTGGTTTAGACCTGGTTTAGTCCTGGTTTAGACCTGGTTTAGTCCTGGTTTAGTCCTGGTTTAGTCCTGGTTTAGACCTGGTTTAGTCCTGGTTTAGTCCTGGTTTAGACCTGGTTTAGTCCTGGTTTAGACCTGGTTTAGACCTGGTTTAGTCCTGGTTTAGACCTGGTTTAGTCTTGGTTTAGTCCTGGTTTAGACCTGGTTTAGTCCTGGTTTAGTCCTGGTTTAGACCTGGTTTAGTCCTGGTTTAGACCTGGTTTAGACCTGGTTTAGTCCTGGTTTAGACCTGGTTTAGTCCTGGTTTAGTCCTGGTTTAGACCTGGTTTAGTCCTGGTTTAGTCCTGGTTTAGTCCTGGTTTAGACCTGGTTTAGTCCTGGTTTAGTCCTGGTTTAGACCTGGTTTAGTCCTGGTTTAGTCCTGGTTTAGACCTGGTTTAGTCCTGGTTTAGACCTGGTTTAGTCCTGGTTTAGACCTGGTTTAGTCCTGGTTCAGACCTGGTTTAGTCCTGGTTTAGACCTGGTTTAGTCCTGTTTTAGACCTGGTTTAGTCCTGGTTCGGACCTGGTTTAGTCCTGGTTTAGTCCTGGTTTAGACCTGGTTTAGTCCTGGTTTAGACCTGGTTTAGTCCTGGTTTAGTCCTGGTTCGGACCTGGTTTAGTCCTGGTTTAGACCTGGTTTAGTCCTGGTTTAGACCTGGTTTAGTCCTGGTTTAGTCCTGGTTTAGACCTGGTTTAGTCCTGGTTTAGACCTGGTTTAGTCCTGGTTTAGTCCTGGTTTAGACCTGGTTTAGTCCTGGTTTAGACCTGGTTTAGTCCTGGTTTAGACCTGGTTTAGTCTTGGTTTAGACCTGGTTTAGTCTTGGTTTAGTCCTGGTTTAGTCCTGGTTTAGACCTGGTTTAGTCCTGGTTCGGACCTGGTTTAGACCTGGTTTAGTCCTGGTTTAGTCCTGGTTTAGACCTGGTTTAGTCCTGGTTTAGTCCTGGTTTAGACCTGGTTTAGTCCTGGTTTAGTCCTGGTTTAGACCTGGTTTAGTCCTGGTTTAGACCTGGTTTAGTCCTGGTTTAGACCTGGTTTAGTCCTGGTTCGGACCTGGTTTAGTCCTGGTTTAGTCCTGGTTTAGACCTGGTTTAGACCTGGTTTAGACCTGGTTTAGACCTGGTTTAGTCCTGGTTTAGACCTGGTTTAGTCCTGGTTTAGACCTGGTTTAGACCTGGTTTAGACCTGGTTTAGACCTGGTTCAGACCTGGTTTAGACCTGGTTTAGTCCTGGTTTAGACCTGGTTTAGACCTGGTTTAGACCTGGTTTAGTCCTGGTTTAGACCTGGTTTAGTCCTGGTTTAGACCTGGTTTAGTCCTGGTTTAGACCTGGTTTAGACCTGGTTTAGTCCTGGTTTAGACCTGGTTTAGACCTGGTTTAGACCTGGTTTAGACCTGGTTTAGACCTGGTTTAGTCCTGGTTTAGACCTGGTTTAGACCTGGTTTAGTCCTGGTTTAGTCCTGGTTTAGACCTGGTTTAGACCTGGTTTAGACCTGGTTTAGACCTGGTTTAGTCCTGGTTTAGTCCTGTTTAGTCCTGGTTTAGACCTGGTTTAGTCCCAGTTTAGACCTGGTTTAGTCCTGGTTTAGACCTGGTTTAGTCCTGGTTTAGTCCTGTTTAGACCTGGTTTAGACCTGGTTTAGACCTGGTTTAGACCTGGTTTAGACCTGGTTTAGTCCTGGTTTAGTCCTGTTTAGTCCTGGTTTAGACCTGGTTTAGTCCCAGTTTAGACCTGGTTTAGACCTGGTTCAGACCTGGTTTAGACCTGGTTTAGTCCTGGTTTAGACCTGGTTTAGACCTGGTTTAGACCTGGTTTAGACCTGGTTTAGACCTGGTTTAGTCCTGGTTTAGACCTTGTTTAGACCTGGTTTAGACCTGGTTTAGTCCTGGTTTAGTCCTGGTTTAGACCTGGTTTAGACCTGGTTTAGACCTGGTTTAGACCTGGTTCAGACCTGGTTTAGACCTGGTTTAGACCTGGTTTAGACCTGGTTTTACAGTAATATATAAGAGCTATATAATGATAATAACAGAGTAATGCTGTGGTGGGAGGGAGGCGGGAGGCTAACGAGCCTAACGAGGGTTGCCGTGGAAACCAATCAGAGGATTAACGAAGACAAAAGGCCCAGTGGGAAATAAGTCCGACCTTCAGGACCCGGCCCTGCTGCAGAGCGGGACTTTAACAGAATCAGAAAGAGATGGTTTCATCACAGAGAGAGGAACAAAGCCTGGCTCTGTCAGAACTGAACTTAAGCTCACACTGTAAAATATCTACAACATGTTTTTAAAAATAAAAACCTAAAATCTAAAAAAAAAAATTATGCTTCCAAACAAATGTCATAAATGATCTGATTCTCAAAATTTTCAGACCTCAGACAAAATTTATACCAAGACTAAACCAGAACTAAACCAGGTCTAAACCAGGTCTAAACTAGGACTAAACTGGGACTAAACCGGGACTAAACCAGGACTAAACCAGAACTAAACCAGGACTAAACCAGGTCTAAACCAGGTCTAAACCAGGTCTAAACCAGAACTAAACCACGACTAAACCAGAACTAAACCAGGACTAAACCAGGTCTAAACTAGGACTAAACCGGGACTAAACCAGGATTAAACCAGAACTAAACCAGGACTAAACCAGGTCTAAACTAGGACTAAACCGGGACTAAACCGGGACTAAACCAGGACTAAACCAGAACTAAACCAGGACTAAACCAGAACTAAACCAGGACTAAACCAGGTCTAAACCAGGTCTAAACCAGGTCTAAACCAGAACTAAACCAGGACTAAACCAGAACTAAACCAGGACTAAACCAGGTCTAAACTAGGACTAAACCGGGACTAAACCGGGACTAAACCAGGACTAAACCAGGACTAAACCAGGACTAAACCAGAACTAAACCAGGACTAAACCAGGTCTAAACCAGGTCTAAACTAGGACTAAACCGGGACTAAACCAGGACTAAACCAGAACTAAACCAGGACTAAACCAGAACTAAACCAGGACTAAACCAGGTCTAAACTAGGACTAAACCGGGACTAAACCGGGACTAAACCAGAACTAAACCAGGACTAAACCAGAACTAAACCAGGACTAAACCAGGTCTAAACCAGGTCTAAACCAGGTCTAAACCAGAACTAAACCAGGACTAAACCAGAACTAAACCAGGACTAAACCAGGTCTAAACTAGGACTAAACCGGGACTAAACCGGGACTAAACCAGGACTAAACCAGAACTAAACCAGGACTAAACCAGAACTAAACCAGGACTAAACCAGGTCTAAACCAGGTCTAAACTAGGACTAAACCGGGACTAAACCGGGACTAAACCAGGACTAAACCAGAACTAAACCAGGACTAAACCAGAACTAAACCAGGACTAAACCAGGTCTAAACCAGGTCTAAACCAGGTCTAAACCAGAACTAAACCAGAACTAAACCAGGACTAAACCAGAACTAAACCAGGACTAAACCAGGTCTAAACCAGGTCTAAACCAGGTCTAAACCAGAACTAAACCAGGTCTAAACCAGAACTAAACCAGGACTAAACCAGAACTAAACCAGGACTAAACCAGGTCTAAACCAGGTCTAAACCAGGTCTAAACCAGGACTAAACCAGAACTAAACCAGGACTAAACCAGGACCAAACCAGGACTAAACCAGGACTAAACCAAAACTAAACCAGGACTAAACCAGGACTAAACCAGGACTAAACCAAGACTAAACAAGGTCTAAACCTGGTCTAAACCAGGACTAAACCAGGTCTAAACCAGGACTAAACCAGGACTAAACCAGGACTAAACCAGGTCTAAACCAGGTCCGAACCAGGACTAAACCAGGACTAAACCAGGTCTAAACCAGGACTAAACCAGGACTAAACCAGGTCCGAACCAGGACTAAACCAGGTCTAAACCAGGTCCGAACCAGGACTAAACCAGGTCTAAACCAGGTCTAAACCAGGACTAAACCAGGTCTAAACCAGGTCCGAACCAGGACTAAACCAGGACTAAACCAGGACTAAACCAGGACTAAACCAGGTCCGAACCAGGACTAAACCAGGACTAAACCAGGACTAAACCAGGACTAAACCAGGTCTAAACCAGGACTAAACCAGGACTAAACCAGGACTAAACCAGGTCTAAACCAGGACTAAACCAGGTCTAAACCAGGACTAAACCAGGTCTAAACCAGGACTAAACCAGGACTAAACCAAGACTAAACCAGGACTAAACCAGGACTAAACCAGGACTAAACCAGGTCTAAACCAGGACTAAACCAGGTCTAAACCAGGACTAAACCAGGACTAAACCAGGACTAAACCAGGTCTAAACCAGGTCTAAACCAGGTCTAAACCAGGACTAAACCAGGTCTAAACCAGGACTAAACCAGGACTAAACCAGGACTAAACCAGGTCTAAACCAGGACTAAACCAGGACTAAACCAGGTCTAAACCAGGACTAAACCAGGACTAAACCAGGTCTAAACCAGGACTAAACCAGGTCTAAACCAGGACTAAACCAGGACTAAACCAGGACTAAACCAGGACTAAACCAGGTCTAAACCAGGTCTAAACCAGGACTAAACCAGGTCTAAACCAGGACTAAACCAGGACTAAACCAGGACTAAACCAGGTCTAAACCAGGACTAAACCAGGTCTAAACCAGGACTAAACCAGGACTAAACCAGGACTAAACCAGGACTAAACCAGTTCTAAACCAGGACTAAACCAGTTCTAAACCAGGACTAAACCAGGTCTAAACCAGGACTAAACCAGGACTAAACCAGGACTAAACCAGGTCTAAACCAGGACTAAACCAGGACTAAACCAGGACTAAACCAGGTCTAAACCAGGACTAAACCAGGTCTAAACCAGGTCTAAACCAGGACTAAACCAGGACTAAACCAGGTCTAAACCAGGACTAAACCAGGTCTAAACCAGGTCTAAACCAGGTCTAAACCAGGACTAAACCAGGTCTAAACCAGGTCTAAACCAGGACTAAACCAGGACTAAACCAGGACTAAACCAGGACTTAACCAGGACTTAACCAGGTCTAAACCAGGACTAAACCAGGACTAAACCAGGTCTAAACCAGGTCTAAACCAGGTCTAAACCAGGACTAAACCAGGACTAAACCAGGACTAAACCAGTTCTAAACCAGGACTAAACCAGTTCTAAACCAGTTCTAAACCAGGACTAAACCAGGACTAAACCAGGACTAAACCAGGACTAAACCAGGACTAAACCAGGTCTAAACCAGGTCTAAACCAGGACTAAAGTCTCCTGTTTTCTCCTCAGCCATGACTTTATCGGAGAGTTCAGCACCAGTTACAGAGAAATGTGCCGCAGCCAGTCTCAGTTCCACGTTTATGAGGTACGACTCCTGCCTCCTATCTCCTTTCCTACCTCCTCTCCTACTTCCTACCCATCCGTCCTTGCTCCCAGTTTCCTCTGTACCTCAGTAACCTCTGTGTTTTTACCTCTGTGTTTTTTGGAGCAGGTGCTGAACCCCAAAAAGAAAGGGAAGAAGAAGAAGAAATACCAGAACTCTGGGACGGTGAGTTTTTACTGAAAACGTCTGCGTCAGGGTTTCAGGTCCGAGGTTTTTAATTAGATCCTGGGACAGTGGTGGACTAAAGGCCAGACCGAAGCCTGTCCCGTCTAAAGGTCAGCCGTTACTTTCGCTGTACCCTTCCCGAGGAGGAGGGGCAGCTTTTGTTTGTGTAGCAGTCGTAGAAAGAGCCGAGAGCCAACGATGCTGCAGCCTGGAGCAGCTTCTCCAACTGCAACAAAAATCACTAAAAAGTAAAAAGTGTCAGCTCCTCAAACATCGTCTCACACTTTAGAATACCTCACCTCTATAAAGCCACAGTAAAGCATTAATAAATATGTAATGAACACAGTTTTAATGAATGAAGAGTTAATGCTGCTGCAGTAACACTCGAGGGCTCCTCAGTGACGTTATTTTAACTTTACAGAAGTACAACAAGGTCCACAATTTAACCTGACTCTGAAAAACAAAGCTCAAATAAAAGCTCGAATATTCCCTGACGCAGACGACAAAGCAGTTCCACAGCAGCCCTTAGTAAAATATATATAGTTATATATATAATATTTAACTGTTTGTAGTTTTTTCATTTGTAAAGAAAGTCACATGAATCTTTTTGGCTCTAACTTTCTCTGACATTTCTGAATAAAACACTGCAGGAGTTAACTTCATATAAACCCGGGGTTTGTTGATTTCTTCAGTCAGATTTTAACGACCGTATTTTCCAGACTATAAGCCGCTACTTTTTTCCCACGCAGCCTATGCAAAGATGCGGCTTTTCTATGGATTTTTCTTCAGCCGCCAGGGGGCGCTCTAGCAGGAAGTGCCAAAACGACACTGAAGAAGACGACTTCAGTGGTTTCAGGAGGAAGATGAATAAAGCCATCCATTACTTTTCAGTTTTGTTTGTTCTGTTCCTGCCACTGCTCAGGAACCAGTTCAGGTTTAAAAATAAACGTTTACGGTGTAAAATCTTTCTGTGAATCCAGGAGATGTCTCATTTCTCAACCTGGATATCGGCGGCTTATATATGTACATTTTTATTTATTTTTTTTAAACTTAGTGGGTGTGGCTTATATTCAGGTGCGCTCTATAGTCCGGAAAATACGGTAAATGCTGTGTAATTGTAACCCAGTGTCCTGTGTCCCCAGGTGACCCTGCTGTCCTGTTTAGTGGACACGGAGCTGTCCTTCCTGGACTACATCAGAGGAGGGTACGTTTCTGAGGCCCACCTCTGTTTGAGCTCAGTTTTCTAAACTTTAGCTCATTAAACAGAATTTAATTCTAGTTAATGCGACTCTCACAGGAAAACAGTATTATTATGTATTTTACAGGGCAATATAGGGAATTTATAGGGAATCAATAAAAAATTTTTACTAATTAATCACAAAAAAATTAATCGCGATTAATTGTATTGTGAATTCAGGTACAAACACAAAATTGTAAATTTAGAACATTTATTTTGAAGTAACCTTCACATATTTTACTGTAAACTGTGCAATGCAAACAAAACTTGCAAAGAAAATAAATGAATCTCTCTTTGAGAGCTGTAACTCAGACAAAGTTTGCCTAAATAAGGAACAACCAACAAATCCACAAAACTTACCTAAAAAAGCATTTTAGAACTTTAACAAAAATAAGTTTAATTCTTCAATTAATAACAATTGTTGTGGTTCACAGCAGAGTAAATGCTCTGAACTGTGTTACTGCAGTGGTAATGGAACTCATCCTCGCACAGACTGCACATAACTTTAGTGTCGTGTATATAACTTTAGTGTCATGTATATAACTTTAGTGTCATGTATATAACTTTAGTGTTGTGTATATAACTTTAGTGTCATGTATATAACTTTAGTGTTGTGTATATAACTTTAGTGTCATGTATATAACTTTAGTGTTGTGTATATAACTTTAGTGTCATGTATATAACTTTAGTGTTGTGTATATAACTTTAGTGTTGTGTATATAACTTTAGTGTCGTGTATATAACTTTAGTGTTGTGTATATAACTTTAGTGTTGTGTATATAACTTGAATTTGCAGTGCACTTTTTGTAATTTCATTTCAAGTGTGACCTGTGGACACTAAATATGTTTCATAACTGAAAACCCTAACCCTCTGTGTCCCACCATGTCCCACTCTGTCCCACTCTATCCCTGTGTCCCTCTGTGTCCCTCTGTGTCCCTCTGTGTCCCTCTGTGTCCCTCTGTGTCCCTCTGTGTCCCTCTGTGTCCCCTGCTGTCATTAAACCAGAGTTAACCCTGACCGTCTCCGTTTTTCTGTCTCTGCAGGACTCAGATCAACTTCACTGTGGCCATCGACTTCACCGCCTCCAACGGTCAGCTCTCACACTGCTACTGCAGTAGTAGTAGTAGTAGTAGTAGTAGTAGTAGTAGTAATAGTAGTAGTAGTAGAAGTAGCAGTAGTGTTTGTACTAGAGGTTGGCCAATATATCAGGACATTTTTTGCATTTTTTACCTTACCTACATTACCTGATTCTTGCACTTTTATGTCGATTTCTGGTCAGGCTCCTGTTGGGGCCCCAACATGAGCAAAGGAGGGAGAGGGGGCAGAGGTGGGAGAGGGGGCAGAGGTGGGAGACGGGGCAGAGGTGGCAGAGGTGGGAGAGGGGGCAGAGGTGGGAGAGGAGGCAGAGGTGGGAGAGGGGGCAGAGGTGGCAGAGGTGGGAGAGGGGGCAGAGGTGGGAGAGGAGGCAGAGGTGGGAGAAGTGGCAGAGGTGGGAGAGGGGGCAGAGGTGGGAGAGGGGGCAGAGAGGAGGCAGAGGTGGGAGAGGGGGCAGAGGTGGGAGAGGAGGCAGAGGTGGGAGAGGGGGCAGAGGTGGGAGAGGAGGCAGAGGTGGGAGAGGGGGCAGAGAGGAGGCAGAGGTGGGAGAGGTGGGAGAGGGGGCAGAGGTGGGAGAGGAGGGAGAGGGGGCAGAGGTGGGAGAGGGGCAGAGGTGGGAGAGGGGGCAGAGGTGGGAGAGGGGGCAGAGGTGGGAGAGGGGGCAGAGGTGGGAGAGGAGGGAGAGGGGGCAGAGGTGGGAGAGGAGGGAGAGGGGGCAGAGGTGGGAGAGGAGGCAGAGGTGGGAGAGGGGGCAGAGGTGGGAGAGGAGGCAGAGGTGGGAGAGGGGGCAGAGGTGGGAGAGGGGGCAGAGGTGGGAGAGGAGGCAGAGGTGGGAGAGGGGGCAGAGGTGGGAGAGGGGGCAGAGGTGATAGCAGTGTGGTGAACATAAACAGGATTAGCAACAGCAGTGATGAGAGGATGAAGGATCTCAGAGGTGGATGCAGGAGTTTGTGTGTTTACATTCTTCCATTTTCCTGGTTATGGGACATCAGAGGCTGCGGAGGTTCATCGTCTTGTATTTACTGAAAATAACATAATTCAGCGTCTGCCGGATAATGATGATGCAAATCAGATGCTTATAATTACTACATTCATAAACATTGCTCTCAACAGTAACATTCTCTCTCTAATTATTTTCAAGCCACAACCTTTTGAATTTCAAAAAGCTGTATTAAAATAAGAACTCTGGTGCCTGAAGGGTTATTTTCTTTGATAAAATGAAGAAAGAGCTGTAACGTGTCGCCTGTGCAGGGAACCCGTCCCAGCCCACCTCCCTGCACTACATGAGTCCGTACCAGCTCAACGACTACGCCCTGGCCCTGAAGGCGGTGGGCGAGATCATCCAGGATTACGACTCTGACAAACTCTTCCCGGCTCTGGGGTTCGGAGCCAAACTTCCTCCGGACGGACGAGTGTCGCACGAGTTCGCTCTGGTACGACTTTATCTACACTTTTTATATCTGCGACAACACATCTGCGACAACACATCTGCAACAACACATCTGCGACAACACATCTGCCACAACACATCTGCCACAACACATCTGCGACAACACATCTGCCACAACACATCTGCAACAACACATCTGCCACAACACATCTGCGACAACACATCTGCCACAACACATCTGCAACAACACATCTGCGACAACACATCTGCCACAACACATCTGCCACAACACATCTGCGACAACACATCTGCGACAACACATCTGCGACAACACATCTGCGACAACACATCTGCGACAACACATCTGCGACAACACATCTGCCACAACACATCTGCGACAACACATCTGCGACAACACATCTGCGACAACACATCTGCGACAACACATCTGCGACAACACATCTGCGACAACACATCTGCCACAACACATCTGCGACAACACATCTGCGACAACACATCTGCCACAACACATCTGCGACAACACATCTGCGACAACACATCTGCGACAACACATCTGCCACAACACATCTGCGACAACACATCTGCCACAACACATCTGCGACAACACATCTGCGACAACACAACACATCTGCGACAACACATCTGCGACAACACATCTGCCACAACACATCTGCGACAACACATCTGCGACAACACATCTGCGACAACACATCTGCCACAACACATCTGCGACAACACATCTGCCACAACACATCTGCGACAACACATCTGCGACAACACAACACATCTGCGACAACACATCTGCGACAACACATCTGCGACAACACATCTGCGACAACACATCTGCGACAACACAACACATCTGCCACAACACATCTGCGACAACACATCTGCCACAACACATCTGCGACAACACATCTGCCACAACACATCTGCGACAACACATCTGCGACAACACATCTGCGACAACACATCTGCCACAACACATCTGCGACAACACATCTGCCACAACACATCTGCGACAACACATCTGCGACAACACAACACATCTGCGACAACACATCTGCGACAACACATCTGCGACAACACATCTGCGACAACACATCTGCGACAACACAACACATCTGCGACAACACATCTGCGACAACACAACACATCTGCGACAACACATCTGCGACAACACATCTGCGACAACACATCTGCGACAACACATCTGCGACAACACAACACATCTGCGACAACACATCTGCGACAACACATCTGCGACAACACATCTGCGACAACACAACACATCTGCGACAACACATCTGCCACAACACATCTGCGACAACACATCTGCGACAACACATCTGCGACAACACATCTGCGACAACACATCTGCGACAACACATCTGCGACAACACATCTGCGACAACACATCTGCGACAACACATCTGCGACAACACATCTGCCACAACACATCTGCGACAACACATCTGCGACAACACATCTGCGACAACACATCTGCGACAACACATCTGCGACAACACAACACATCTGCGACAACACATCTGCGACAACACATCTGCGACAACACAACACATCTGCGACAACACAACACATCTGCGACAACACATCTGCAACAACACATCTGCGACAACACATCTGCAACAACACATCTGCGACAACACATCTGCAGACACACAAACATCTGCAGCAACACAAACATCTGCAGAGACACAAACATCTGTCTGACACACAAACATCTGCAGAGACACAAACATCTGCAGAGACACAAACATCTGCAGACACACAAACATCTGCAGCAACACAAACATCTGCAGAGACACAAACATCTGTCTGACACACAAACATCTGCAGAGACACAAACATCTGCAGAGACACAAACATCTGCAGAGACACAAACATCTGCAGCAACACAAACATCTGCAGAGACACAAACATCTGTCTGACACACAAACATCTGCAGAGACACAAACATCTGCAGAGACACAAACATCTGCAGACACACAAACATCTGCAGCGACACAAACATCTGCAGCGACACAAACATCTGCAGAGACACAAACATCTGCAGACACACAAACATCTGCAGAGACACAAACATCTGCAGACACAAACATCTGCAGCAACACAAACATCTGCAGAGACACAAACATCTGCAGAGACACAAACATCTGCAGACACACAAACATCTGCAGAGACACAAACATCTGCAGACACACAAACATCTGTCTGACACACAAACATCTGCAGCGACACAAACATCTGCAGAGACACAAACATCTGCAGACACACAAACATCTGCAGACACACAAACATCTGCAGAGACACAAACATCTGCAGAGACACAAACATCTGCAGACACACAAACATCTGCAGACACACAAACATCTGCAGACACACAAACATCTGCAGACACACAAACATCTGCAGACACACAAACATCTGCAGAGACTGCTGGACGTTACTAAACCCATTCTCCTCCCAAACACTTTCCTCTCTGACCAATCACAAGTATTTATCTGCAGAGGGGTGGGGTTTAAGCGATGTTCTCTTCTCTGATTGGTGCTTTGTGTGTTTTCAGAACGGAAACCCTCAGAACCCGTACTGCACCGGGATCGAGGGCGTGCTCGAGGCCTACTACCAGAGCCTGAAGACGGTGCGGCTGTACGGCCCCACGCACTTCTCTCCGGTCATCAACCACGTCGCCAGGTACTGATACTACTACTACTACTACTACTACTACTACTACTACTACTACTACTACTGCTACTGCTACTACTGCTACTACTGCTACTACTACTACTACTACTGCTACTGCTACTACTACTACTTCTACTACTACTACTACTACTACTACTACTGCTACTACTGCTACTACTACTACTACTACTACTACTACTACTACTTCTACTACTACTGCTACTGCTACTACTGCTACTACTGCTACTACTACTACTACTACTGCTACTGCTACTACTACTACTTCTACTACTACTACTACTACTACTACTACTGCTACTACTGCTACTACTACTACTACTACTACTACTACTACTACTTCTACTACTACTACTACTACTACTACTGCTACTGCTACTACTACTACTACTGCTACTACTGCTACTACTACTACTACTACTACTACTACTACTACTACTACTACTACTATTGCTACTACTGCTACTGCTACTACTACTACTACTACTACTACTACTACTACTACTGCTACTACTGCTACTACTACTACTACTACTACTACTACTACTACTATTGCTACTACTGCTACTGCTACTACTACTACTACTACTACTACTACTACTACTACTACTACTACTACTACTACTACTACTACCCCTACTTCTCTCCAGTCACCCTCTGTAGTACTCGCAGTACTGCAGCCTGGTTGTGTGTAACTCGTGTGTGGATTTACTCAGTGACATTTGAAATAATAATTAGCAGGCGTCAGACTCCTGCTGTTTGTTTCTCCACAAAACTCACACTGCACTTTCAAACCAAATATTTATACTACACTCATACTACACCTGTCTTTGTCTCTGTCTCTGTCTCTGTCTCTGTCTCTCTCTGTCCCTGTCCCTGTCCCTGTCCCTGTCCCTGTCTCTGTCTCTGTCCCTGTCCCTGTCCCTGTCCTCTGTCTCTGTCCCTGTCCTGTCCTGTCCCTGTCCCTGTCCCTGTCCCTGTCTCTGTCCCTGTCCCTGTCCCCAGGTTTACATGACGCTATCATCATTTAAAGAAAGATGATGTCATATAAAGCACTGTACCACAGCATGAATACATGATTCATGTGTTCACAGTGAGAGGATGCTGTTGTCTCTGTAAACTCTGCCAAACTCAAATCATCACCAAACAAATCTGGATTTTTACTTTAAATTCTCTCAAATAAAAGAATTCTTAAATCATTAAACAATGGACAATAAAACACAAAATTAAATTCTAGTAGTAGTACAGTGATACTTACAGTAGTAGTAGTAGTAGTAGTAGTAGTAGTAGTAGTAGTACAGTGATACTTACAGTAGTAGTAGTAGTAGTAGTAGTAGTGATACTTACAGTAGTAGTAGTAGTAGTAGTAGTAGTAGTACAGTGATACTTACAGTAGTAGTAGTAGTAGTAGTAGTAGTGATACTTACAGTAGTAGTAGTAGTAGTAGTAGTAGTAGTACAGTGATACTTACAGTAGTAGTAGTAGTAGTAGTAGTAGTAGTACAGTGATACTTACAGTAGTAGTAGTAGTAGTAGTAGTAGTAGTAGTAGTAGTATCTCTCCCTCGTGTTGCTGTCGTCTCTGAGCTGCAGCCGCCCCCTCACTCCCAGAATAACTCTCACTGCCACAGCAACAACAGCTCCTGCTCTGTCCCACTGTCCTACTGTCCCACTGTCCCTCTGTCCCACTGTCCCTCTGTCCCACTGTCCCACAGTCCCTCTGTCCCTCAGTCCCTCAGTCCCTCTGTCCCTCTGTCCCTCTGTCTCTCAGTCCCACTGTCCCACTGTCCCACAGTCCCTCTGTCCCTCAGTCCCTCAGTCCCTCTGTCCCTCTGTCCCTCTGTCTCTCAGTCCCTCTGTCCCACTGTCCCACTGTCCCTCTGTCCCACTGTCCCACAGTCCCTCTGTCCCTCAGTCCCTCAGTCCCTCTGTCCCTCTGTCTCTCAGTCCCTCTGTCCCACTGTCCCACAGTCTCTCAGTCCCTCTGTCCCTCAGTCCCACTGTCCCACTGTCCCTCTGTCCCACTGTCCCTCTGTCCCTCTGTCCCTCTGTCCCTCAGTCCCTCTGTCCCTCTGTCTCTCAGTCCCTCTGTCCCTCTGTCTCTCAGTCCCTCTGTCCCTCTGTCTCTCAGTCCCTCTGTCCCACTGTCCCACAGTCTCTCAGTCCCTCTGTCCCTCAGTCCCACTGTCCCACTGTCCCACTGTCCCTCTGTCCCACTGTCCCTCTGTCCCTCTGTCTCTCAGTCCCTCTGTCCCACTGTCCCTCTGTCCCTCTGTCCCTCTGTCTCTCAGTCCCTCTGTCCCACTGTCCCTCTGTCCCTCTCTCAGTCCCTCTGTCCCTCTGTCCCACTGTCCCTCAGTCCCTCTGTCCCTCTGTCTCTCAGTCCCTCTGTCCCTCTGTCCCACTGTCCCTCAGTCCCTCTGTCCCTCTGTCCCTCAGTCCCACAGAGCGGTGGCTGTAGCTCTCCACTCCCCCTGGTGGTGCGCTGTGGTAAATGTCCAGCAGCACAGAGTACCTCAGAAAAGGTTTATATCAGCGATCTCTGTGAACTCGTTTACCGTCCGTTCTTCTGCGTTACCTGGGGCCGGTCGCAGAGGCGGCGGTCAAACTCGGACACCCACACTTCCCTCTCCCCAGACACTTGCTCTAGCTCCTGTGAGGGGAGGCGTACCGGGGCGTCTAGGACACGCCCACCTCCCCCGGGAGGCGTCCAGGAGACTCAGAAACAGCAGCCCGAGCCTCAGCTGCTCCTCTCCAGGTGAGGCCCAGTACGGCGCAGCCGGGGCCCCTCCCTGGAGCCGGGGCTCCTCCCACGGGGCCCGGCCGGGCACAGCCTGAAGGAGCGCCATGGGGCCGACGTTTCTGCGACCCACCACCTTCACCAACGGCAAAGTGGTTCTCCCTGGGTCTGGGTCCGTCACAGTAACCCTCAGCTGGGTCCTGACCGGGATCCTGGCTCAGACCTGGTCCTGACCGGGATCCTGGCTCAGACCTGGTCCTGACCGGGATCCTGGCTCAGACCTGGTCCTGACCGGGATCCCGGCTCAGACCTGGTCCTGACCGGGATCCTGGCTCAGACCTGGCTCAGACCTGGTCCTGACCGGGATCCTGGCTCAGACCTGGCTCAGACCTGGTCCTGACCGGGATCCCGGCTCAGACCTGGTCCTGACCGGGATCCCGGCTCAGACCTGGTCCTGACCGGGATCCCGGCTCAGACCTGGTCCTGACCGGGATCCTGGCTCAGACCTGGTCCTGACCGGGATCCTGGCTCAGACCTGGCTCAGACCTGGTCCTGACCGGGATCCTGGCTCAGACCTGGCTGACCGGGATCCCGGCTCAGACCTGGTCCTGACCGGGATCCCGGCTCAGACCTGGTCCTGACCGGGATCCCGGCTCAGACCTGGTCCTGACCGGGATCCCGGCTCAGACCTGGTCCTGACCGGGATCCCGGCTCAGACCTGGTCCTGACCGGGATCCCGGCTCAGACCTGGTCCTGACCGGGATCCCGGCTCAGACCTGGTCCTGACCGGGATCCCGGCTCAGACCTGGTCCTGACCGGGATCCCGGCTCAGACCTGGCTCAGACCTGGTCCTGACCGGGATCCCGGCTCAGACCTGGTCCTGACCGGGATCCCGGCTCAGACCTGGTCCTGACCGGGATCCCGGCTCAGACCTGGTCCTGACCCGGATCCTGGCTCAGACCTGGTCCTGACCGGGATCCTGGCTCAGACCTGGTCCTGACCCTCAGACCTGGCTCAGACCTGGTCCTGACCCTCAGACCTGGTCCCAGACCTGGTCCTGACCCTCAGACCTGGCTCCAGACCTGGTCCTGACCCTCAGACCTGGTCCCAGACCTGGTCCTGACCGGGATCCTGGCTCAGACCTGGCTCAGACCTGGTCCTGACCCGGATCCTGGCTCAGACCTGGCTCAGACCTGGTCCTGAGCGGGATCCTGGCTCAGACCTGGTCCTGACCGGGATCCTGGCTCAGACCTGGTCCTGACCGGGACCCTGGCTCAGACCTGGTCCTGACCGGGATCCTGGCTCAGACCTGGTCCTGACCGGGATCCTGGCTCAGACCTGGTCCTGACCGGGATCCTGGCTCAGACCTGGCTCAGACCTGGTCCTGACCCGGATCCTGGCTCAGACCTGGCTCAGACCTGGTCCTGACCCGGATCCTGGCTCAGACCTGGCTCAGACCTGGTCCTGACCCGGATCCTGGCTCAGACCTGGCTCAGACCTGGTCCTGACCCGGATCCTGGCTCAGACCTGGTCCCAGACCTGGTCCTGACCGGGCTCCTGGCTCAGACCTGGCTCAGACCTGGTCCTGACCGGGACCCTGGCTCAGACCTGGCTCAGACCTGGCTCAGACCTGGTCCTGACCGGGATCCTGGCTCAGACCTGGTCCTGACCGAGATCCTGGCTCAGACCTGGCTCAGACCTGGTCCTGACCCGGATCCTGGCTCAGACCAGGCTCAGACCTGGTCCTGACCCGGATCCTGGCTCAGACCTGGCTCAGACCTGGTCCTGACCCGGATCCTGGCTCAGACCTGGCTCAGACCTGGTCCTGACAGGTTTAACCCCGGAGACACTGAAGGATGGGGACAATGCAGAGGACACATTTCCTACTGAGACAATAAAGTCCACCTTAACCTTCAGGAAGAGCCCTAAGCCCACGAAATAACCCCCACTGTAAAATGTAACTGATGCTCGTAAAAACCTCAGGAGGAAAAATATTGAAAAGCTGGGTAACATTTTTAAATTACTTAGAGTTTTGATGAACTTGCTGTTTTCTATGAAAGAATAATTAAAGTTTTATACTTTTTTTATGATTTCTGTAAATGATCTCTCAGCCCTTGCTTTGGGGACCGCTGTGGACCTGGTGCCGTGTGGATCAGGCTGTGGTCCAAGGCGGGGTCAGGGACCTGGTCTCAGGACAAAAGTGTGTCCTTCTCTAAAAGTGGTCCTGTCCCGTTTCAGATACGCCTCCGCAGTCACAGACGGGTCCCAGTACTTCATCCTCCTCATCCTCTCAGACGGAGTCATCACCGACATGGCCCAGACCCGAGAGAGCATCGTCAACGTGAGTCTGAACTGGGTCTGAACCTGGGTCTGAACCAGGACTAAACCAGGACTAAACCAGGTCTAAACCAGGTCTAAACCAGGACTAAACCAGGTCTAAACCAGGACTAAACCAGGACTAAACCAGGTCTAAACCAGGACTAAACCAGGACTAAACCAGGACTAAACCAGGTCTAAACCAGGACTAAACCAGGACTAAACCAGGACTAAACCAGGACTAAACCAGGACTAAACCAGGACTAAACCAGGTCTAAACCAGGTCTAAACCAGGTCTAAACCAGGACTAAACCAGGACTAAACCAGGACTAAACCAGGTCTAAACCAGGACTAAACCAGGACTAAACCAGGACTAAACCAGGACTAAACCAGGACTAAACCAGGACTAAACCAGGTCTAAACCAGGTCTAAACCAGGACTAAACCAGGACTAAACCAGGTCTAAACCAGGACTAAACCAGGACTAAACCAGGACTAAACCAGGTCTAAACCAGGACTAAACCAGGACTAAACCAGGACTAAACCAGGTCTAAACCAGGTCTAAACCAGGACTAAACCGGGACTAAACCGGGACTAAACCGGGTCTAAACCGGGACTAAACCAGGACTAAACCAGGACTAAACCAGGACTAAACCAGGTCTAAACCAGGACTAAACCAGGACTAAACCAGGACTAAACAAGGACTAAACCAGGGCTAAACCAGGACTAAACCGGGTCTAAACCGGGTCTAAACCGGGACTAAACCGGGACTAAACCAGGACTAAACCAGGACTGAACCGGGTCTAAACCGGGTCTAAACCGGGACTAAACCGGGACTAAACCAGGACTAAACCAGGACTAAACCAGGTCTAAACCAGGACTAAACCAGGACTAAACCAGGACTAAACAAGGACTAAACCAGGGCTAAACCAGGACTAAACCAGGTCTAAACCAGGTCTAAACCAGGACTAAACCAAGTCTAAACCAGGACTAAACCAGGACTAAACCGGGACTAAACCGGGTCTAAACCGGGTCTAAACCGGGACTAAACCAGGTCTAAACCAGGACTAAACCAGGTCTAAACCAGGTCTAAACCAGGACTAAACCAAGTCTAAACCAGGACTAAACCAGGACTAAACCAGGACTAAACCAGGACTAAACAAGGACTAAACCAGGGCTAAACCAGGACTAAACCAGGTCTAAACCAGGTCTAAACCAGGTCTAAACCAGGACTAAACCAGGACTAAACCAGAACTAAACCGGGACTAAACCGGGACTAAACCGGGTCTAAACCGGGTCTAAACCAGGACTAAACCAGGACTAAACCAGGTCTAAACCAGGACTAAACCAGGTCTAAACCGGGACTAAACCGGGTCTAAACCGGGTCTAAACCAGGTCTAAACCAGGACTAAACCAGGCCTAACTCGTTCCTTGTCTGTGTATTTTGTGTATTTCCCTCCAGGCTGCGTCTCTGCCCATGTCCATCATCATCGTGGGAGTGGGTCCGGCTGAGTTCGATGGTAAACTCCACATTTTTATCTTTTATCTGAGTTTGAGTAAATCCTCGTATCTGTCCCACACAGATCTGGGGTTTACCTCCTCGTATCTGTCCCACACAGGTCTGGGGTTTACCTCCTCGTATCTGTCCCACACAGGTCTGGGGTTAATCCCTCTCAGGTTTATCGTCCTGAGCACACAGACAGTTAGTTCTGGTGTAAAGGCTTTGTGTTACATCTGTTTGAACAGCTGCAGACACAGAACGGGCCAACTCAGTAAAAACCTGTCCCTCTCTCTCTGATGGACTCATGAACCGTGGGACAAAGTACTGTTACTGCAAAAATAATATTACTCAAGTAGAAGTAAAAGTACCTAACACACATTTTAGTATAAAATTAGCGTAGTAGAAAGTACATTTGAATGTTTTTGCAAAATCTTCTCCTTCTTCTTCTTTTTCCCCAAGTTTTGAACCCAGAACCTTCTGATCACAGTCAGATGCTGCTCACTCTGCCACAGAGGACAACAACTACTTTAACTCCTCAGACAATTTAAAGTTTTACTCAAGTAAAAGTAAAATCATCACACATTTACTCAAGTAAAAGTATGTTTTACAAAATAAACTGTAAAAACTATTTTTTTCTTCAGAATATTGACTTCAGTAAATTGCTTGAGTAAAAGTTTGTAGTTGGTGTCCACCTCTGTCATGAACTGATCCTGGTCATGAACAAAGAGAAGAGCGACCTGTGCAGCTCTGCTCCCGTCTGCTCCTCCGAGCCTAACTTCATGGCGTTGGTGTTTTCCAGAGATGATCGAGCTGGACGGAGACGAGGAGAGGATTTCTTCACAGGGACGAGTGGCAGAGAGAGACATTGTTCAGGTGAGACGCAGAGGTTCAGAGCCGAGCGGTGAAGCTTCTGAAGTTCTTCTGAGCCTAACGTTCGGTTTGTTCCTGCTCCTGGCTGCAGTCGCAGACCGCAGCGGAGTCAGAACCAAGTGCTCAGATAAATCCTGCTGCAGTTTAGCTCTGCTCTGTGTCTGCTTTGTTAACCTGAGGCCAGCGTCAGCTCAGTCACTGAGAGGATCGTTCTCTTGGACCCCTGTGCAAACTCACTTCATGCACAAAATGCACACTTCAGCAAAGAATTTACTACGGTGGCCCTGAGGTGCAACTTCAGAGCAGTTTTTGTCCACCAAAAAAATAAAAACAGAGGTACATTTTAAAAAACTTTGCCTTAAAAAGAAACCCACCCCTCAGATTTAAAAATGATACATGAAAAATTAAAGTAAATGTCTTAAAATGTATTAAAAAGGAGCATTGTCAGAATTGTTTTTGTCCACTAGAAAAATAAAGCGGAAGATTTTTAAATGTGTTACTTAAAAAAAAAATTAAATTAAAGAGTTTATTAAAATAAAACCATGTCTCAATTTTTAAAAAGCTTCAAATAAAATAAAATAAACCTAATAAAAAAAGCTATTTAAAAAATAAAAAACATTCATCTATAAAAAAAATAAGACATTCCACTTTTTAAATAAAGTTCATCTAAAATAAAAACACACACTGCCTTAAATTAAAAGAGGGCGCTGTTTCCCCAAAATGTCTCCCTCTTTTAAATTGAGGCTTCCACAAAAAGAAAAAAACAAAAATAATTTTAAAAGGGTGCAGCTAGTGGACAAAAACACTTTTGTTGTGTCGCCTCTGGGCCACCGTAGTTCAGGCTGGGACAGGGCCCTGCATTTGGTTTTTCATTTCATTTGAGCTGTTTTTAAATCTTTTTATTTCTGACAGTTATCTGAGCTTCTTTGCTTAGAAATAATAAAGTTCTGTTGTGTTTCTTTTGAATGCCTTGGGCCTGGAAAAACTAGCATTGGACTGGTTTATAAAATTTGGGCTGCTTTTCACAACATTTGGCAGGTTTTTATGAAATTTTCTGGATAAAATACAAACAAAATAGTTGTCTTTTTTTTTGGAAGAAATACGCATTTCAATAAACTGTGTCCTCCCACTCAGATCATCAGTTCATTTGTTTTAAAGTGAGTGATTCATGTTTGTTTTGTTTTTTTGTGGTTTCTATGACGTCCCTGACTGAAGTTTGTGTGACTTTTTTTAGTGCTGCTTTTAAGTTTTCTGTTCTTTCAGTTTTCAGAGTACTGTATTTTCCAGACTGTAAGTTGCTCCAGAGTATAAGTGGCACAAATGCATAATGAAGAAGAAAAAAACATATATATCAGTCGCACTGGACTATAAGTCGCATTTTTGGGGGGAAATTTATTTTACAAAATCCGACACCAAGAACAGACATTTCATGTTGAAAGGCAAGTTATAGTAATAATAGAATAGAGAACAACAGCTGAATAGGTGTGCGCTATGCTAACGTAACACATTGATGGTTATTCAGCTACATGAAGCATAAACAACGAACTGAATAGGTGTCTCGTATGTTAACGTAATATATTAACAGTTATTCACATAACTATAGCATAAAGAACATAATATAACAAGTTCACCAAACTCACCATCTCACTCCTAATCGCTAAATCCTTTAAATTCTTCATCTTCAGTGTCGCTTCTGAACAACTCCGCCAACTCCGGAGGTAGACGAAGCGCCGCTTCCTCCTCTGCGTGGCTGTCGTCAGACTCAGCATCAGTTCCATTTCCAATTATTCCGCTCTTTCTCAGTTGTCTTTATAGCCTAAGTTGTTGTTGGTAATGTTTACATTTTAAATTGTCAGTGGTACAGGTGCAGCAGATGCTGGTACACAAGCCTAGAGCGCCCCCTAACCAACACCTGAAATATTTTAATATATAAGTCACACCTGAGTATACGTCACACTCCTGGCCAGACGATGGAAAAAAGTGCGACTTATAGTCCAGAAAATACTGTAGTTCTGATCTGGGCTGTTTGTTTTTTTTTTGTTGGGCAGGTTTTAAGTTCAGTTTGGGCTGGAAACTGTCAGGGAGATCTGGCAACCCTGCTCCTTACTCTCTCCTTCTCTGTCCCGTCTCTGTCTCGTCTCTGTCCTGTGCTCAGTTTGTCCCGTTCAGAGACTACATGGACCGCCGGGGGAACCACGTCCTGAGCATGGCCCGCCTGGCTAAGGAAGTCCTGGCCGAGATCCCGGACCAGTTCCTGTCCTACATGAGAACCCGGGGGATCAAACCGGGCCCGCAGCCGCCGCCCTACAGCCCCTGCCCCCCCGCTCTGCCGGGCCCGGGACACTCCCTGACCCTGGGACACCCCCACGGCCCGGCCCACACCCTGCCCTCGGCCCACAGCCTGCCCCCGGGACACCCCCTGCCCCCGGGACACCCCCTCATGGTGCGCAGGGTCAGCCGCATTTAGGAGCGCCGCCAAAACCGCCCGGGAACTCTGGGTTTTTACAGAAGCCTCAACAGGTTTTGGAAAGTCCTGGAAGATTTTGGGAAGATCCTGGAAAGATTTTGAAAAGTGCTTGAAGAAAACGTGTTTGAAAGTTTTGAGAAGATCCTGGAAAGTCACTGAGAACTGGGTTTTGCATGGTCCTTGAAAGTTGTGTCACTAGACCAGGACTAAACCAAGAACCAGATGCCCTTCCTGATACAACCCTCCACATTTATCTGGGCTTGGAACTGGCACAAAGAGCACACACTGGCTTGGAGTGGCTGGAGGTGTTATGTAATGGGCCAGCCGGGATTTGAACCCTCAACCCCCTGCAGGAAGTGAAGAAGCAACAGATTGAGGATGAACCAAGGACGAAATACTAAATACTACTACTACTACTACTACTACTACTACTACTACTACTACTACTATTACTTCTCGACTGAACCAGGACTAAACCAGGACTTAACCAGGACTAAACAAGGTCTAACCAGGACTAAACCAGGACTAAACCAGGACTAAACCAGGTCTAAACCAGGACTAAACCAGGACTTAACCAGGACTTAACCAGGACTAAACCAGGACTAAACCAGGACTAAACCAGGACTAAACCAGGACTAAACCAGGACTAAACCAGGACTAAACAAGGTCTAAACCAGGACTAAACCAGGTCTAACCAGGACTAAACCAGGACTAAACCAGGACTAAACCAGGACTAAACAAGGTCTAAACCAGGACTAAACCAGGTCTAACCAGGACTAAACCAGGACTAAACCAGGACTAAACCAGGACTAAACAAGGTCTAAACCAGGACTAAACCAGGTCTAACCAGGACTAAACCAGGACTAAACCAGGACTAAACCAGGACTAAACCAGGTCTAAACCAGGACTAAACCAGGACTAAACCAGGACTAAACCAGGACTTAACCAGGACTAAACCAGGACTTAACCAGGACTAAACCAGGACTTGGGAGTTTGGTCTCCTTCCTGCTCGTCTGCACTTTTGGGCGATGTGTTTATGAAAAGGAGATGAAAGTGTTTTATTAAATGATGACATTTGCAACAGAAACATCTGAACCACAGACCCTGGACCAGATCTGGTCCAAAACCGGTTCTTCCACAACAAACTTCCATTTCAGAGGTTTCACACCGCGCGGTACACACTGGACTGGACTGGACTGGACTGGACTGGTCGGTTTTGCCAAAAATAGGTATAGAAAGAAATATTCCATCCCAACTAAGCTACGGATTTTAGGGTGGAAATTTTATATTTATATTCCAAAAGAAATTGTTAAAATACTACTCTCTATTTTACAATATAAAAAAGGTTTGCAGAAAACTTTACTTCTAGGCTCTGTAAGAGTTTTACCGCATGAACCCAAGGCTGTGAGGTTCAAAGAGATTCTTGCTTTGGTGGCCATCACATTTCAGACTCGTTACCAGATACAGCTGCAAACTTATTAATAGGAACATAATGAAAAGCCCTCCTGATGCTTATCAAAAGTACATGGATTTGGCTTTATCCTGTTTTTCTTAATCATTTGAAAAATGATTAAGAAATGAAGGAGGTAGAACAGATGGCTTCCACCTCCTCTGCTGCCAGAAGTCAATTTTTCATTCATTTTTCCATAGACTTTCTGAAAAGTGCATATTTTGAGTTGAAAAGCTTGAGAGAGGCTCAGCTGTGGGCTAACTCATGATCATAGCACAGTTCATTACTAAACCAACTAAACCAAATGTAAACCAGGTCTGAACCAGGTCTGAACCAGGTCTGAACCAGGACTGAACCAGGACTAAGCCTAAACTTGGCTCAGTGGAGGTTTATCAGCTCTAGAGTAAAACATGACCATGACCAGGGCGTGACTTTTACCTTTTTGCTCACCGGCCTCAGTGTCTTGTCTTTGTCAAAAGTTACTCGCCAGTGTTTTTACTGCCGTCATTTAATTAGTGGAGTTTTTGTGTATATTTGACCATAATAAGTTTAAAGAAATGAACCCAGTCCCAGTGGCAGTGAGAGGAACTGTGTCAAAATGAAAATCAAACAAATTTACCTGAAACTCGTACAAATGTCTTTCAGAGGATTATTCAGGTTTCAAATGATTTTTTGATCAAAATGAATGATGTCATGAGTTAGCCCACAGCTGATGAGACTCTGTCGAGCTTTTCAACTCTTAATATAGTTTTTTTTTTAAAGTCTGTGGGAAAAATTAATGGGAAATTTACTTACGTCACCAGAGAGGAGCGGACACTGTTGGGCTGCAGTAGAATAAATGCAATGGGAAAGAACTTAAACCAATCAGACTTTATCATTTTAGAGTGGGAGGGGTTTGAGCCTTGGCCTGGCCCTGTGTAGAGTTTAATAACAGTAAAACAAAGTGTTTTATGCATTTTTCCTCAGACTTACCTTTCAGTCTCAGCTGAGCCTAGGTCAGGAGTCTGCAACCTTTTGGACTCAAAGAGCAAATTGTTGCCAAAAATAATAACTTTGTGTCTGTAAAGAGCCACAGTTTAGATGTGCAAATGTTGCTTAGCTCATGAGAGAAATATGATCGCCCTATGACCTCTGGATGCTCTACATAATTGCAAACTAATAGAGAATTGTGTTAAATACTCACTTATTATCTTTTAATAGGCCACTAAACAGCCGTGTAATTTACTGGAGCCATGCTTCAGAGAACTGGAGTTACATCCAGTAACTGTTTCTTGGTGCTGTTTGTTTGACTCCTGGTTTCTGATCAGTCTGTGCATGCAACTCTGTGGCCAAATAAGTCTGAAAACTGTTTTTATTTAGCTCTGGAAAACAGGGAGAAAGTTTTATTTTGACAGGATGGGGACGACTTATTTTAATATTATTATTATTATTATTGTTAGTGTGCGTCCGGTGTGTCCCGCGCGCTGTGAACGTTCTCTCAGTTTAATGTTTACAGCCGGAGCCGGAGCAGCTTCTGGAGTTTTTACTCAGAACTTTTTGGTCTGGAGCTCAGTCTTTGTACAAACCTCTTCCTCTGTGGTTTTTTTCCTAAGCCAAGCATGTGACCTGTGTTCTGCTGGAGCATGCTGTCGTCGTGGTCACTCAGGGCGCTGTCCCTCTCACAAACAAACAAACAAACAACCAAGCACACAAACACACCGCGGCGGCCATTTTCCCTCCAGAGCCTTCCACTCAAGTCTTCTCTTTCTGCACCAGTTTAAGTCTTCTTCTGCGCCAGTAACAGGAGCTGGTTATTTTAACGTAACGCAAAACTGAACTAAAGCAGCCTTAAGTCGGGAAAAGCACAAAACCACTGAAGATTCATCTGGAACAATGTACGGATTATTTAGTGCCATAATAATACATTTTCGAGCTTTATACATTTTTGTTTTTAATTAAAAAAAGGTTTAGTCTGACTGGATTTATATTGTGGCGATGGCTGTGAAGGGAAGGAACTTCAGCGTTCATTATTATTAAGGTTAAGGTAAACTTTGTCTCCATCAGATCTGAGCCAGGATCTTGCTCAGGACGTAGCTGGAGGTTTATTGTTGGGGGACACAGCAACCCAACGCCCGACCGCCGTCAGCAGAGGCAGTGCCATGTGCAAAACATAATAACTATTTACAACAGCAGATGGCGCTAGTCACTAAACTCCCCGGTTATTTAAACTCTAGTAAATAAAACTCCGCAACACGCACGAGTTTAACTCAAGTATTTATCAGTCAGTAATAATTATAGGCACTAGATTAAACTCTGATCACAGTCAGGAATAAAAGAGACTGGATTATTGCAGCTGTTTGCCTCAGAGGAGGATTATATTTTTATCTGCACGAGGCTAAAGCTAAGGTAAGCTAACTGCTAACATTAGCACGAGTCTAAAGCTAAGGTAAGCTAACTGCTAACATTAGCGTCACAGATGTGGAAACATAATGAAGTAGATGTAGAACAGAAAGTTCCTTATATTTTGATGTTAAACTGGAGCTGTTTGTGAACGGGACACAGCCAATCAGAGCTGAGCACGACGTCCTGACGCAGATGCCACAGTTCACTCAGAACTGTGTCCAACTGTGTCCAACTGTGTCCAACTGTGTCCAACTGTGTCCAACTGTGTCCAACTGTGTCCCACTGCGTCCGATGGTGCGGAACTCACCAAACAGACTCACGTCACCGCCCCGCTGTGTCCCGGCCTTTAGGATGATGGGGGAAACTAGAGCCTGAGCACAGAAAGAACCCGGTCTGGTATCAAACCCAAGACCTTCTGCTGTGATATGACCGTGCTGCTAACTACTCTGCCACTGTGCCGCCAATTAATGACTATGGCTGGCTAAGAACTACCAGAGAAAAAATAAATGATGTGATTTTTAACGCAGATTTCTTTGAGGTATGATAATTTTGTTTTGTGCTACAGCAGACTTCGTATTTCGCCCCCTAGTGGTAACAGCTCCTAACGTTTCTTTGGTTCATAATCAACTCCACAAACTAAAGGCTGAACTTAACTGTGACAGTTCCCATCGTCCGACCAAAAGGACGTGAATGCACACAACAAGTCCTGTAAACGACTTCTGCTCTCAGAGAAAACTGCCGTTCGATTTGTCCCACACGAGCATTAATAATGAACAGGGTTTCTCAAACTGTGGTACGGGTGTGACTGGTGGTACGCAGCTTCCCTGGGCAGTCTCTGGTGAGTCCTAAAAGCCGTCCTTCTCTTCACTCCATTTCCTGAAACATCACCAAACGATATATTTTAGTACATTTATCTCTCGCCGCCGTGTTTGTTGTTTATTGGTCGGTGCGCTGCTTCTGCCCCGCCCTTTGTTTCTCTGATTGGTTACTCCGTCTGTGATTGTTCCGCCTGTAGAAATAAAATTCAAACCGCGAGGCACCAGACTAACTTCTTTGTATCGAAAAGGAGAAGAGTTTGTGGCTGGACAGGCGACTGATTTTTCTTAATATCACACATTTTCCACAGTTGTCCCATTTGTATCAAGGCCTTAAACAAAGAAACTAAAAGCCATAAGTATCTTTAGCAAATAAACTCCACTCCTCCCACTCTGTCCCGTTGGTCTGTCAGTGGTTTTGTGCCCGTCCCGTCTCTTTCCTGTGGGTTCGGAAATCGCCCAAAAGTCAAAAACTCCTCCGACTCCAGAGTCCTGTCGCCTGAGCGGGACGGTCCGGTTCATGTCTCTACCTCTCACCGTCCCAGTAACAAACTCTGAGCCTCATTACTGCAGTACTTTGGATCAGGTCACACACACTGTGAATACAAGCACAATACTACTACTACTACTACTACTGCTATAACTCATGTATGTTTACTTCTAAAAGCACTCTACCCTCTCGTGGTTGCACTGAGACTTGGTCAAACGTCTGACAAAGTGAGGTTTGTGTAAATTTGAACCAGGATCACAGTCTCATGAACAGAAGACAGAAGTGAAGTTGGAGTTTGGTTGAAGCCGTGTTTTAGGATCTGAAGCTGTGAGTTTGCTGTAAGTGCTGCTGCTAATGAGACACCTGCGTTCATCAGGTACAAAATAAGATTATGCAACATCTTTAATCTGCATAAACTGTTATTTATTTTTTAATCAGCCATGCGCTGTCGAAGTTTAATTTCACTGGATCACACTGCAGCGACGACATTAATGAACCTTAGCTACAAATCAAATGGGAAAACATGAGGGAAAAAGTCCAAAGCAGATGTTTTTGTAAGGAACAGGAACAAGATCCTTGTTCTAGTGCTGCTTTCAAATGGTGTCAGGTTTATTTTCGTTCATCAATCAATCAACATTCAACACTCTCAGCGATCAAAGCACTTTACAATTCAATCAAATTAAAATCAGAAAAATATAAATACATTAGTACAACAAAATATAAACTAAACAGTGTGTCACAGTGATGCTAAGTGTTGAAAGCCAAAGTCAAAATAAATATGTTTTAAGCTTGGACTTAAAAAGACCAAAGTGTGATGGTGCAGGGACCAGGAGGCAGCTCCAGAGCCTGGGCCCCGCCTCAGCGCTCACTCAGGAGCTCAGTGAACTGTAAAACTCTCAGCAGTGAGTTTGTTACCAGTGGAGAGGTTTAAGGTCATTTCTGGAGACAATATTAGAAAAATAAAGTAAAACACAGAGTTATGTTTTTGAGGATTGATAATGTTTTGGAAATGTGAGTTTTTTGCTACACCAGACTTTGTTTTTAGCTTTAACTAAAAGCTTCATCATCGTTTAGGCCCTGGTGCTAACGACTTTCATCAAATCCACAAACAGATTAAAGACTTAAGTCCTGTAAACGACTTCTGCTCTGAGAGAAAGCTGCCGTTTGATTGGTCCCACACACATTGAAAGCAGCATTAATAATAAACAAAGGTTCTCAACCTGTGGTACAGGTGTGGCCGGTGGTACGCAGCTTCCCTGCTGTAGAAGAGTCTCTGCTGTAGTTTTAGATTAAGAAAAAGCTTTCACAGGGAAATGATGTTTAACCCTCAGACCTCCTTTAAAAACATCAGCTTCTTCCTCTTAAAGCCCTAAGGGGCGGGGCTACACTCACTGTTATCCAATGGAATTATAAGGAATTATTTCCCACAATGCACTGAGAAAATGATGTTTTTGTTTGTGTATTGTTTATCCTCTGACAGAGTTACAGAGGAAAACAGGATTTAACATTTCTGTATTGGAACGGCAGCAGAGGGAAAATAAGAGATTTTAATGGAAGTCAAGTAGCGATGCACCGATACCACTTTTTTTCAAACCGATACGAGTACGAGTACTTCCATTTGAGTACTCGCCGATACCGAGTACTGATACGAGTACTTGTATAGGGGTAACTTTATAGTTTCTACAGTCACACTGCTGTATCTCATTCATCACATACTGTGTCGTGTTATTTTTACAACAGAGAGGTTTGAACACAGCTAACCATGGCTGCTCAGTGTGGACATTCATTCATTCATTCATTCATTTTCTTCCGCTCATTCCCGTTAGGGGTCGTGTGTGACTGGAGCCTATCCCAGTAACTTTGGGCCGTAGGCGGGGCCCAGCCTGGACAGGGGCCAGTTTGTCCCAGGGCTGACACAGAGACGAACACAGACAGACAACCATTCACTCTCACATTCATTCACTAGGGGACATTTAGAGTCACCATTTCACCAAACACATGCATGTGTTTGGACGGTGGGAGGAAGCAGGAGAACCCGGAGAACACTAACCACTCTGCCACCATGCACCCTTCAACAAACTCAGTTAGTGTGGACATGTTCTACCTCATTTTAAAGCTTAGATTCTCCTCTGTCCTGTCACAGACTGAGCATCAGATTCACCAGGACCTACAGCGGCTAACACAGTAACAACAGTACTTCTTATGTTTTATCAGACAACACTGCTTCAGACTCCGCACTGGGATCATTTTAGGGACAAAAGGACAACAAAAGGACAACAAAAGGACAACAAAAGGACAACAAAAGGACAACAAAAGGACAACTGCTTAAGTTTTAGGACTCGTGTATGATCAGGATAAGTCTGGTTGAAGAGAATGAACTCAGCTTTGCTTTTATCTGTGTACAGTTCACTTCTAAATCCTTGTGCTCTCACTGCTGAGCTGAGAGGAGAAGTTTTATCTGGAGACAGTAAAATGGCTATTTATTTTTTTTCAGTTGTGAGGCTGAAATTATAAAATATATTTATTAAGGAACATTTTTGTCAAATATCATCAGCCTAAAAATGACAAAATGAAAGCAAAAAATAAAAAAACCTAAAAGGAGCCTGAGGGTTAAAAAAGTAAAAACCTCCAAATGTAGAAAGTTGTGAGAGCAGAGACTCGGAGGAACAGACGGGAGCAGAGCTAGAGCAGATCCTAAAACATGGCTTTAATGTTTGAACAGTTAGACTAGTCGTTCTCTCAGCGTTAGCTTCTGTCCCCGACGTTTCCAGAAACGGATTAAAATCCTGTACAGTCCCAGGTCTCTGCCGGGTTTTCTCACTGAAGTACTCTGCGTAGTACTACTGCAGTACTGCCTTGTGTCGTGCGTACCTCGCTGCTGTATTTTCTACGGAGGCCTGGCTCATATTTAAACTATGTCTAACGGCCTTACCTGTCCATACTCAGTTATTCATATTTAATTATGAACCGCAGGCCTGTTTTTTTATCTCTGTAGCAGTTTAACGTAGCATCGTCTCAGTGACTCCTGTGTCGTTTGTTTGTTTACAGAGGAGGCATCCCATTGGCTGTCAACAATCATGTGACTCGGATTTAAAATGCAGATGGAGGACAGGAAGTGGACACAAAAGGGAAGGACGGATTGGAAATAAAGCGTTCTTAAATATTATTTACATGAACTGTTAGTATCTGAGTTGTTTACACGTTTGGATGTGAGCTGTGGAGATCGACAGCAGAAGAACAGGCCTTGGTTCTCAAACAGAAACGGGTGGCGCCCTCTTCAGGTTGGAGGAGAGCTGCCTCCATTGTTTTCACAGTTTACAGAGAGCGGAGCGGCTCCTGCTGTGAAACCAAAACACCTCCAGTGTTTTCAAAAGATTGTGGATTTGGAAAAAAGAAACCTCGTTTAAACAAAAGCACAAACCTCAATCAAACATTTGAGGATTCAGCAAAATGTTTTGTCGTCTGAACGGCTCCTGAGTTTCTCAGCTGTTGTTCTCAGTGAAGGAAGGAGCTGAGACTGACAGGAGATCTATGTTCCTCCTCTCACCTATGTTCCTCCTCTCACCTACGTTCCTCCTCTCACCTACGTTCCTCCTCTCATCTACGTTCCTCCTCTCATCTACGTTCCTCCTCTCACCTATGTTCCTCCTCTCTCCTATGTTCCTCCTCTCTCCTATGTTCCTCCTCTCACCTATGTTCCTCCTCTCACCTACGTTCCTCCTCTCACCTACGTTCCTCCTCTCACCTATGTTCCTCCTCTCTCCTATGTTCCTCCTCTCACCTACGTTCCTCCTCTCACCTACGTTCCTCCTCTCTCCTATGTTCCTCCTCTCACCTATGTTCCTCCTCTCACCTACGTTCCTCCTCTCACCTATGTTCCTCCTCTCACCTATGTTCCTCCTCTCACCTACGTTCCTCCTCTCACCTACGTTCCTCCTCTCACCTATGTTCCTCCTCTCACCTATGTTCCTCCTCTCACCTACGTTCCTCCTCTCACCTACGTTCCTCCTCTCACCTACGTTCCTCCTCTCACCTATGTTCCTCCTCTCACCTATGTTCCTCCTCTCACCTACGTTCCTCCTCTCACCTACGTTCCTCCTCTCACCTATGTTCCTCCTCTCACCTACGTTCCTCCTCTCACCTATGTTCCTCCTCTCACCTACGTTCCTCCTCTCTCCTATGTTCCTCCTCTCACCTATGTTCCTCCTCTCACCTACGTTCCTCCTCTCACCTACGTTCCTCCTCTCACCTATGTTCCTCCTCTCTCCTATGTTCCTCCTCTCACCTACGTTCCTCCTCTCACCTACGTTCCTCCTCTCTCCTATGTTCCTCCTCTCACCTATGTTCCTCCTCTCACCTATGTTCCTCCTCTCACCTACGTTCCTCCTCTCACCTATGTTCCTCCTCTCACCTATGTTCCTCCTCTCACCTACGTTCCTCCTCTCACCTACGTTCCTCCTCTCACCTACGTTCCTCCTCTCACCTATGTTCCTCCTCTCCCCTACGTTCCTCCTCTCCCCTACGTTCCTCCTCTCACCTATGTTCCTCCTCTCACCTACGTTCCTCCTCTCACCTACGTTCCTCCTCTCACCTATGTTCCTCCTCTCACCTACGTTCCTCCTCTCACCTACGTTCCTCCTCTCACCTACGTTCCTCCTCTCACCTACGTTCCTCCTCTCACCTATGTTCCTCCTCTCACCTATGTTCCTCCTCTCACCTATGTTCCTCCTCTCTCCTATGTTCCTCCTCTCACCTACGTTCCTCCTCTCACCTACGTTCCTCCTCTCACCTATGTTCCTCCTCTCACCTATGTTCCTCCTCTCACCTACGTTCCTCCTCTCACCTACGTTCCTCCTCTCACCTACGTTCCTCCTCTCACCTACGTTCCTCCTCTCATGAGTTTCCTGTGCAGGGTGGAGAGGGGGAGGAGCTCGGAGTAGAGCCGCTGCTCCTCCCGGGTGACTGAGCTCCTCACTTATCTCTTGTTCTACTGTCTATGTTCCAAGGAATATTTTATTATCTGTACTCGTTTAAACATGAAAGTTACAATTTATTTGCATTTATTAAAATTTCATAACAAAAATCCATATTTTTTGAGTAATTTGCAGATAAAAAAACATTTGCGCCGTTCTTCCTGTCCTCCATCTTGTCCCTGCAGCCTGTAGTAGCACTGCCTCTCTCTTCTCTGAGTTACTTCTGTAAATATTGTAGATATTGTGAAGGAGGAGGTTTATTTATTCATGTGGACCGCTGCGTCTTTTACATGATTTTAATATGAAACATGCATGGCTCTTACGTAACGACACGCTTCGGACCAGTGCACAATCAGGCCTTACACACACACACAAACAAACACACACACACACAAACAAACACACACACACACACACAAACAAACACACACACACACACAAACAAACACACACACAAACAAACACACACACACACAAACAAACACACACACACACAAACACACACACACACACAAACACAAACACACACAAACAAACACACACACACACAAACACACACACACACACAAACAAACACACACACACACACACAAACAAACACACACAAACACACAAACAAACACACACACAAACAAACACACACACACACAAACAAACACACACACACACAAACACACACACACACACAAACACAAACACACACAAACAAACACACACACACAAACAAACACACACACAAACACACACACGAGCCGTTATTACTGAAGGCTTCACTGAACAAAACACTTCGCACCAACGCCTGTTTAAACACCGTTATGTGGGAGATTGTGATATTTTTGCAAAGTTGTGGCCAAAATCGTGAATAAAGTTGAAGCAAACACAAACAGAAGCAGCTCTGAAGTCATAAAAGTCCTCACTTTTTACTATTATTACTATTTATGAGATTAGGAATGGCCCTGTACTCTTTTCTTTTTAAGATTTTTTTTTTTTTTTTTTTGCAGGACTCCATTTCCCACGATGCACCTGTGGCTTTAAACACAGCTGCAGTTTTCTGCCTTAAACCTCTCACTCGTCTCTCTGTGACTGAAGCCTTCAGATCTGAGCTCGTTCATCTCAAAGCCACAGCGAAACAAACCCGGCCCTGTTCACACTCGCTTTAATTTAAACTTTCATCGTTCACACAAAGCATCGTCGTTATCATTTAGGAAAGTTTAAGCTCAGTGTGAACGGGGCCATTGATGGTAATTTTAGCACAATAATGATTTCTGTGTCTGTGTGCATGAGTTTCTGAGCTGCGTTTGTAACAGATCTGAGTTTCTGTGAACGACAGCACGGCTCTGAAATAATGTGAAATATTCTAAAGCCACTGGAATTATTTATGTATCAACCTTTAATAAACAAGAAAACATACAAACAATACATCTCAGTGTTGGTTTGTTTATGTACTACACCAGGACTAAACCAGGACTAAACCAGGTCTAAACCAGGTCTAAACCAGGTCTAAACCAGGACTAAACCAGGTACTAAACCAGGACTAAACCAGGACTAAACCAGGTACTAAACCAGGATCTAAACCAGGTACTAAACCAGGACTAAACCAGGTACTAAACCAGGATCTAAACCAGGACTAAACCAGGACTAAACCAGGACTAAACCAGGACTAAACCAGGACTAAACCAGGTACTAAACCAGGTACTAAACCAGGATCTAAACCAGGACTAAACCAGGTCTAAACCAGGTACTAAACCAGGACTAAATCAGGACTAAACCAGGTACTAAACCAGGAACTAAACCAGGTCTAAACCAGGACTAAACCAGGTACTAAACCAGGTCTAAACCAGGACTAAACCAGGACTAAACCAGGTCTAAACCAGGACTAAACCAGGTACTAAATCCAGGACTAAACCAGGTACTAAACCAGGTCTAAACCAGGACTAAACCAGGTACTAAACCAGGTACTAAACCAGGACTAAACCAGGTCTAAACCAGGACTAAACCAGGACTAAACCAGGTCTAAACCAGGACTAAACCAGGACTAAATCAGGACTAAACCAGGTACTAAACCAGGTACTAAACCAGGTCTAAACCAGGACTAAACCAGGACTAAACCATGGACTAAACCAGGTACTAAACCAGGACTAAACCAGGTACTAAACCAGGACTAAACCAGGACTAAACCTGGACTAAACCAGGTCTAAACCAGGACTAAACCAGGACTAAACCAGGTACTAAACCAGGACTAAACCAGGACTAAACCAGGTCTAAACCAGGACTAAACCAGGTCTAAACCAGGACTACACCAGGACTAAACCAGGACTAAACCGGGTCTAAACCAGGACTAAACCAGGTCTAAACCAGAACTAAACCAGGTCTAAACCAGGACTAAACCAGGACTAAACCAGGTCTAAACCAAGACTAAACCAGGTCTAAACCAGGACTAAACCAGGTACTAAACCAGGACTAAACCAGGTCTAAACCAGGTCTAAACCAGGTCTAAACCAGGACTAAACCAGGTCTAAACCAGGACTAAACCAGGTCTAAACCAGGACTAAACCAGGACTAAACCAGGTACTAAACCAGGACTAAACCAGGACTAAACCAGGACTAAACCAGGTCTAAACCAGGACTAAACCAGGTACTAAATCAGGACTAAACCAGGTCTAAACCAGGTCTAAACCAGGTACTAAACCAGGTCTAAACCAGGACTAAACCAGGTCTAAACCAGGACTAAACCAGGACTAAACCAGGACTAAACCAGGACTAAATCCAGGACTAAACCAGGTACTAAACCAGGTCTAAACCAGGACTAAACCAGGACTAAACCAGGTCTAAACCAGGTCTAAACCAGGACTAAACCAGGTCTAAACCAGGACTAAACCAGGACTAAACCAGGACTAAACCAGGATCTAAACCAGGACTAAACCAGGTACTAAACCAGGATCTAAACCAGGTCTAAACCAGGACTAAACCAGGACTAAACCAGGACTAAACCAGGACTAAACCAGGTCTAAACCAGGTCTAAACCAGGACTAAACCAGGACTAAACCAGGACTAAACCAGGTCTAAACCAGGTCTAAACCAGGACTAAACCAGGTCTAAACCAGGACTAAACCAGGACTAAACCAGGACTAAACCAGGTCTAAACCAGGACTAAACCAGGTCTAAACCAGGACTAAACCAGGACTACACCAGGACTAAACCAGGACTAAACCAGGTCTAAACCAGGACTAAACCAGGTCTAAACCAGGACTAAACCAGGACTAAACCAGGGCTAAACCAGGTCTAAACCAGGTCTAAACCAGGACTAAACCAGGTCTAAACCAGGACTAAACCAGGTCTAAACCAGGACTAAACCAGGTCTAAACCAGGTCTAAACCAGGACTAAACCAGGACTAAACCAGGTCTAAACCAGGACTAAACCAGGACTAAACCAGGACTAAACCAGGTCTAAACCAGGTCTAAACCAGGACTAAACCAGGTCTAAACCAGGACTAAACCAGGACTAAACCAGGTCTAAACCAGGACTAAACCAGGACTAAACCAGGTCTAAACCAGGACTAAACCAGGTCTAAACCAGGACTACACCAGGACTAAACCAGGACTAAACCAGGTCTAAACCAGGACTAAACCAGGACTAAACCAGGTCTAAACCAGAACTAAACCAGGTCTAAACCAGGACTAAACCAGGACTAAACCAGGTCTAAACCAAGACTAAACCAGGTCTAAACCAGGACTAAACCAGGTCTAAACCAGGACTAAACCAGGTCTAAACCAGGTCTAAACCAGGTCTAAACCAGGACTAAACCAGGTCTAAACCAGGACTAAACCAGGTCTAAACCAGGACTAAACCAGGACTAAACCAGGACTAAACCAGGACTAAACCAGGTCTAAACCAGGACTAAACCAGGACTAAATCAGGACTAAACCAGGTCTAAACCAGGTCTAAACCAGGTCTAAACCAGGTCTAAACCAGGACTAAACCAGGTCTAAACCAGGACTAAACCAGGACTAAACCAGGACTAAACCAGGTCTAAACCAGGTCTAAACCAGGACTAAACCAGGTCTAAACCAGGACTAAACCAGGACTAAACCAGGTCTAAACCAGGACTAAACCAGGACTAAACCAGGTCTAAACCAGGACTAAACCAGGTCTAAACCAGGACTACACCAGGACTAAACCAGGACTAAACCAGGTCTAAACCAGGACTAAACCAGGACTAAACCAGGTCTAAACCAGAACTAAACCAGGTCTAAACCAGGACTAAACCAGGTACTAAACCAGGTCTAAACCAGGACTAAACCAGGTCTAAACCAGGACTAAACCAGGTCTAAACCAGGACTAAACCAGGTCTAAACCAGGTACTAAACCAGGTCTAAACCAGGACTAAACCAGGTCTAAACCAGGACTAAACCAGGTCTAAACCAGGTACTAAACCAGGACTAAACCAGGACTAAACCAGGACTAAACCAGGACTAAACCAGGTCTAAACCAGGACTAAACCAGGACTAAATCAGGACTAAACCAGGTCTAAACCAGGTCTAAACCAGGTCTAAACCAGGTCTAAACCAGGACTAAACCAGGTCTAAACCAGGACTAAACCAGGACTAAACCAGGACTAAACCAGGACTAAATCAGGACTAAACCAGGTCTAAACCAGGTCTAAACCAGGACTAAACCAGGACTAAACCAGGTCTAAACCAGGTCTAAACCAGGACTAAACCAGGTCTAAACCAGGACTAAACCAGGACTAAACCAGGACTAAACCAGGACTAAACCAGGACTAAACCAGGTCTAAACCAGGACTAAACCAGGTCTAAACCAGGACTAAACCAGGACTAAACCAGGACTAAACCAGGACTAAACCAGGTCTAAACCAGGTCTAAACCAGGTCTAAACCAGGACTAAACCAGGACTAAACCAGGACTAAACCAGGTCTAAACCAGGACTAAACCAGGTCTAAACCAGGACTAAACCAGGACTAAACCAGGACTAAACCAGGTCTAAACCAGGACTAAACCAGGTCTAAACCAGGACTAAACCAGGACTACACCAGGACTAAACCAGGACTAAACCAGGTCTAAACCAGGACTAAACCAGGTCTAAACCAGGACTAAACCAGGTCTAAACCAGGACTAAACCAGGACTAAACCAGGGCTAAACCAGGTCTAAACCAGGTCTAAACCAGGACTAAACCAGGTCTAAACCAGGACTAAACCAGGTCTAAACCAGGACTAAACCAGGACTAAACCAGGACTAAACCAGGACTAAACCAGGTCTAAACCAGGACTAAACCAGGACTAAACCAGGTCTAAACCAGGTCTAAACCAGGACTACACAAGGACTAAACCAGGACTAAATCGGGTCTAAACCAGGACTAAACCAGGACTAAACCAGGTCTAAACCAGAACTAAACCAGGTCTAAACCAGGACTAAACCAGGACTAAACCAGGACTAAACCAGGACTAAACCAGGTCTAAACCAGGACTAAACCAGGACTAAACCAGGTCTAAACCAGAACTAAACCAGGTCTAAACCAGGACTAAACCAGGACTAAACCAGGACTAAACCAGGTCTAAACCAGGACTAAACCAGGACTAAACCAGGTCTAAACCAGGACTAAACCAGGTCTAAACCAGGTCTAAACCAGGACTAAACCAGGTCTAAACATGGTCTAAACCAGGACTAAACCAGGACTAAACCAGGTCTAAACCAGGACTAAACCAGGACTAAACCAGGTCTAAACCAGAACTAAACCAGGTCTAAACCAGGACTAAACCAGGACTAAACCAGGACTAAACCAGGTCTAAACCAGGTCTAAACCAGGACTAAACCAGGACTAAACCAGGACTAAACCAGGTCTAAACCAGGACTAAACCAGGTCTAAACCAGGTCTAAACCAGGACTAAACCAGGTCTAAACCAGGACTAAACCAGGTCTAAACCAGGTCTAAACCAGGACTAAACCAGGTCTAAACCAGGACTAAACCAGGTCTAAACCAGGTCTAAACCAGGACTAAACCAGGTCTAAACCAGGACTAAACCAGGACTAAACCAGGTCTAAACCAGGACTAAACCAGGTCTAAACCAGGACTAAACCAGGTCTAAACCAGGCCTAAACCAGGTCTAAACCAGGTCTAAACCAGGACTAAACCAGGTCTAAACCAGGTCTAAACCAGGACTAAACCAGGTCTAAACCAGGACTAAACCAGGTCTAAACCAGGACTAAACCAGGTCTAAACCAGGACTAAACCAGGTCTAAACCAGGACTAAACCAGGACTAAACCAGGTCTAAACCAGGACTAAACCAGGACTAAACCAGGACTAAACCAGGACTAAACCAGGTCTAAACCAGGACTAAACCAGGACTAAACCAGGTCTAAACCAGGACTAAACCTGGACTAAACCAGGACTAAACCAGGTCTAAACCAGGACTAAACCAGGACTAAACCAGGTCTAAACCAGGACTAAACCAGGACTAAACCAGGTCTAAACCAGGTCTAAACCAGGACTAAACCAGGTCTAAACCAGGACTAAACCAGGACTAAACCAGGTCTAAACCAGGACTAAACCAGGACTAAACCAGGACTAAACCAGGTCTAAACCAGGACTAAACCAGGTCTAAACCAGGTCTAAACCAGGACTAAACCAGGTCTAAACCAGGACTAAACCTGGACTAAACCAGGACTAAACCAGGTCTAAACCAGGACTAAACCAGGACTAAACCAGGACTAAACCAGGTCTAAACCAGGTCTAAACCAGGACTAAACCAGGTCTAAACCAGGACTAAACCTGGACTAAACCAGGACTAAACCAGGTCTAAACCAGGACTAAACCAGGACTAAACCAGGACTAAACCAGGTCTAAACCAGGTCTAAACCAGGACTAAACCAGGACTAAACCAGGTCTAAACCAGGTCTAAACCAGGACTAAACCAGGTCTAAACCAGGACTAAACCTGGACTAAACCAGGACTAAACCAGGTCTAAACCAGGACTAAACCAGGACTAAACCAGGTCTAAACCAGGACTAAACCAGGACTAAACCAGGTCTAAACCAGGTCTAAACCAGGACTAAACCAGGTCTAAACCAGGACTAAACCAGGACTAAACCAGGTCTAAACCAGGACTAAACCAGGACTAAACCAGGACTAAACCAGGTCTAAACCAGGACTAAACCAGGACTGAACCAGGGCTAAACCAGGTCTAAACCAGGTCTAAACCAGGACTAAACCAGGTCTAAACCAGGACTAAACCAGGTCTAAACCAGGACTAAACCAGGACTAAACCAGGACTAAACCAGGACTAAACCAGGTCTAAACCAGGACTACACCAGGACTAAACCAGGACTAAACCGGGTCTAAACCAGGACTAAACCAGGACTAAACCAGGTCTAAACCAGAACTAAACCAGGTCTAAACCAGGACTAAACCAGGACTAAACCAGGACTAAACCAGGACTAAACCAGGTCTAAACCAGGACTAAACCAGGACTAAACCAGGTCTAAACCAGAACTAAACCAGGTCTAAACCAGGACTAAACCAGGACTAAACCAGGACTAAACCAGGTCTAAACCAGGACTAAACCAGGACTAAACCAGGTCTAAACCAGGACTAAACCAGGTCTAAACCAGGTCTAAACCAGGTCTAAACCAGGACTAAACCAGGACTAAACCAGGACTAAACCAGGTCTAAACCAGGTCTAAACCAGGACTAAACCAGGACTAAACCAGGACTAAACCAGGACTAAACCAGGTCTAAACCAGGTCTAAACCAGGACTAAACCAGGTCTAAACCAGGACTAAACCAGGTCTAAACCAGGTCTAAACCAGGACTAAACCAGGTCTAAACCAGGACTAAACCAGGTCTAAACCAGGTCTAAACCAGGACTAAACCAGGTCTAAACCAGGACTAAACCAGGACTAAACCAGGTCTAAACCAAGACTAAACCAGGTCTAAACCAGGACTAAACCAGGTCTAAACCAGGACTAAACCAGGTCTAAAGCAGGTCTAAACCAGGTCTAAACCAGGACTAAACCAGGTCTAAACCAGGACTAAACCAGGTCTAAACCAGGTCTAAACCAGGACTAAACCAGGACTAAACCAGGTCTAAACCAGGACTAAACCAGGACTAAACCAGGACTAAACCAGGTCTAAACCAGGACTAAACCAGGACTAAATCAGGACTAAACCAGGTCTAAACCAGGTCTAAACCAGGTCTAAACCAGGTCTAAACCAGGACTAAACCAGGACTAAACCAGGTCTAAACCAGGACTAAACCAGGACTAAACCAGGACTAAACCAGGACTAAACCAGGACTAAATCAGGACTAAACCAGGTCTAAACCAGGTCTAAACCAGGACTAAACCAGGACTAAACCAGGTCTAAACCAGGTCTAAACCAGGACTAAACCAGGTCTAAACCAGGACTAAACCAGGACTAAACCAGGACTAAACCAGGACTAAACCAGGACTAAACCAGGTCTAAACCAGGACTAAACCAGGACTACACCAGGACTAAACCAGGACTAAACCAGGACTAAACCAGGACTAAACCAGGTCTAAACCAGGACTAAACCAGGACTAAACCAGGTCTAAACCAGGTCTAAACCAGGACTAAACCAGGACTAAACCAGGTCTAAACCAGGACTAAACCAGGTCTAAACCAGGACTAAACCAGGACTAAACCAGGTCTAAACCAGGACTTAACCAGGTCTAAACCAGGTCTAAACCAGGACTAAACCAGGACTAAACCAGGACTAAACCAGGACTAAACCAGGTCTAAACCAGGTCTAAACCAGGACTAAACCAGGTCTAAACCAGGACTAAACCAGGACTAAACCAGGACTAAACCAGGTCTAAACCAGGACTAAACCAGGTCTAAACCAGGACTAAACCAGGACTACACCAGGACTAAACCAGGACTAAACCAGGTCTAAACCAGGACTAAACCAGGTCTAAACCAGGACTAAACCAGGTCTAAACCAGGACTAAACCAGGACTAAACCAGGGCTAAACCAGGTCTAAACCAGGTCTAAACCAGGACTAAACCAGGTCTAAACCAGGACTAAACCAGGTCTAAACCAGGACTAAACCAGGACTAAACCAGGACTAAACCAGGACTAAACCAGGTCTAAACCAGGACTAAACCAGGACTAAACCAGGTCTAAACCAGGTCTAAACCAGGACTACACCAGGACTAAACCAGGACTAAATCGGGTCTAAACCAGGACTAAACCAGGACTAAACCAGGTCTAAACCAGAACTAAACCAGGTCTAAACCAGGACTAAACCAGGACTAAACCAGGACTAAACCAGGTCTAAACCAGGACTAAACCAGGTCTAAACCAGGACTAAACCAGGTCTAAACCAGGTCTAAACCAGGACTAAACCAGGTCTAAACCAGGACTAAACCAGGACTAAACCAGGTCTAAACCAGGACTAAACCAGGTCTAAACCAGGACTAAACCAGGTCTAAACCAGGACTAAACCAGGACTAAACCAGGTCTAAACCAGGTCTAAACCAGGTCTAAACCAGGACTAAACCAGGACTAAACCAGGACTAAACCAGGTCTAAACCAGGACTAAACCAGGTCTAAACCAGGTCTAAACCAGGACTAAACCAGGTCTAAACCAGGACTAAACCAGGTCTAAACCAGGTCTAAACCAGGACTAAACCAGGTCTAAACCAGGACTAAACCAGGTCTAAACCAGGTCTAAACCAGGACTAAACCAGGTCTAAACCAGGACTAAACCAGGACTAAACCAGGTCTAAACCAGGACTAAACCAGGTCTAAACCAGGTCTAAACCAGGACTAAACCAGGACTAAACCAGGTCTAAACCAGGACTAAACCAGGACTAAACCAGGACTAAACCAGGTCTAAACCAGGTCTAAACCAGGACTAAACCAGGTCTAAACCAGGACTAAACCAGGACTAAACCAGGACTAAACCAGGACTAAACCAGGTCTAAACCAGGACTAAACCAGGTCTAAACCAGGACTAAACCAGGACTAAACCAGGACTAAACCAGGACTAAACCAGGTCTAAACCAGGACTAAACCAGGTCTAAACCAGGACTAAACCAGGACTAAAACAGGGCTAAACCAGGTCTAAACCAGGACTAAACCAGGTCTAAACCAGGACTAAACCAGGACTAAACCAGGACTAAACCAGGACTAAACCAGGTCTAAACCAGGACTAAACCAGGTCTAAACCAGGACTACACCAGGACTAAACCAGGACTAAACCGGGTCTAAACCAGGACTAAACCAGGACTAAACCAGGTCTAAACCAGAACTAAACCAGGT
>CM036251.1:1046454-1091262 GCA_020698575.1 Bostrychus sinensis | reverse complement strand
AGAAGTCACATTCATGTTCAGTCCAAACTGCGTGTCTTTGTCAAAATATACTGAATATTTTAAAGTAATAGCTAGTTCATAACTAATAATAGACAAGTACAGTTGGCTAGGTCTTATTTGTAACTTGGACATAGGCATGAATTTTAATGGAAATTAATTAATACAAATAAAAGTAGTTACTTAGTTACTTTACTTATTTTGTTTTATAATTTTCATGTGTCTACTTTACTTGACCAAATTTTACAAGGGGTACTTTTACTCCACTACTTTTCTGAGTTGGTTTGAAGTAAAAAGCATTTTGAGTTTGGTTTAAAATCCTGTGTTTTTGTCATGGCCTCATTGTAGATGCAGTACTTCAATATAACAGATGCAGTAAAGTAGTACACACAGTACTTAAATATAACAGATGCAGTAAAGTAGTACACACAGTACTTAAATATAACAGATGCAGTAAAGTAGTACTGCTTTAGAAACATCAGAATAATAAAGAGCTCAGAGACAGATTCTCAGTTTGTTCATTTCATATGGAATCAGCAAAATCCTCACATTTAACTCATTCATGAGCTGAGTCTGTGCCAAATACTTTTACTTTTTTACTTGCACAGAAATTTCACAACTGTGAAAAACAGCGCAGGGTGTTTAAAAACCAACCTGTTCATGTATGACTCCAAAATGAATATTCAAAGTGACATTAAAGGTGCAAAAGTGTCGTGTTTCATTTCACTACAACAGACCTGAACCTGTGCAGAGGGCAGCTCCAGGTTTTTCCTCATGGAATTTAAGACCTTTTTAAGACTTTTTAATGCCCCTTAGAATAAAATATAATGCTAAGATTGCCAGCATTAGAACAATAATGTGTATAAATGTTACAGTAATAAAACATCAGTGTTACTCTGAAACTCATTGGTTTTATTTTCAGTCTAACACAGAGGAAATAACTCCAGTCCTGCATTAAAAATGTCAGAACAGAATCCTAAATTTCAGTGGTAACAGTATTTCCTGTCCTGTGGGGAAATAACCCTGCAACATTACTCAGACGTAGAAACAGCACACTTAGCTTTCACAACCTTACTCAATAAAAACACATTGGAGTGGGAGACTTTAAGATATTTGTAAAACCACATCCAACTCACAGAAAATACTTCTGTTGTTACTTAGAGTATTTGTCTAAAATATATTTGTGACGAGTACAAGACTGAAAAAACTGACTTTGACCATTTCAGACCTAGATTAAGGCAACATCAAATTTAAAACCTTTTTATTCCTGTTCAAACCTTGGTATCTGACCTGTTTTCCGTCCTGCGTTGTCCCAGGCCCTCCGGTGCGGTGAGGACGCCCTCCGATGGCGCGGCGGTGCAGAGGAGGAGTAAGAGCTGTCGTCAGTCCCAGCGCAGCGGCGCGGGCGCGGCTTCGCGGCTCTGCTTCACCCCCGGACTCACGGCGCGAAGACTCAACACGAGCCGGAGACCGCCCCGAGCCCGCAACATCACCGTCAGTCATCATCACACGCTTTTGTTACAGGCAGATTTTTAGGCTCTTAATGGATGGTGTTAGTCTGTCTGGCCCTATCTCGCAATGGTTGAAAATCCTGGAAGTGCTCAGAATTTTTCTCAAGTAGATTTTAAGATAATAATAGTCAGGTAAAAGTAGTCATCAGCATTACTTGAGTGAAAAAAAGTATGTAAAGAGGGGCCCCTGTACAGGTTCTAGGGGCCCTGAATGTAGCAGTCAGTTGTTTTTACAGGGTCCCCCCAAGTTCTTAAAAGCATTAAAAAGGTCTTAAGTTTGATCTTGTCACAAGGCCTTAAAAGTATTAAATATTATGACTTTAACTTAACTAACTTTGTTCATAAAGGTCTTAAAATTTGTCAAAACATTGTTAATATTTCAAAAAAATATAGTCACTGCAATAACAAAATATATTTATTCATATCATTCAAATGCATGATTCATTTATTCATGATTTTTTACTGCAGCTCTGGAGTTCTTTCATCTGTGTTAGATTTTAAAATAAAACCCTCGAGTTTCAGAGCAGTGCAGATAATTCCTGAGTAAAATCCACACAGATGATTGTTCTGTTGTTGACGACGCTGAGTGGCAATAAAAAGTCTTAAAAAGGTCTTGAATTTCACAACACAAAACCTGGAGCTACCCTTAAATAATATATGGTAAAGGCTTGACCATAGACCAACAAGGGCCCATTCCCAGGGGCCCCTAAACCTCCCGGGCCCCAGTGCAGTTGCATGCCCATGATGTAAAGTTTACTTAAATTAATTTTGAAAGTTGCTTTTGGTACTTGTACATCGTAATCCACTACTACTACTACTACTACTACTACTACACTTTACCACCAAGGGTAAGAATACTTTTACTCAAACCTTTAATGATGACTTGAGTAAAAGTAAAATTGTTCCTACAAGATTCACTCAAGTAATAATAGTATGTTTGGAAAATGTATTGTACTCATAAACTACAATATCTTAGACGTAGTCAGACTTTATTAATGCACAAGAGGAAATTGCGTGGTCAAAGAAGCTCAGGTACAATATAGTGTAGGTATAGAATAGTTATAGCAATAAAATAAACTCAAATAAACTACTTTATAAACCCTGTACTTAAGTAAAGTAATAAAAATATCCAGCTCCTTACAGAAAAACCAACCACTTGTCCTCACCTGTGTCCTCACGTGTGTCCTCACCTGTGTCCTCCTGTGTGTCCTCCTGTGTGTCCTCACCTGTGTCCTCCTGTGTGTCCTCACCTGTGTCCTCACGTGTGTGTCCTCACGTGTGTGTCCTCACCTGTGTCCTCACCTGTGTCCTCCTGTGTGTCCTCACCTGTGTCCTCTCGTGTGTCCTCACCTGTGTCCTCCTGTGTGTCCTCACCTGTGTCCTCCTGTGTGTCCTCCTGTGTGTCCTCCTGTGTGTCCTCACCTGTGTCCTCTCGTGTGTCCTCACCTGTGTCCTCCTGTGTGTCCTCACCTGTGTCCTCCTGTGTGTCCTCCTGTGTGTCCTCACCTGTGTCCTCCTGTGTGTCCTCACCTGTGTCCTCACCTGTGTCCTCCTGTGTGTCCTCACCTGTGTCCTCACCTGTGTCCTCCTGTGTGTCCTCCTGTGTGTCCTCACCTGTGTCCTCTCGTGTGTCCTCACCTGTGTCCTCCTGTGTGTCCTCACCTGTGTCCTCCTGTGTGTCCTCACCTGTGTCCTCCTGTGTGTCCTCCTGTGTGTCCTCCTGTGTGTCCTCACGTGTGTCCTCACCTGTGTCCTCTCGTGTGTCCTCACCTGTGTCCTCCTGTGTGTCCTCCTGTGTGTCCTCACCTGTGTCCTCTCGTGTGTCCTCACCTGTGTCCTCGCGTGTGTCCTCCTGTGTGTCCTCCTGTGTGTCCTCTCGTGTGTCCTCTCGTGTGTCCTCACCTGTGTCCTCTCGTGTGTCCTCACCTGTGTCCTCTCGTGTGTCCTCACCTGTGTCCTCGCGTGTGTCCTCACGTGTGTCCTCACCTGTCTCCTCACCTGTCTCCTCACGTGTGTCCTCACCTGTGTGTCCTCCTATGTGTCCTCACCTGTGTCCTCGCGTGTGTCCTCCTGTGTGTCCTCACCTGTGTCCTCTCGTGTGTCCTCGCGTGTGTCCTCGCGTGTGTCCTCGCGTGTGTCCTCGCGTGTGTCCTCGCGTGTGTCCTCTCGTGTGTCCTCACCTGTGTCCTCTCGTGTGTCCTCGCGTGTGTCCTCTCGTGTGTCCTCGCGTGTGTCCTCGCGTGTGTCTTCCTGTGTGTCCTCCTGTGTGTCCTCGCGTGTGTCCTCACCTGTGTCCTCACCTGTGTCCTCGCGTGTGTCCTCGCGTGTGTCTTCCTGTGTGTCCTCCTGTGTGTCCTCCTGTGTGTCCTCGCGTGTGTCCTCGCGTGTGTCCTCACCTGTGTCCTCACCTGTGTCCTCACCTGTGTCCTCTCGTGTGTCCTCTCGTGTGTCCTCACCTGTGTCCTCTCGTGTGTCCTCTCGTGTGTCCTCACGTGTGTCCTCACCTGTGTCCTCACCTGTGTCCTCACCTGTGTCCTCTCGTGTGTCCTCTCGTGTGTCCTCTCGTGTGTCCTCACCTGCGTCCTCACCTGTGTCCTCACCTGTGTCCTCACCTGCGTCCTCACCTGCGTCCTCACCTGTGTCCTCTCGTGTGTCCTCTCGTGTGTCCTCTCGTGTGTCCTCTCGTGTGTCCTCACCTGCGTCCTCACCTGCGTCCTCACCTGCGTCCTCACCTGCGTCCTCACCTGTGTCCTCACCTGTGTCCTCTCGTGTGTGTCCTCACCTGTGTCCTCTCGTGTGTGTCCTCACCTGCGTCCTCACCTGCGTCCTCACCTGTGTCCTCTCGTGTGTCCTCTCGTGTGTCCTCTCGTGTGTCCTCACCTGTGTCCTCACCTGTGTCCTCACCTGCGTCCTCACCTGCGTCCTCACCTGTGTCCTCTCGTGTGTCCTCTCGTGTGTCCTCTCGTGTGTCCTCTCGTGTGTCCTCACCTGCGTCCTCACCTGCGTCCTCACCTGCGTCCTCACCTGCGTCCTCACCTGTGTCCTCACCTGTGTCCTCTCGTGTGTGTCCTCACCTGTGTCCTCTCGTGTGTGTCCTCACCTGCGTCCTCACCTGCGTCCTCTCGTGTGTGTCCTCACCTGCGTCCTCACCTGTGTCCTCTCGTGTGTGTCCTCACCTGTGTCCTCTCGTGTGTCCTCTCGTGTGTCCTCTCGTGTGTGTCCTCACCTGCGTCCTCACCTGTGTCCTCACCTGCGTCCTCACCTGCGTCCTCACCTGTGTCCTCTCGTGTGTCCTCTCGTGTGTCCTCTCGTGTGTCCTCTCGTGTGTCCTCACCTGTGTCCTCACCTGTGTCCTCTCGTGTGTGTCCTCACCTGTGTCCTCTCGTGTGTGTCCTCACCTGCGTCCTCACCTGTGTCCTCTCGTGTGTGTCCTCTCGTGTGTCCTCTCGTGTGTCCTCTCGTGTGTCCTCTCGTGTGTGTCCTCACCTGCGTCCTCACCTGTGTCCTCACCTGCGTCCTCACCTGCGTCCTCACCTGTGTCCCCTGCAGGACCTGGTGGACCCCGGACACCTGTCCTTGTTGACGAAGACGGAGTGGCGCCTGTCCTACGTGACGCCGCTGCACCGGTTCAGACACACGCAGCTGAAGAGTTACTCGCGGCAGCTCTCGGCGTTCATCGCAGCGGAGCGGCAGCGGGGCGTGGCCGTGGAGGCGGAGTCAGACCACGGCGGGTTCAGGGCGAGCGTCTCCGCGGTGCGGGGCCTGGTGGAGACGGACGGGGACGCAGAGACCGTCCTCATTCAGGTCAGGTGTCTCCTACTGCCCTGACACTGTTTATCATTCACACGGCATAGATTTATCCTCAGGTTTTATTTGGGGAGGAAGTTTCAGATTCAGTCACAGTTTTACCTCCATTTGTGCCACTGACTCCCATTCAAACAACATTTTTATAAAACATTGTCATTGTGATATAATTTCACATTTTTATCAAGTCTTTCATGGATTCATGACAGTGAGGGATTGGAATTTTAGTTTTTATTGTTTTCTGCTCGGTGGCGCAATTTCCCCAAATATGGTAGACAGAGGTTTTAATATGGCCCCATGAGGGTTTGTATAAATGATCTGCCTGCAAGGCAAATACAAATCTGAACTAAAATGATTTGTTTGTGTTTTAGGGTTGGCATAAATTGGTGTGAAAGTGTTTGTTGAGAAATGAGTTTGTTTGTGTTTGCGTGAGCACAAATCCAAAATGTAGTTCTTACAGAGATGTGCATCAGTGCAGAGGCCACAAAAACTGGAATTTAAGGGGCATTAAAAGTTTACTTCAAATTATGGCAAAAATCACACCAAAAAAACAACTTTTTTCCTCCTTTCTGTAAATGCAAATTGGATTTTTTTTGTGTGTTTTTTGTTTTTTGTGGTGGATTATCAGAGCTTGGCAGTGTCAAAAATTGGCATCATGATGATTGATTTTATTAGATTTAAAATTTTTGTGGCAAATAAAATATTTTTAGTCAAACCTTTCCTCCCAAGGCCCAAAAAAATGCACTGCCATTGAAAAATGATTTGAAAATTTCATGATTACGATTAACTTCAGTCCTCAACATACACAGCAATTAATTCTGTTTATGAAATTTAAATTTTATAAACAGAATGAATTTTTGCTGAGGACTGAAGTTACAGAATTATCCACTGTTAGATCGTTTTTCTGTGCCTTAAGGCGAAACGTGTACAGAAAAAGTTAGGGAGGCTGGAGACGTAAACCAGGCCTAAAGCAGACTTATTCCAGGACTAAATAAGACCTAATAAATATAAATATGATTAAAAATATGACCAGAAAGTGATGTGAGGTCCTGCAAATACAGAGCATACTCTGTGTACACATTAGGCCAGTGTTCAGTTACACATTTGTTAAATAAAAAGACCATGATCAGACAGCAGAGCTCAGGATGAGATGTGTCCTCTTCCATCGCCTTCATCAAACTCCTTTGGAAAGTTACCACAGACTTTGTTCTCTTGTGTTGTCGGTAAAACTGTACAGCGGTTTGTTTCCCCACAGATCGTGTCCAGGCCCGTGTTCAGCCGTCCCGACGACCCGGAGAAGACGCTGTGGAGCGGCTGGTTCGCCTGTGTCGGCGGCAGCCCCGAGTACCTGGGCTCCCTGCCCCGGGACTTCGCGTGTCTGCCGCTGTTCGGGAGCAGCGGGTCCGAAGTCCTCACCTCCGCGGTCAAGTCCTGGTTCCGGCGCACGTTCGACTGCTGCTTCGGCTCGCTGGAGCTCGACCACGCGACTCTGCAGTGGCTCGGGACGCTCTGGACCAACTGCCACCTGGAAGCCGACCTCCAGAGCCTCAGGACGGTGTGGACGATCCCGGTGGCGCCGCCGCTGCAGATCGCCTACGCCGTCAACGCGCAGGACGCCTGGGATCTGTGGAGCGGCGTGAGGAAGCCTCCGCAGAGGGACGAGGAGGAGGAGGACACCATCGACATCCAGGAGGTGGTGGAGTTCATGCAGGAGCTAAAGACTCACTTCTACAGACACTTCAGGCTGGATCTGTCGGCCGGGAACCTGACGCAGGTGTCCACGGCGCTGGGCGCGGCCAAGAGCCACGGCCAGGTCAAGGTGAGCTCAGGAACGGGTTTTTGGGGCTCACAGTGTGAAGCCAGAACCTCTGCGTCTTTTCTTTTCATCTGTTTCCTTTAGAGGCAGAGAGGCCCCAAGGTCTTAAAAGTATTCAATCTAATTCGTAAATATTCACCCAGCTGTTACATCAAGAACCGTCACCGCAGTAACAGTGTCTATAATACACTTTTTGAGAAATATTGTCATTAATTTTATGATTTTTATTTTTTATGCACTGGAGTTATTTCATCCATACTCTACATTTAATTATTGTTTAGTTCACTGTCAAAAAAAAAAGTTGCTAAAACTCAAGGCATCAGGATCCCTCAAGATTTTTGAGTCTTGGGGCCAACTCAAAATCTCAAGTTTTCAACAAATAATACTTTTTTTTTCACCTAATTGAATATTCATATGTCTAAAAACTTTTGACTTTAAGTTTTGCTCTTTATCAATAGTTTTTTTACTTATCTTACAGCCAACTTTCTATCCATTGTTTAGAAAAAAGTATTAATAATCAAACCTAAATATACTCAATTTAACAAAGAAGAATACTTTTTCTGAACAATGGATAGTGCACTGTAAAAAAAAAATCTGTAAATTTTACAGTAAAAAAATTGGCAGCTGTGGTTGCCAGAATTCTACCGTAAAAACTACAAGAGGCCTGTATTTCATTTTACAGTATAATTTTATCACAAATGTTATTTTTACAGTTTTTGACTTGAGTTTTTATTATTATTTACTGCAATTTAAAGTTATTATCTTTCAAAAAAATAGGTTAATGTATATTTTAGTTTGTGACTTACGTTTTAATCAACATTTACTGTAAAATTTAAAGTTATTATCTTTTGAAAAGGTGTTAAACTGTAATAAACACAGGACTCGATTTTTTTAACAGTGCTATACTGTATACATTACAAAAAATAAAACTAAAAAATACAATTTTGCCTAATTTTTAATATTACAGTTAATTACCGTAACCAAAACTACGGACTTTTACTGTTGAGATTTTACAGATTTTTACCATGAAATCTACAAATATTTTTTACAGTGTGAGTAGGCTGTAAGATAAGAAAAAAATATTGAGTAAAACTTAAAATTTAAAGTTTTTGGGCATATGAACATTAAATTAAGTGAACAAAAAAAACTCCCCAAAACTCAAAAACACTGAGGGATCCTGTTGCCTTAAATTTTTGAAGCTTTTTTTTTTTTTACATTGTTGTTGTCAATGTTGGTAATTAAATGTTTAAAAATTAATTCTAAATGGCATTTAAAAGTCTTAAAAAGGTCTTAAATTCCGTCCACAGTGAGTCCTCTGTCTCTGCGTCCATAAACCAGACCTCAGGACACGTCTTTATCTAAAAACTCTGACTCGTGTTGTGTTTGTTTCCAGATTTCCAGCAGCAGATACATGATCACCACACTGTCGCTGCTGACCGAGTGCGCGCTCCTCAAAATGCCCATCTGACCGCTCGGACAAACTCGGTCTGACCTACGATGCCAGGACACGCGATAAACATGAAATATGATGTAGTGACACTTTCCCATTTCTGAACTTTCTTATTCAAACATTATGACGACTGTGATCTGTGGCTGGGCTCCTCCTCCTCCTGTAAATACTTTTATTCATTTAACCTTTTGTCTGTTTCTCTGTTGTAAATAAAAACTTTTTAAACAACGTAGCGAACCTTTATTTGTTTTCTTCACTTATTTTGGGTAAGTGTAAGGTGAGTTGGTGGATAACCTCGACCTTTGGATCCAAAAACAGAGGTAACTTTCAGGGAATGTTAGTAACCATGGCAACTTGCTCTGCAGCAGGTTATGTTCTGGGTTATGTTCTGGTTATGTCCTGGGTTATGTTCTGGGTTATGTTCTGGTTATGTTCTGGGTTATGTCCTGGGTTATGTTCTGGGTTATGTTCTGGGTTATGTCCTGGGTTATGTCCTGGGTTATGTCCTGGGTTATGTTCTGGGTTATGTTCTGGTTTATGTTCTGGTTTATGTTCTGGTTATGTTCTGGGTTATGTTCTGGGTTATGTTCTGGGTTATGTTCTGGTTTATGTCCTGGGTTATGTCCTGGGTTATGTTCTGGGTTATGTCCTGGGTTATGTTCTGGGTTATGTTCTGGGTTATGTTCTGGTTTATGTCCTGGGTTATGTCCTGGGTTATGTTCTGGGTTATGTTCTGGGTTATGTTCTGGTTTATGTTCTGGTTATGTTCTGGGTTATGTTCTGGTTTATGTTCTGGGTTATGTTCTGGTTATGTTCTGGGTTATGTCCTGGGTTATGTTCTGGGTTATGTTCTGGGTTATGTCCTGGGTTATGTTCTGGTTATGTTCTGGGTTATGTTCTGGGTTATGTCCTGGGTTATGTCCTGGGTTATGTCCTGGGTTATGTTCTGGGTTATGTCCTGGGTTATGTTCTGGGTTATGTTCTGGGTTATGTCCTGGGTTATGTTCTGGTTATGTTCTGGGTTATGTTCTGGGTTATGTTCTGGTTATGTTCTGGGTTATGTCCTGGGTTATGTCCTGGGTTATGTTCTGGGTTATGTCCTGGGTTATGTTCTGGGTTATGTCCTGGGTTATGTTCTGGGTTATGTTCTGGGTTATGTCCTGGGTTATGTTCTGGGTTATGTCCTGGGTTATGTTCTGGGTTATGTCCTGGGTTATGTTCTGGGTTATGTTCTGGGTTATGTCCTGGGTTATGTTCTGGGTTATGTTCTGGGTTATGTCCTGGGTTATGTTCTGGGTTATGTTCTGGGTTATGTCCTGGGTTATGTCCTGGGTTATGTTCTGGGTTATGTCCTGGGTTATGTCCTGGGTTATGTCCTGCGTTATGTTCTGGGTTATGTTCTGGGTTATGTTCTGGTTATGTTCTGGGTTATGTTCTGGGTTATGTTCTGGGTTATGTTCTGGTTATGTTCTGGGTTATGTCCTGGGTTATGTCCTGGGTTATGTTCTGGGTTATGTCCTGGGTTATGTTCTGGGTTATGTCCTGGGTTATGTTCTGGGTTATGTCCTGGGTTATGTTCTGGGTTATGTCCTGGGTTATGTTCTGGGTTATGTCCTGGGTTATGTTCTGGGTTATGTTCTGGGTTATGTCCTGGGTTATGTCCTGGGTTATGTCCTGGGTTATGTTCTGGGTTATGTCCTGGGTTATGTTCTGGTTATGTTCTGGGTTATGTTCTGGGTTATGTCCTGGGTTATGTTCTGGTTATGTTCTGGGTTATGTTCTGGGTTATGTCCTGGGTTATGTTCTGGGTTATGTCCTGGGTTATGTCCTGGGTTATGTTCTGGGTTATGTCCTGGGTTATGTTCTGGGTTATGTCCTGGGTTATGTCCTGGTTATGTTCTGGGTTATGTCCTGGGTTATGTTCTGGGTTATGTCCTGGGTTATGTTCTGGGTTATGTCCTGGGTTATGTCCTGGGTTATGTTCTGGTTATGTTCTGGGTTATGTCCTGGGTTATGTCCTGGGTTATGTTCTGGGTTATGTCCTGGGTTATGTCCTGGGTTATGTTCTGGTTATGTTCTGGGTTATGTCCTGGGTTATGTCCTGGGTTATGTTCTGGGTTATGTTCTGGGTTATGTCCTGGGTTATGTTCTGGTTATGTTCTGGGTTATGTCCTGGGTTATGTTCTGGGTTATGTCCTGGGTTATGTTCTGGGTTATGTCCTGGGTTATGTCCTGGGTTATGTTCTGGGTTATGTTCTGGGTTATGTTCTGGTTATGTTCTGGGTTATGTCCTGGGTTATGTTCTGGGTTATGTTCTAGATTATGTTCTGGGTTATGTTCTGGGTTATGTTCTGGGTTATGTTCTGGGTTATGTCCTGGGTTATGTCCTGGGTTATGTTCTGGGTTATGTTCTGGGTTATGTCCTGGGTTATGTCCTGGGTTATGTTCTGGGTTATGTCCTGGGTTATGTTCTGGGTTATGTCCTGGGTTATGTTCTGGGTTATGTCCTGGGTTATGTCCTGGGTTATGTTCTGGGTTATGTTCTGGGTTATGTTCTGGGTTATGTTCTGGTTTATGTCCTGGGTTATGTCCTGGGTTATGTTCTGGGTTATGTTCTGGGTTATGTCCTGGGTTATGTTCTGGGTTATGTCCTGGGTTATGTTCTGGGTTATGTTCTGGGTTATGTTCTGGGTTATGTTCTGGGTTATGTCCTGGGTTATGTTCTGGGTTATGTTCTGGGTTATGTCCTGGGTTATGTTCTGGGTTATGTCCTGGGTTATGTCCTGGGTTATGTTCTGGGTTATGTTCTGGGTTATGTCCTGGGTTATGTCCTGGGTTATGTCCTGGGTTATGTTCTGGGTTATGTTCTGGTTTATGTTCTGGTTATGTTCTGGGTTATGTTCTGGGTTATGTTCTGGTTTATGTCCTGGGTTATGTCCTGGGTTATGTTCTGGTTATGTTCTGGGTTATGTCCTGGCTTATGTTCTGGGTTATGTTCTGGGTTATGTTCTGGTTTATGTCCTGGGTTATGTCCTGGGTTATGTTCTGGGTTATGTTCTGGGTTATGTTCTGGTTATGTTCTGGGTTATGTTCTGGGTTATGTCCTGGGTTATGTCCTGGGTTATGTTCTGGGTTATGTTCTGGGTTATGTTCTGGTTTATGTCCTGGGTTATGTCCTGGGTTATGTTCTGGGTTATGTTCTGGGTTATGTTCTGGGTTATGTCCTGGGTTATGTTCTGGGTTATGTCCTGGGTTATGTTCTGGGTTATGTTCTGGGTTATGTTCTGGGTTATGTCCTGGGTTATGTTCTGGGTTATGTTCTGGGTTATGTCCTGGGTTATGTCCTGGGTTATGTTCTGGGTTATGTTCTGGTTTATGTTCTGGTTTATGTTCTGGTTATGTTCTGGGTTATGTTCTGGGTTATGTTCTGGTTTATGTCCTGGGTTATGTCCTGGGTTATGTTCTGGTTATGTTCTGGGTTATGTCCTGGGTTATGTTCTGGGTTATGTTCTGGGTTATGTTCTGGTTTATGTCCTGGGTTATGTTCTGGGTTATGTTCTGGGTTATGTTCTGGGTTATGTTCTGGGTTATGTCCTGGGTTATGTCCTGGGTTATGTTCTGGGTTATGTCCTGGGTTATGTTCTGGGTTATGTTCTGGGTTATGTCCTGGGTTATGTTCTGGTTATGTTCTGGGTTATGTTCTGGGTTATGTTCTGGTTATGTTCTGGTTATGTTCTGGGTTATGTTCTGGGTTATGTTCTGGGTTATGTCCTGGGTTATGTTCTGGTTATGTTCTGGGTTATGTTCTGGGTTATGTTCTGGGTTATGTCCTGGGTTATGTTCTGGGTTATGTTCTGGGTTATGTCCTGGGTTATGTCCTGGGTTATGTCCTGGGTTATGTTCTGGTTATGTTCTGGTTATGTTCTGGGTTATGTTCTGGGTTATGTTCTGGGTTATGTCCTGGGTTATGTTCTGGTTATGTTCTGGGTTATGTTCTGGGTTATGTCCTGGGTTATGTTCTGGGTTATGTCCTGGGTTATGTTCTGGGTTATGTCCTGGGTTATGTCCTGGGTTATGTTCTGGGTTATGTTCTGGGTTATGTCCTGGGTTATGTTCTGGTTATGTTCTGGGTTATGTCCTGGGTTATGTTCTGGGTTATGTCCTGGGTTATGTTCTGGGTTATGTTCTGGGTTATGTCCTGGGTTATGTTCTGGTTATGTTCTGGGTTATGTTCTGGGTTATGTTCTGGGTTATGTCCTGGGTTATGTTCTGGGTTATGTTCTGGGTTATGTTCTGGGTTATGTTCTGGGTTATGTTCTGGGTGAGTTAGTTTCAGAGCGGATGATGATCCTGTGGACGTGGAAGCTTCCAAAAAACCTTGAAGTGACAGCGATGATTGTTGTTTATTTAGAATTAGAATAGATCTAAAATTGGAGCAAGTATGCGGTGTAAACTCAGTCACTGAGGTGAGCGAGAGATGAAGTGGCCTCAGGAACTCCATCGACCTCTGGTCACTCTTTACTAAAGGACAGAGCTAACTCCTGAGCTGGGAGAGGTGGCCCTCAGCAGTGAGACGGGCCCCAGCCTTCTTTCTATCAGCTCCATGACAGAAAGAATGGACTAAAGATGACTTAATAATCCGACATAGCTCCAGTAATTATTTGATTTCATTATTACCTTTTTGGAGAAAGTTTTTGTGTTTCATTTTGACTTGGGACAGAGTTCTGGCTCCAGAAGGATTACGTCTGATTAAACAAGAAGCCAATATGTTATTTTAAGTCAATGTACAATATTATAATATTATACAATATTATAAGAAACTGGTGGCAGGATAAAAAGTAATGCTTGAATAGTTATACAACATATTCAAAAGGATTTTTAATTTTACATTATAATAAAAATGGAGAGTGTTTGATATTTCAGTTTGGGAGTAAGTTATGATTTTTTTAACTTGCGCTCTCTGTTGGTTATTTTGTGCCAAGCCAACGTTTTTTCTTCTTCAGCTGATGCAGCTGGATTGCTTTTTTTTTTTCATGATAATGGACATGAATTCTTCATAAGCCAGCATTAAAACCTCCAGCTCTGCTTCTGTGAAGTCTGCTGCCTGTGTCACACATTTATCATTACATCACATCATCACACTTCATTATCATCATCACACGTTTAAAATAAATGTGTGATGAGGGTAAATGGGATTAAACCTTTTGTACCTGATATTGATTCTATTTTCTAATGAGGAAATCCCAGCTGCTGAGTTACTCTTAGAGCTGCTGCTCCCCTAAACGCGCTCTAGATCTGCTTGTGATCATTAAAAACAAGAACAGCTCTTCATTGCAAATTTTTTTTCCCCAACTCATTACAAAAGGTAAAACTAAGACATTATATTTGTGAGTTTGTATTTTATTTTATTAGATTTTTTCAGCAAAACATTTAAAAGAAAAATAAATAAAAAACACTGATTGTAAAAATATATAAAAACATTTAAGGTTTTCTTAAAATAAAGAATAAGTTTAAATGAAGCTGTCAGACCTTTGGGGCCCAATGTGAAAACCTGCTCTGGGGCCCCTCTTCACATACGCCACTGGCCTACGCCTCTCGTCTCCAAACACACTCTCATTCAGACAAGCAAGTGGGCGTCTTGCCCAAGGACACAATGGGGATCAAACCGCCAACCTTCAGCTCATTGGGTGAATGTCTTTACCAACCTCACCGCTGTTTTGTTTTCAGTGGATAACGGCTCTCACCAGGGTTTGGTCGCGTCCCAAAGCTTGACTCAACTCCAAAAACTATGATTAATCAGAAAATTCATGATTTAAAGTCCAATATATGAAGAAATAATTTAAAAACAGCCTTTTAAAGAGTGTATGTTTATGTTCATCTAATGTTAAAGTGATGGATGATAAATAAATACTTCTTTGGCAGTGTATATTGGTGTCAGGACGGCAGAGTGGTTAGCACTCTCGCCTCCTTGCTGTGATTGTTGGACCATGTGGGTCCCTGAGTCTGGTCCAGTTTCACTCATCTGTGCATAAAACATTAAAGCTTTTGTAGTCTGCTTGTTTCCAGTTTGGAGAAGCAGACGGGAGCAAAATACTGCTGTAAATGGAGATACGTTTATAACACTGAAATGGGAATAAACCAGGACTAGAATGAATCTAAACCAGGTTTAAACTGGGACTAAACCAGGTTTAAACTGGGACTAAACCAGGTTTAAACTGGGACTAAACCAGGTTTAAACCACGCTGCCAACGATGGACCTCAGTTTTTCTAAAATCCTGTGCACGGCCCTGACCCTGACCAAGGTAAAAGCAGTTAAACTGATGAGTGAACATACTGAAGCAACAGTAGCTCTTCTGTGTTTATCTGTGTTTTTGTTTATTTATTGATTAGTTTATTTGAACAGGGACAATGCACATTAATAAACAGCTCTGTAAATGTCTCAGTATCAGTACACAGCTAGTTTCCAACTGTAGTCCCCAGGCAAGGTGTAAAATGCCAACAATGTACAGTCCACAATACGTTTAGTAAAAGATGGTAGAATAAAAATGAGTAGGTTATGAAAGCACACAGCAGAATGTAAAAGCACAGAAAATATAAAAGCACAGAAACAGACTACACAATAGAAACAATAAATGTAAGAAAAAACTTTACATAAACAGGTCGGCAGCAGCACAAAGCATTAACTCTGGTCACAGGTTTGATTCTCAAGTAACCACGACTTTAACATGTTCTTAAAGTTTATCTGTTTTTGTTTGTCTGTGTTTTTGTTTGTCAGTGTTATTGCACTGTTATTGTGTTATTAAACTGTATAATTGTTTGTGTTTTTATTTATTTTTGTTTACCTGTGTTTTTGTTTGTGTTTTTGTTTGTTTTTTGTTAACCTGTATTTTTGTTTACCTGACATTTGTTTTCCTGTGTTTTTTGTTTGTGTTTATTTTTGTTTACATGTGTTTTAGCTTACCTGTGTTTTTGTTTACCTGTGTTTTTGTTTATCTGTGTTTTTGTTTGTGTCTTTTGTTTACCTGACTTTAGTTTACCTGTGTTTCTGTTTATTTTTGGTTACCTGACTTAAGTTTACCTGTGTTTTTGTTTGTGTTTATTTTAGTTTACCTGTGTTTTTGTTTGTGTTTTTGTTTATTTTTGTTTACCTGACTTTAGTTTACCTGTGTTTTTGTTTGTGTTTTTGTTTATTTTTGTTTACCTGTGTTTTAGTTTACCTGTGTTTTTGTTTGTGTTTATTTTTGTTTACCTGTGTTTTAGTTTACCTGTGTTTTTGTTTGTGTTTTTGTTTATTTTTGTTTACCTGTGTTTTAGTTTACCTGTGTTTTTGTTTGTGTTTATTTTTGTTTACCTGTGTTTTTGTTTATTTTTGTTTACCTGTGTTTTTGTGAAATTGCATCAGCCCAGGTTTCCCGCCTCTTTCTCCTGAATTTCAGCTGCGTCACTGTAATTTTCTCCTCACATTTCCCCAGAGTCAGGCTCTAACTTTGGGAACCATGGGATTTCTGAGGCAGATAGATGTGGAAAACTTCAAATCCTGGCGGGGGAAGCAGATTATCGGTCCGTTTATGAGATTTAGCTGCATCATCGGCACAAACGGATCCGGTAAGTTTTATTTTTAGCTCTTATTTTAATGGCGCTAGCTTTGACTAAACGTAGCTGCGCCCATTATCGGACGGGGGTATAAAAAGTTATTTTCAAGCCAATGTCGTGACGTTAAAATGTCCCAAAAAAGAACCGAAACAACATTAAACATTGTTAGCTTTGCAAATGCGTGATCAAATTGCGAGTGATATATATTTTAATTGAATATAATTTAGTTTTGTGTGTAAGAAGTTATGCTAACAGTGTAACGTTAGCCTTTAAGCATTAACGGCTAAGTCTTTGATCATCTTTGCTAACTGTTAAAACTCTTTATTTTTGTGTCAGTTAATTAAACAGCTTCTTGGTATAACTTAAGATCTCTCCGTAATACATGTTAATTACACTCTAATTACGTATACTCTAAATAAGATAGGTTACATTTCTAACATTGTATTTTACATGGAGAATTTCTTTCTTCAATGTTGTTAAATAACTTTACCACGTTCACAGGTTAGCCCCAAGTAAAAACTTTAAATAGGTATTAAAGTTGGTCTAAATAAATTTATTGAAGAAATGTTATTGAAAAGCATGATTCATTTATTCATGAGTTCTTTCATCCGTGTTAGACTTTTAAAATAAAACCCTCGAGTTCCAGAGTAGTATGGATAATTCCTGAATGTAAATTTCTTACAGATTATTGTTCTGCTGTGGAAGATGCTGGCGTTAAATTTGACAGACAAAAGCTGGAGCTGCCCTGCATTCACTGCAGTTGAAGAGGCATAAACCCTCGTCCTCATGCAACTACTTGTGTTCACTGGATTTTTCTAAAATACTTAAAAGCGTGTTTACTTTGCAGATATGAGAGAGCAGGATCTTTTTTTCAACCAAGAAATACAATGCTTTGTGTCACTCACTGTCGCACATTTTTGTACATTTCTTATATACTGTGTGCTTATGAAATAGTTCTTAATTTTCTTCAACAATGGTCATAAAAAGGTATAAAAAAGTCTTAAATTGAACTTGTTGAACCCTGCAAAATTATGTGTAAACAGGACTAAAGGATTTCTGTTTAATGGATGACCACAACACAACAATCTTGCAGTAAACAAAATTTCTTGAGATAGGGATGTTGCGTTTTGCCCACATTACCATAAAAATAAATTTGTATTATATTACGCAGCTCTTCAAATTACTTACATGTAAATTACTGGATAGTTACAACCTGAACATATCTGTAGACCATTTTTTATTCAGTTGTACCATTCTTAAGAGTTACGTTTGATTGTTATGTTTTTCAGGAAAGTCAAACGTGATGGACGCCATCAGCTTCGCCACCGGAGAGAGGAGCTCGTCTCTGAGAGTGAAACACCTCCGAGACCTGATCCACGGAGCGCACATTGGTCAGCCAGTGTCCCGCTCTGCCACGGTCTGCCTGAGGTACTGCAGCGACCAGGAGGAGGAGACCGTCTTCACCCGCACCATCACTGGTTAGTACTGTGTCGCAGGTTAGTGCTGTGTCGCAGGTTAGTACTGTGTCGCAGGTTAGTGCTGTGTCGCAGGTTAGTGCTGTGTCGCAGGTTAGTGCTGTGTCGCAGGTTAGTGCTGTGTCGCAGGTTAGTGCTGTGTCGCAGGTTAGTGCTGTGTCGCAGGTTAGTGCTGTGTCGCAGGTTAGTGCTGTGTCGCAGGTTAGTGCCGTGTGTCACAGGTCGGTACCGCGTGTCGCAGGTCGGTGCCGTGTGTCGCAGGTCGGTATCGTGTGTCGCAGGTCGGTACCGCGTGTCGCAGGTCGGTACCGCGTGTCGCAGGTCGGTACCGCGTGTCGCAGGTCGGTACCGCGTGTCGCAGGTCGGTGCCGCGTGTCGCAGGTCGGTACCGCGTGTCGCAGGTCGGTGCCGCAAGTCGCAGGTTTGTGCCACAGGGTTAAGATACAGTTGTCTTGGTTTAGTCTGGAGTAGTTTTGGTCCTAAATCCCAGCTTTTTTCCTGCTAATCTCAGTTTTTTCTGTATTTTCTGGTTTTAGGACACAGTTGCTTGTGTGTAATAATAACCGATAACACAGCTGTAGTGTCATGCAGTTTATTTGTCTCTAATTTCCATCTTCTCTCTTTTCTCAGGTGATTCCTCTGAGTACTGCGTGAATGGCGTCCATGTGACCCTGAGCCAGTACCTGAAGCAGCTGGAGCAGATCGGCATCATCACCAAGGCTCAGAACTGCCTCGTCTTTCAGGTCAGTTTACTGAAGTAGTCACAGAAAATCCTGGATCTACGTAATACGGCTGTGACGAGACACAAATCCCAGGAGACGAGACAAGAAGAGACACGAGACTGGGTTAACGAGAATGAGATGAGATTTTTACACTGTTCAAATACTGTATTTTAAACGAATGACAACTGTAATTTATTCACCTGAAAATTATAAAATGCAACACTATTTAGGTGCATTTTTAAAATCAACTTGTAATGAATGGTATTTACGTCTGTTATTTGAATTCTCAGAACATATATACTGCCAAATGTTTTACCACAAACTCAGCTCTCTCTTGATTTGTACCTTCAGGAGAATCTTGTGACATTCTGATATTGCAAGATCGCGAGATTGTAAGATTGTGTCACACCCAGGGTTTCTGCAGTGTCCTCTTTTAAAAAGTCTAAAAATGTTTTAAATTTATAAATCTGAATTTAAGGTCTTAAAAAGTCTTAAATTTGCTCAGCTCTTTTCTTACCAATACCAAAATGCTTTGTGGAACTCACTGTGGCAAACAGTTGCAGTAAAATTAATTTTGTGAATTTTATCTTTTTAGTGAATTTTGTGAACTGCTTGCATTTAAATAAATTTTCTTGAGCAATGGTCTTAAAAATGTCTAAAAAAGTCCTAAATTCAACTTGTTGAACCCTGCAGAAACCCTGCACACTCCTGACTATAACTAACTGCAAAGGCCAAATGTTCTAAAAATACTAAAAGCCACATTACGCTCTTTGTCACCGCTGTTACATTTATATTTTAGGAGTTACAGATTTAAACTGCAGTGGAAACAGAGGCAGAGTGATAACCAACATAATCACAAAACTATTCAGTCATGCAGCCTTTAGTTTTCATTTTATTTATTAATCCTGTAAAAATTGGTAAAACCTAATCATACACTTACCCAGCTTTGTTCAGATGTCTCAGGAGTCCCTGCTCTCTCCATTAGGGGGCGGTGGAGTCCATCGCTCTGAAGGACCCTAAGGAGAGAACTAAAATGTTTGAGAGCATCAGTCAGTCCAGAGAGCTGGCCTCCGAGTACGAGCAGAAGAAGAACGCCATGCTCCGGGCCAAAGAGGACACTCACTTCCACTTCAACAAGAAGAAGTCAGCGGTGGCGGAGAGGAGGCAGGTCTCTCAGGAGAAACTGGAGGTACAGACAAAAACATTCCTCATGTGCCAATTATACCAGCAGAACCCATTAAAAGTTATTATATTTTTACAATAGGCTTTTCTAAAACAGCTGAAATGTATTTATTTATTTGTCTTTCACTCGAGTAAGCAGGGTCCTGAGTAAGGGCTGCTAGTCACATGTAAAAATGTTTTAAAGGCCTTCTAAACTCTGCTGCATGGAGTCTTGTGTCACATTCTGTTTGAGTTCTGATCAAGAGAACGGTGACGCACAAGAGTTTGTTAATAATAATTATCTTGATGCTATTGTGTGTGGTTACTAGAAGGAAAGGGTTGTTCAGTCTAGTTTTACAAAGTCAGGATAAAAACTGATGTGAGCAGAAGTTTGTTGGATAAAAGCAGACACTGAACACTCGCCTCTGCGCTTCCAGACAGCAGAGTCAGGACACAGAGTGGAAAAATGTCTTTTGAGTATCGTGCTCCCAAAGACTGGAACTGTTCACAGAGGACTTTAAAACGTCAAAATGTTGTCCCTTTGGATAATTTTTAGTCTATTTTGGAGGATCTGGAGATGCAATCACTTACCTGCTACTGCTTCTAATGTGTCTCAGGAGAAATTTATATTCTTAGTCTTTAACTCCTATTTCTCTTTGTTTTATTGCATTTTGTATGAAAGGCGGGTTGTTGTGTTGTTGATGGCTTTTGGCCAGGACTCACTTGAAAAAGAGATCTTCAAATCTCAATGAGACTTTTCTGGCTAAAAAAAAAGAAAAAAAAAGTGATCTAGATGAAAACTTGTTTATCTGTAGCAATTTAGCGCAGATAGAACATTAAATATGAGAATTATTTCTGCTTAACCACTGCCCCGCTGGCTTCTACAGAGAAAGAGAAACTAACCCCGTGCATCTGTGCCGCTGTCCCGCTCGCTCCCTTCTTCATTTGTCCACACTGTGTCCCAGAGCCATGGTGTCAGGAGAGGCGGACGCAGCGCACCTCATTAAAAACCACAATTAGAGTCGTACGTCGTGACCAACACGGGTTGACTTCTTCAGCGCTCCCATGGTCCGAAGTTAACGAGCGTTCCCCTCAGGCGCACACGTCTGTATCGGAGGCTGAGCAGTATTCAACATAAAACACCCTGCACACATCCCGTTTAGAGGAGGAGATAAAGTAGAAACAGCAGCAGCCTGTTTTAGCTTCAGACAGAGAGACGATGCTAGGATTACTGACGTCTCCAACCTGAGGCCCACGGACCAAAACCAGTGCATTGTGTTTTAAATTTGGTCCTTGATTTTACATCTGGACTTTTGAGGTTATTATTTTTATAATAAAGACATATAAAAGAAATAATAGGATAAATGAAAATATCAATATTAAATAAATAAAATATTAATATTGAATTTTAGACTTTAATACAAAAGTATGCTTCCAGCGTACCGGCTACCTAGCCTGGGGAGCCAGACTGTCCTACTAGCTTTTCAGAAGCAGGACAGTCTGGTTCTTCTCTCAGGGTGGCGCATGGTAGCACTAGCTATCGAGCTAATTTAATAACTTCTCTGACCTGATTATTAGGGTTTAGGTCTTTCCTTCGTCTCCTGTTGGTTCTGCTGAAGTCTGCGTTATTGTCCAGTCCTCTGTGGGATTTTTTTCTTCATCTTGTTGGCATTTTAACAACAGTTAAGTCTCGTTGACATGCGATGTAATGAGCACATAAAAAAATCCTACTTTTTCAGCAAATCTTTGTACAACTGGCTTCTGCTGCTGTTCCCGGCCAAAAATAAGTACAGAGCTGCTCACAATACGCAGTATTCAGGTGTTTAAAAAAAAAAAAAAAAACCCCGTCAGGAATCCATGTTTGTTTGGGTCAGCAGTGCACAGTTTATGTCCCACTCTTCGTTTCTGTGATTGGTTTCTCTGCCTGTCACTGTTCTGTCTCAGAAACGAAATGTTACCGAGGAGGTACCAGACTCACTTCTTTGTATAGAATAGGAAAAGAGTTTGTCTGGGAGGCCAGGCTACTAGCTACCACCTTGGCTAACAAATTTTCTGGGGGAAACCCTGCAATATCACAACAAATATTGTACCGTGAGGTTAATATCGTGATAATAACTGTACCATGACATTTGGATATCGTTACATGCCTAGTTAGTACCCAGAAGTGCCTCTTGGGAACTTTAATAATATCTCCTTCTTCTTCTTCTTGAGGCGGAGAAGTACCAGTTGCTGTTGGACGAGCTCCAGGAGAACCGCCTTCAGCTCAGCCTCAGCCGTCTGTACCACAGTGAGAGAAGCATCTCCTTTCTGAGCGACACGCTGACGAAGAAGCAACAGGCCGTCACCACCAAACAGACTCTGGTGACGGACTGTGAGCAGAAGGTCAAAGGGCAGAAGAAAGAACAGGGGCGACTCCTGAGAGAGCAGCAGCAGATCGACAAAGAGATACGGTTCGTAAAGTTAGACAGAGGAAAAACGGAGGCTGAGGTTAGAGCTGGAGGCCTTCAGGAAGACCAGAGACATGATGAGAACTTATTTCTCTTGCAGTGCCCAGGAGCAGGCGCTGTCTCAGTGCCGCTCTCAGTACATTAAGGCCAAAGTGAACTCGTCCCACCACAAGAAGAAGGCAGAGGAGACCCGTACGGCCCTGAGTAAAGCCCAACAGCAGCTGCTTCTGAAGGAGCAGGAGCTCAGAGAGGGACGGCAGGAGGTGGAGGAGCTGGAGGAGGCGTGGAGGAGGTACGAGCAGGAGGCTCAGAGGCAGCAGGCGACACGGGACATACACCTGGACCAGGAGCAGGTAACACACCAGAGTGGGGCTGTTCTGTGTGGAGTTGTTCTCGGGTCCAGCTTGGTAACACCAGTGTAAAGGTGTACAGTATAAAGTTAGGATTCTGTTTTTCTGTTGCAGTTGGGGCGTTACCAGGACCTGAAGGAGCTCTCTCAGCGACAGAGTGCAGTGTTGAACCAACAGGCCGATAAACTGCACTGGGAAATAAAGGCCGACCGCGAGAGACTGACTCTGGACCAGCGCCGCAGGAAGGAGGTCCAGGTGAGAGACGGCAGGGCAGCTCAGTCTTAAAAGTATTCAATCTTATGAGTGAATTTTGTTCATCTAGGCCTTAAATTTCTTAAATATTTTAGTTAAATTTCAGTATAAAGTTTACTTACTGAAGATACTTTATTATTGAAATTTACAATTCACTTTTATTTTATGTTTTTTTATTGCAGCACTGGAGTTATTTCATCTGTGTTTGGCTTTAAAATAAAATCCTGGAGTTCCAGAGATTAGAAGTGTAAATTTTATACAGATTATTCTTCTGTCATTGATGATGCAGGCAATCAATTTCATGTCTAAGTGGCATTAAAAGGCTTAAATAGTTCTTAAATTTCTGTTGACAATCTCTGCAGCTACCCTGGACTGGTCTTAAATGTCACTTATTCTTGTAAGTCATCGCTGCATTAACATGTGATGCGTTCAGGCTGGGATCAGGAACTGCCAGAACCAGCTGGAGGACGTGAGCCTCCGAGCAGAGAAGCTGGAGGAGTACACCATCATCTGCAAGTACGACCTTCATGTTCCAGTCCATACAAGCAGCTTACCTTTATTTTCCAATGGGGGAGGTGAAAATTAGAGTGCACTTGTAAGACTGCAGTGAGGTATAAGGGGAAATATTTATGTAACTTGGCTAGTTTATTCTATTTTCCCTTTTCGGTCTCTTTTCCCCTTCTGAGCGCCCCCTACATTTGGGATAAAGCACTATGGTTAAAACTTAAGAGTCCTGCGTGACCCCTGGCTCTGCTTTTCTCCTCCTCTGTCTGTGCAAAGTTTTGGCCGCTCTGCTAAGAAATAAAGCCATGTCTTGTTGTGGTGAACTGGGGCCAGACCCGAGACTTCAGGGTTGGTTCTCCCATTCTTACAAGGCAGTTTTTTCACCAAAATACTCCAGGGGGCGTGTCAGGGGACTTTATTCACCCTGCAGTAATGTTTTTATCATCATCATTGTCGTCATAGTGATTCGGACAATGATTAATTAGGGTAAAACAGTCGTATAGTTCCCATTTAAGGTTTGGCTGAGGTAGGGCTGGAAGTCTCAGGGCATCTCATGGTTTGATTTGATTTGAAAAAAAAAATAATAATAATGAGAGGAAACTTTGAATCTCAAGATGAGATTGTTCCATCATTCATTTATATTCGATCAAAAATTATGTTATTCCATGGCAAACTCCTTGAAACAAAGCCATTAGTCATCAAACTGAAGTTAGCTCACCCTCAGGTCCTCCATCGAGCAGTATGAGGAGCAGGAGCAGGCCCTGAGCTCGGAGCTGCAGACGGGAGCTGACAGAGCGGAGCAGGTGAAGCAGGAGCTGGGGGCAGTGCTGGAGGAGCTGGTCAACGCTCGGCTGGAGACCCACGAGAGCAAACGACAGATTCAGAAGAAGGAGATCCTGGAGAAACTGCAGAGACTCTGCCCCGACACTGTGGTAATGTGGACTCTCAGGGGTTAGAGCTGTGTACACCAACATTTCCTTTTATACTGTTGTCTCTGTAAGATCCCTAAAGTCTTTCCTGCGCCCTTGTCTCCGCAGTACGGCCGCCTGTCAGACCTGTGCAGCCCCATCCATAAGAAGTACCAGCTGGCCGTGACCAAAGTGTTCAGCCGCTACCTGAACGCCATCGTGGTGAGCTCCGACAGAGTGGGCCGCGACTGTATCCAGTTCCTAAAGGAGGAGCGCTGCGAGCGGGAGACCTTCCTGCCTGTGGACTCCCTGGACGTAAGCACGCTCTTTAATTCCATGGTCAAAACGATCTGCAAACAGCTGCTAATCACCGTTTATGAACAGGCTTAAGACTACAAAACTTAATCCCTATCCATAAAACAACCTAGGTGCGTCCTCTGAGCGAGCGTCTGAGGGAGCTGCCCGGAGTCAAAATGGCGGTCGATGTTGTTCAGGTAAAACATTTTTAAGTTAAGTTTAAAGTCAGCCTTGTCTTGTCTGCATTGTAACAGTGTTAACACCATTCGTGACAAACGTATTCTGGATCCTCCTTTATCAAAAAAGTGTGTAGGGGAAGGGGGGGGGGGGGTATTTATATAGCGCTTTAACTATGACACAAGTCCCCAAAGCTTTACACAGAAGGGAAGGAGTATTTCATTCACTCCATACTCAGTGGTGGTAAGCTACATTTTGTAGCCGCAGTTTCCCCTGGGGTAGACTGACAGAAGCGGCGGACCCTCCCTCCACCACCACTCACTCACTCACATTCACACCTCTAAAGGTTGTCTGATCGATCGGCTTCCAATCATTAAAATGGGCCGGACAGAAGGGCCAAGCACATTAACCCTTCAATCCCTCACATCTACTGTCCTGCAACAACTCAGGTTTGATTAAACAGCAGTGGCGTTCTTCTAACAGTGTTTTTAAGTTAGGCCCTGGTTATAACTAACACACACCTGCCCTAGAGGTGCTGCTTTGTGTCCCCGCTGTGTCCCTGCCTGCACCTGCGGCACACGGGACAGAGCAGAGGCGCATGTTATGATTTGCAAAAACAGAGTCCCACACTTGTGGGCAATCATTGTCATGGACAAAAATATTCTTCATTCAGAGACATTCATACTTCTCTTCTTCGCTCGTTCTCTTGCAAAAGAATAAATGCCACAATGACAACTGTTTGACTCAAAACATATTTCTTTCTCACACAAATATACAAACTACAAAAAATTCTACAACAACATTAAAGGCTAATAATGCTAACAAAACCTTTTTTAAAACTAAAAAAAGTTGAGTTTTGTTGTATTTCACATTTACATAAAGGCATAAGTATTTGTATAGTTAAAATATTTATAGCCTACTGTAGCGACTATCTAGTCCTACCATTTTAGTCGCTCTGGGTGCGGGGGATCCAGGTCATAACGCGCTTTAACAAACAATGTCCAGACTGAAAGGTAAGTTTGGGGTGTGTTCCCTTTTATTGAATGAATGAATGACGATCTGAGGTCCAGGATGGCGGTCTGTGGCAGCAGGAGGGATGGACGGAACCAAGGATATGACAAGTATGGAGGCCGCGTGAGGAAGTGAAACCAGTGTGACCTTCCGTCACCCTGGCACCTATATACCTTTCTGCTCTACAGTGCCACCGGTGGTCAACAAAAATATAGGTCACTTGTGCCATCCCGAACATAAACAACCATCCACCACCACCACAATAAGCCTAAACCAAACAAGATAAACTTGACTCAAACAATTAGGTGTTGCCTGGGAATTCCAGCCTCAGCGCTGTACCAGAGGATGAGTCTGGTCGCCATTGAATCAATTTCGATTTCTAGGGCAGGAGTAAACCCGAGTAAACTGACAGCGGAGTAAGCCAATCAGAAAATGGCAGACGTGACATTAACAAAGCGACAAGAAACTGAGCAACGCTGAAAACAGTCTTCTTTTTATTTAAAATAAAGGCTTCTAGTGCTGTAAGCTGTCTGTGGTTTTAATGACTCGATATGTTTGTGGTCATCTAAAACAGAATTTGCCGCTGAATGAGACAAACTCTCGGCTCCTCGGTCGCCATCTTGATTATTGTTGTTGAGGAGATGAGTGAAGCTGCTTGTGAAGAACACGTGCCTTAAATAAATGAATCAAAACACACACTACGGTTGGGATTTGAATCCAACCACGGCGGAGGACGTGGTGACCAGAGTGATATGTCTCTGTATAATAATACAGAGACATATCATTCTGGATTTTCAAGGCAATAGAAGGTGTAGAGGCAATCTGCCTTATTCACATTGCCACTGTGGCTGCCTAAGAGTCAGGATTTCTGGACACATGTCCCAAATGACCAGTCCAAAATATGATGCTCCAAAATGATTTATTTAGCTCCCAATAAGCCAAATATTCCTTTCAAAACAGCAAATACAAACACAAATGAACTCACACGGTCAAGAAGAATTGCCCTCCTTAAGCAGCACATGCTAACATTTAGCCACGCCTTATATAGGTAGGTGGGTACAGGTAAGTCTAAAGTCAAAGACAGTGCCACACATAGGCAGGAGGTACAAAAAACAAAAATGGCTTCTACAAATGAATAATATCTCCTACACCTACATTCGTTACATTACTACATTAAAAAGTGATCACAGCTAATGCAGATCAGTGACCGGCTTCAAAAATCCTGATCAGAGCAAACATAGCAGGCTGTTAAGTACATATGGACAAAAGTCTGAAAAACCTGGATTTATAAAAACATGCGTACACACATGCATGCTTCTTCACATTAATAAACAGATTTTCATCGAGTAACTTTGCGCTGTTTAATGGACAGTTGTATTTTGCCTTCCCAGGTGAGCGCTCCTGCCATCGCCCCACAGTTGAGGAAAGTTGTGCAGTTTGTCTGTGGGAACACTTTGGTTTGTGAGACAGTTAAAGAGGCGAGGAACGTGGCCTTCGACAGATATGAGCGACGCAAGGTTCACTGTCATTACACAGCTTTGTCTTTTTAATTTCTGCAGACAGTTTATTAAATGTGTTGTTTGTTGACGGCAGACTGTGGCTCTGGATGGGACCATGTTTGAGAAGTTCGGGGCGATTTCAGGAGGCTCCAGTGACCTCAGGAATAAAGCTCGATGTTGGGACGATAAAGAAGTGAAGAATATGAAGGAACGCAAGGAACAACTGATGAAAGAACTGAGTGTGAGTATTAAACAGCCCTCCTCACCTGTACATCTGAGGACATTTAGAGACTCTCCTCACCTGTACAGGTGTGTCTGTGGACATTTAGAGACTCTCCTCACCTGTACAGGTGTGTCTGAGGACATTTAGAGACTCTCCTCACCTGTACAGGTGTGTCTGTGGACATTCAGAGACACTTCTCACCTGTACAGGTGTCTGTGGACATTCAGAGACTCTCCTCACCTGTACAGGTGTGTCTGTGGACATTTAGAGACTCTCCTCACCTGTACAGGTGTCTGAGGACATTTAGAGACTCTCCTCACCTGTACAGGTGTCTGAGGACATTCAGAGACACTCCTCACCTGTACAGGTGTCTGTGGACATTTAGAGACTCTCCTCACCTGTACAGGTGTGTCTGTGGACATTCAGAGACACTTCTCACCTGTACAGGTGTCTGAGGACATTTAGAGACTCTCCTCACCTGTACAGGTGTGTCTGAGGACATTTAGAGACTCTCCTCACCTGTACAGGTGTGTCTGAGGACATTTAGAGACTCTCCTCACCTGTACAGGGGTGTCTGAGGACATTTAGAGACACTTCTCACCTGTACAGGTGTGTCTGAGGACATTTAGAGACACTTCTCACCTGTACAGGTGTGTTTTTTTTTGTGTAACAGGAGCTGATGAAGTTGAGGAGGAAGGAGTCAGACCTGAAGCAGATCCAGGCCGAGTCTCACGGAGCTCAGACCAGACTGAAGTACTCGTCTGCAGATCTGGACTTGATAAGGAAGAGGGCTGTTCCCAGGATTCAGGCCGTACCAGACACTGATGATTAAACATGTTTTCTCTCTCATACACCGCACACCTTTGAACACATCTGTGTTCTGTTGTGCAGGACATTTCCCGTCTGGAGAGTGACCTGTCGAACCTGGAGTCAGAGATACAGATGCAGGAGGAATCTCTGGAGGGGAAGGAGGAGAAACTGAAGAAGATCAGAGACCAGATCAACCAGGTACGAACGGCACAGGACGGGCTTTTACACTGAAGATTCCTCGTGACATCACTCAAGGAAAATATATCCACTTTGTGGAGTTTTTTTATTTTTACCATTTACACAGTGTCCACGGAGAGGAACAAATATCCAGTTTGCTGAAACAACTTCAGTGTTTAGCACAGACTTTTACCAATCCAATACCGGGTCGGTATTGCAATATCAATACTGATATTTTGTTCATAAACAAGAAGCTTATTTGCTTTCATGTAGGGAGCAGTGTCGTCATGTGTTAAATCTGATTTATGACATTTTGACCACTAAATGAGTTATTGCTGCTTTCCTCTGTTAAGAACATGTTGAAACCCAGAACAGATTTTGAAGCAAAAAATTATTTTATTAAAATAAAATCTGCACAAAAAATATAGAATTTTTCCTGCCCAGTCCACAGAGGTTAAACAGAAGCAGATTCAGTCTCATCACGCGAATGTCGATCTGACACTGGGCAGATCAATCCAAATATTGATAGTATCGATACCAGCGTTAGTATCGGTATCACAGCGACACTTGCCTGATGAGAGCGATTGTGCTTTGGCTGTGTTCAGATGGAGGACTCAGTGTTTGCTGATTTCTGTGAAGAGATCGGAGTCGAGAGCATCAGAGAATACGAACAGAAGAATCTCAAACATCACACGGAGCACGACAAGAAAAGGTAGTGTGGGTTAATGGTTCATTTTAGATCAACCTCTACATGAATACAAGAATAAAACTGATAAAATACTAAAACTGTTTCTGTGTGTTTGAGGCTGGAGTTTGAGAGTCAGGTGGCCCGTCTGAACGCTCAGCTCGAGTATGAACAGTCCCAGCTCCAGCAGCAGAAGAAGAAACTCCAACAGATGAAGGAGACCATAGAGAAAGAGGAGCAGGTCGCGGAGGAGCAGACCAAGGTGAGGTTTAACAATATGAACACAGTAATAGGTCATGGATAGGGCTGTATTTAAACTGTGTGTGTTAAACGTCTCTGTAGGACGAAGAGAAGCTGTTGGCCGCTGTGGAGGAGGGACAGAACAAAGTGCTGGATCTGAAAAACCAACTTCTGTCCAAGAAAAGCCAAGTGTCCACCGCTAAAACTGAACTGGACCTGAAGCTACAGAAATCTACAGGAAATAAACAAGTACATGACTTATCCTTTTGTTTAAAATGTTAATCTGAGGTTGATAAACAGAACCTTGTGCTAACTGTCTGTTCTGTTTAGAGACCTGATGAAGCTGCAGACAGAGGTGATGAGCGCTGAGTCAGAGCTGGAGCAGAGACGCTTATTCAGACATAACATGCTCCTCAGCTGCAAAATACAGGGACTGCCCATAAATCTGCTGTCAGGAGACCTCAGCCAGATCACAGAGGTACAGGTGAGACCTCAGAGCAGAGGTACAGGTGAGACCAGGAGACCTCAGTCAGAGAGCAGAGGTACAGGTGAGACCAGGAGACCTCAGAGCAGAGGTACAGGTGAGACCAGGAGACCTCAGAGCAGAGGTACAGGTGAGACCAGGAGACCTCAGAGAGCAGAGGTACAGGTGAGACCAGGAGACCTCAGCCAGATCACAGAGGTACAGGTGAGACCAGGAGACCTCAGAGCAGAGGTACAGGTGAGACCAGGAGACCTCAGCCAGATCACAGAGGTACAGGTGAGACCAGGAGACCTCAGAGCAGAGGTACAGGTGAGACCAAGAGACCTCAGCCAGATCACAGAGGTACAGGTGAGACCAGGAGACCTCAGAGCAGAGGTACAGGTGAGACCAGGAGACCTCAGAGAGCAGAGGTACAGGTGAGACCAGGAGACCTCAGATCACAGAGGTACAGGTGAGACCAGGAAACCTCAGAGCAGAGGTACAGGTGAGACCAGGAGACCTCAGAGCAGAGGTACAGGTGAGACCAGGAGACCTCAGAGAGCAGAGGTACAGGTGAGACCAAGAGACCTCAGATCACAGAGGTACAGGTGAGACCAGGAGACCTCAGAGCAGAGGTACAGGTGAGACCAGGAGACCTCAGATCACAGAGGGACAGGTGAGACCAGGAGACCTCAGAGCAGAGGTACAGGTGAGACCAAGAGACCTCAGATCACAGAGGTACAGGTGAGACCAGGAGACCTCAGAGCAGAGGTACAGGTGAGACCAGGAGACCTCAGATCACAGAGGTACAGGTGAGACCAGGAGACCTCAGAGCAGAGGTACAGGTGAGACCAGGAGACCTCAGATCACAGAGGTACAGGTGAGACCAGGAGACCTCAGAGCAGAGGTACAGGTGAGACCAGGAGACCTCAGAGCAGAGGTACAGGTGAGACCAGGAGACCTCAGATCACAGAGGTACAGGTGAGACCAGGAGACCTCAGAGCAGAGGTACAGGTGAGACCAGGAGACCTCAGAGCAGAGGTACAGGTGAGACCAGGAGACCTCAGATCACAGAGGTACAGGTGAGACCAGGAAACCTCAGAGCAGAGGTACAGGTGAGACCAGGAGACCTCAGAGCAGAGGTACAGGTGAGACCAGGAGACCTCAGAGAGCAGAGGTACAGGTGAGACCAAGAGACCTCAGATCACAGAGGTACAGGTGAGACCAGGAGACCTCAGAGCAGAGGTACAGGTGAGACCAGGAGACCTCAGATCACAGAGGGACAGGTGAGACCAGGAGACCTCAGAGCAGAGGTACAGGTGAGACCAAGAGACCTCAGATCACAGAGGTACAGGTGAGACCAGGAGACCTCAGAGCAGAGGTACAGGTGAGACCAGGAGACCTCAGATCACAGAGGTACAGGTGAGACCAGGAGACCTCAGAGCAGAGGTACAGGTGAGACCAGGAGACCTCAGATCACAGAGGTACAGGTGAGACCAGGAGACCTCAGAGCAGAGGTACAGGTGAGACCAGGAGACCTCAGAGCAGAGGTACAGGTGAGACCAGGAGACCTCAGATCACAGAGGTACAGGTGAGACCAGGAGACCTCAGAGCAGAGGTACAGGTGAGACCAGGAGACCTCAGAGCAGAGGTACAGGTGAGACCAGGACCATCAGTTTAAGGTGGAGAGCTTGTGTACAAGGCTGTGTGGATCATCAGTGTAGGCATCATTAGAAACAAATGTTAAATTTGTCAGTAAAGTTAATCACAGGAGACTGACAGGAGGTCGCTGCAGCGTCTGCAGTAATGCGCTCGTTGTATCGCTCTGTTGTGGTGAAGAAGGAAGCTGAGCTGAAAGCTCGATGTCTCCTCCTCTGCATCGAGAGGAGCAGCTGAGGCTCAGACAGCTGTTCCTGAGCCTCCTGGATTTTGGCGGCTGGTCTGGGAACACCTCAGGGTTTCCCTGAAATGCTCTGGAGGAAGTGTCTGTTTCTACTATTATTTTTAATAATTCCTCAAAGAATAAATAAATGAATGAAAAGTATTTTATTCAACTGAAAATCATTAAATGCAATACTATTTAGATCCAATTTGAAAGAATCTTATAATGAATGGTATTTACTTTTATTTGAATTATCAGTAACATAAGAACATATGGTACCAAATGTTTTGCCATAATCATGAGCTGTGCTATGCAGACGGCTGCCTTCGCTCCAGACCCGGCTGAAGCTGGATGGATGATCAGGTCGTTACAGACTTTGAAAAGACCAGGAGCTCACACTAACAGCAGATTTACCGACTGAGAGACTGGGGCTCACGTATTTAACCACAGCTGAGTCTGAACGTCCTCCGCCTGCACCGCTGCAGTGATCAGGCTGAGAGTCAGAGGAGAGCAGGACCTCAGGTTTAAAATGACAGCAACATGGGTGATAGACACTTTTTTATCATGGGGTAATGAATAAACTTTTACTAAATAAGTGTCAGTAATATCACTAACGTCAGCTGACCTTAGCTTGTTCAGATGACAGCTTCCCCACGTAACTGCTGAGGCAAAAAGAGCTGCAATAATCCTCTCCGTTTTATTCACTAATGTCATTCATGTTAAATAGAACACGGATTATTTTGTATCTAGCTTACACTTAAATACCACCCAGGTCTGATGGGGCTTTATTACAGAAGTTCACAGCTGAGTCGTACACAGACGCCAGAGTCAACGGTGAGAGTCGGCTTTAAAATTCAAACATTTGACTGCAGCTGAGCCCTGCTCGAGTCTCTGCGATGCCAATTTCGAGTTTAACCCTCCCACACTCACAGATCTCTGGGCTGATGAGTCCTGAGACTACTGCTGACTGGGACAGGACTCTTGTAGTGTGTCCCCAGCTTAAGATGACTGTAGTTTCTGTTGTATCGTGCAGCTGGAGGCAGACTCAGAGAGCACCTTGTCCACAGCAGAGATCTATGAGAGAGAGGCTCAGCTGGTCATCGATTACTCAGTTCTCAGGGAGGACATCATGGTGAGAGACTAAAGCCTTTCACTGCTTTACTGTTAGGAATCGACCCTGACTTTCCTCTCTGCATTACTGCAGCGTCTGCAGGAGGAGCAGGAGGTGGAGGCGTGTCTGGAGCATCTGAGCGACTCTGTGGCGTCTCTGGAGGAGGTGCTCGGTCGAACCGCGGCTCCAAATCTGAAGGCTCTGGACAAAATGAGAGACGTCCGAGAGAAGCTGCAGGATGTCATCCAAGGTCACTTCTCCCACAGGATCTACTGTTCAGAAACGTCACATATTCACATGGTTCACAGTGGGCCTGGTTTAGACCTGGTTTATGCCTGGTTTAGTCCCGGTTCAGTCCTGGTTTAGTCTCGGTTTAGTCCTAGTTTAGTCCTGGTTTAGACCTGGTTTAGTCCTGGTTTAGTCCTGGTTTAGTCCTGGTGTAGTTCAGTGTTAAATGTTTGAGAATCCCTGGTGCAGTACATTCTTGTCCAGATCATTACTGTCGTTGTAACGTCAGCTGAGCGTATAAATCGGTGTAATGCTGTGTTATGCGTCCGTTCTCTCCCAGCATTCAATGCGAGCAGCAGAGTGAAGCATTGTGGGTAACCTCTCCTGTGTATTGTGTGTGTGAAGAGTTCGATGTGAGCAGCAGAGCGGCGCGAAAGTGCAGTCAGGAGTTCGAGGCGGTGAAGGGACGGCGCTGCCAGCTCTTCACTCAGTGCTTCGAACACGTTTCAGTGAACATCGACCACATCTACAAACACATCTGCAGGAACAGCAGCGCCCAGGTAACCAGGCCTAAACCAGGTCTAAACCAGGTCTAAACCAGGTCTAAACCAGGCCTAAACCAGGCCTAAACCAGGCCTAAACCAGGTCTAAACCAGGCCTAAACCAGGCCTAAACCAGGCCTAAACCAGGTCTAAACCAGGCCTAAACCAGGCCCAAACCAGGCCTAAACCAGGTCTAAACCAGGTCTAAACCAGGCCCAAACCAGGTCTAAACCAGGACTAAACCAGGACTAAACCAGGACTAAACCAGGTCTAAACCAGGTCTAAACCAGGCCCAAACCAGGTCTAAACCAGGCCTAAACCAGGACTAAACCAGGTCTAAACCAGGCCCAAACCAGGTCTAAACCAGGACTAAACCAGGTCTAAACCAGGACTAAACCAGGTCTAAACCAGGACTAAACCAGGTCTGAACCAGGCCTAAACCAGGTCTAAACCAGGCCTAAACCAGGACTAAACCAGGTCTAAACCAGGCCCAAACCAGGTCTAAACCAGGACTAAACCAGGTCTAAACCAGGACTAAACCAGGTCTAAACCAGGTCTAAACCAGGACTAAACCAGGCCTAAACCAGGCCTAAACCAGGCCTAAACCAGGTCTAAACCAGGCCTAAACCAGGTCTAAACCAGGTCTAAACCAGGTCTAAACCAGGCCTAAACCAGGTCTAAACCAGGCCTAAACCAGGCCTAAACCAGGCCTAAACCAGGCCTAAACCAGGTCTAAACCAGGCCTAAACCAGGTCTAAACCAGGTCTAAACCAGGTCTAAACCAGGTCTAAACCAGGCCTAAACCAGGTCTAAACCAGGCCTAAACCAGGCCTAAACCAGGTCTAAACCAGGCCTAAACCAGGCCTAAACCAGGACTAAACCAGGTCTAAACCAGGCCCAAACCAGGTCTAAACCAGGACTGAACCAGGTCTAAACCAGGACTAAACCAGGACTAAACCAGGACTAAACCAGGACTAAACCAGGCCTAAACCAGGTCTAAACCAGGCCTAAACCAGGCCTAAACCAGGCCTAAACCAGGACTAAACCAGGTCTAAACCAGGTCTAAACCAGGCCCAAACCAGGTCTAAACCAGGACTAAACCAGGACTAAACCAGGACTAAACCAGGTCTAAACCAGGTCTAAACCAGGCCCAAACCAGGTCTAAACCAGGCCTAAACCAGGACTAAACCAGGTCTAAACCAGGCCCAAACCAGGTCTAAACCAGGACTAAACCAGGTCTAAACCAGGACTAAACCAGGTCTAAACCAGGACTAAACCAGGTCTGAACCAGGCCTAAACCAGGTCTAAACCAGGCCTAAACCAGGACTAAACCAGGTCTAAACCAGGCCCAAACCAGGTCTAAACCAGGACTAAACCAGGCCCAAACCAGGACTAAACCAGGACTGAACCAGGACTAAACCAGGACTAAACCAGGACTAAACCAGGCCTAAACCAGGCCTAAACCAGGCCTAAACCAGGACTAAACCAGGCCTAAACCAGGTCTAAACCAGGACTAAACCAGGCCTAAACCAGGTCTAAACCAGGTCAAAACCAGGTCTAAACCAGGACTAAACCAGGCCTAAACTAGGACTAAACCAGGCCCAAACCAGGTCTAAACCAGGACTAAACCAGGCCTAAACCAGGACTAAACCAGGCCTAAACCAGGACTAAACCGAGACTAAACCATGTCTAAACCAGGCCCAAACCAGGTCTAAACCAGGACTAAACCAGGACTAAACCAGGACTAAACCAGGTCTAAACCAGGCCTAAACCAGGTCTAAACCAGGTCTAAACCAGGCCTAAACCAGGACTAAACCAGGCCCAAACCAGGTCTAAACCAGGACTAAACCAGGCCTAAACCAGGACTAAACCAGGCCTAAACCAGGACTAAACCGAGACTAAACCATGTCTAAACCAGGCCTAAACCAGGCCCAAACCAGGTCTAAACCAGGACTAAACTAGGACTAAACCAGGACTAAACCAGGACTAAACCAGGTCTAAACCAGGACTAAACCAGGTCTAAACCAGGCCTAAACCAGGACTAAACCAGGCCTAAACCAGGTCTAAACCAGGACTAAACCAGGACTAAACCAGGACTAAACCAGGTCTAAACTAGGTCTAAATCAGGTCTAAACCAGGACTAAACCAGGCCTAAACCAGGACTAAACCAGGCCTAAACCAGGACTAAACCAAGACTAAACCAGGACTAAACCAGGCCTAAACCAGGTCTAAACCAGGACTAAACCAGGCCTAAACCAGGCCTAAACCAGGTCTAAACCAGGTCTAAACCAGGCCTAAACCAGGTCTAAACCAGGTCTAAACCAGGACTAAACCAGGCCTAAACCAGGACTAAACCAGGCCCAAACCAGGTCTAAACCAGGACTAAACCAGGCCTAAACCAGGACTAAACCAGGCCTAAACCAGGACTAAACCGAGACTAAACCATGTCTAAACCAGGCCTAAACCAGGCCCAAACCAGGTCTAAACCAGGACTAAACCAGGCCTAAACCAGGACTTAACCAGGCCTAAACCAGGACTAAACCGAGACTAAACCAGGCCTAAACCAGGACTAAACCAGGTGTAAACCAGGTCTAAACCAGGCCTAAACCAGGTCTAAACCAGGTCTAAACCAGGCCTAAACCAGGACTAAACCGAGATTAAACCAGGCCTAAACCAGGTCTAAACCAGGCCTAAACCAGGTCTAAACCAGGCCTAAACCAGGCCCAAACCAGGACTAAACTAGGACTAAACCAGGTCTAAACCAGGCCTAAACCAGGACTAAACCGAGACTAAACCAGGTCTAAACCAGGCCTAAACCGGGACTAAACCGAGACTAAACCAGGTCTAAACCAGGTCTAATCCAGGCCTAAACCGGGACTAAACCAGGTCTAAACCAGGTCTAAACCAGGCCTAAACCAGGTCTAAACCAGGACTAAACCAGGACTAAACCAGGACTAAACCAGATCTAAACCAGGTCTAAACCAGGATTAACCAGGATTAACCCTGTCTCTCTGTTGAAGGCGATCCTGAGTGCGGAGAACCCTGAGGAGCCGTATTTAGGAGGCATCAGTTATAACTGTGTGGCTCCTGGGAAACGCTTCATGTCGATGGAGAATCTGTCTGGAGGAGAGAAGGCGCTGGCTGCTCTCGCTCTCGTCTTCGCCATACACAGGTCAGACTTCACTGAATTATACATCTCACACATGGTTTTACTTTTTTAGATAAAATTTAGATTATTAAAAAAACCTTTGACTAACTGCGCTGTTTGTGTCTCAGTTATCGTCCCGCTCCCTTCCTCATTTTGGACGAAGTGGACGCAGCTTTGGACAACTCCAACATCGGAAAAGTAGGACTCGCATCTTCCTGTTTCACTTTCATACCAACCTGATTCATCCATAAACTTGGGCTGTAACAATGCACTGAAGTCATGATTCAAGTCGACGATTTTATGTTCACGATTACGATTTTTAGTTGGAGATTTAGTTGCAGTATAATTATGACCAAAATAATTTTTTACAGAGCCTATTTGTGTCTCCTTATCAAAATTAAATTGTTGTACATTTCTTATCAACAGAAATTGGATACAAAAGTAGATATTAAACAATGACGTAAAAATAACAAAAATATATAAAATAATTTGTTAGCCACTTTTATTAACACCTTTCTACTTTCTCCAAAAACAGAGCCACTTCAGTAGCAAGCAACGCACAGAGAAGCAGCTCATCATGAATCCAGGACTCAGTGATTTATAATGAGCCTAATAAAACTCAAGTTTTATAAAAATATCAGAGAGGAAAGACTCATCCTCAGTAAAGACTCTGATCTCCATGGAAACACTCCGGGGGAGGGGCCACTGAAACTTCAGATAAACTTTAGCTGTTGTTAGCCACTTAGCTTTGCTTTAGCTCGCTGCTAGCAACAAGCTACTTTCTGAACGATGGTAAACGGAGCAAACAGGTGCAGGCTAAATAAAACCTTCAGATGTCTCTGTCCTGGGCTTGGTGTTGTTGTTCCCTGAGCGCTGTGTGTGCGCTCCTCCGTCTGTGCGAGAGGAGAGGAGCGCTCCTGAGTAATGAAGCTCTTGTGCAGTCTTTTCACGTTCCCAGCTCGTCGGGCTAATGATTTGACGAGTCCTGTAAACTAAAACTTGATATAAATTCATGTTTCTCTTCTGTAAAATGGTCAGGTGATGATGTCTAGCACCAAATATGGAGTCAGATTACGCTCCATTATCCTCTGGTGGGCTGTGCGCTGTTTAAAGGGACATCGCGATTATTTTTTTTTTGCACCGACTCAAAATTTATCTCTTATGCATCGATTTATAGCTGATTAATGAAAAATCGTTACATCCCTGCCATAAACAGATCGTTCTGAACATGGGAGCTTTATTTGTTTCTCTTTCTGTTTTTGTGCAGGTGACGAGTTTTATCCGAGAGCAGTCGAGGCAGAGCCTGCAGATCATCGTCATCTCTCTGAAGGAGGAGTTCTTCTCTAAAGCTGACGCTCTGCTGGGAGTCTACTCCGATGTAACACACGCTTTATACTCAACACATTTGGGTTACACCTGGGTTAGACCTGGTTTAGTCCTGGTTTAGACCTGGTTTAGACCTGGTTTAGACCTGGTTTAGACCTGAGGTAGATCTGGTTTAGTCCTGGGTTAGACCTGGTTTAGTCCTGGTTTAGTCCTGGTTTAGATCTGGTTTAGTCCTGGTTTAGACCTGGTTTAGTCCTGGGTTAGTCCTGGTTTAGATCTGGTTTAGTCCTGGTTTAGACCTGGTTTAGGCCTGGTTTAGACCTGAGGTAGATCTGCTTTAGTCCTGGTTTAGACCTGGTTTAGTCTCGGTTTAGACCTGGTTTAGACCTGGTTTAGTCCTGGTTTAGTCCTGGTTTAGACCTGGTTTAGACCTGGTTTAGTCCTGGTTTAGACCTGGTTTAGACCTGGTTTAGACCTGGTTTAGTCCTGGTTTAGTCCTGGTTTAGTCCTGGTTTAGACCTGGTTTAGACCTGGTTTAGTCCTGGTTTAGTCCTGGTTTAGACCTGGTTTAGACCTGGTTTAGTCCTGGTTTAGACCTGGTTTAGACCTGGTTTAGACCTGGTTTAGACCTGAGGTAGATCTGGTTTAGTCCTGGGTTAGACCTGGTTTAGTCCTGGGTTAGTCCTGGTTTAGATCTGGTTTAGTCCTGGTTTAGACCTGGTTTAGTCCTGGGTTAGTCCTGGTTTAGATCTGGTTTAGTCCTGGTTTAGACCTGGTTTAGGCCTGGTTTAGACCTGAGGTAGATCTGGTTTAGTCCTGGTTTAGACCTGATTTAGTCTCGGTTTAGACCTGGTTTAGACCTGGTTTAGTCCTGGTTTAGTCCTGGTTTAGACCTGGTTTAGACCTGGTTTAGTCCTGGTTTAGTCCTGGTTTAGTCCTGGTTTAGACCTGGTTTAGACCTGGTTTAGACCTGGTTTAGTCCTGGTTTAGTCCTGGTTTAGTCCTGGTTTAGTCCTAGTTTAGTCCTGGTTTAGACCTGGTTTAGACCTGGTTTAGACCTGGTTTAGTCCTGGTTTAGACCTGGTTTAGACCTGGTTTAGTCCTGGTTTAGACCTGGTTTAGTCTCGGTTTAGACCTGGTTTAGACCTGGTTTAGTCCTGGTTTAGACCTGGTTTAGACCTGGTTTAGACCTGGTTTAGTCCTGGTTTAGTCCTGGTTTAGACCTGGTTTAGTCCTGGTTTAGTCCTGGTTTAGACCTGGTTTAGACCTGGTTTAGTCCTGGTTTAGACCTGGTTTAGTCTCGGTTTAGACCTGGTTTAGACCTGGTTTAGTCCTGGTTTAGTCCTGGTTTAGACCTGGTTTAGACCTGGTTTAGTCCTGGTTCAGTCCTGGTTTAGACCTGGTTTAGTCCTGGTTCAGTCCTGGTTTAGTCCTGGTTTAGACCTGGTTTAGACCTGGTTTAGTCCTGGTTTAGACCTGGTTTAGTCCTGGTTTAGTCCTGGTTTAGACCTGGTTTAGACCTGGTTTAGTCCTGGTTTAGTCCTGGTTTAGTCCTGGTTTAGACCTGGTTTAGTCTCGGTTTAGACCTGGTTTAGTCCTGGTTTAGACCTGGTTTAGACCTGGTTTAGTCCTGGTTCAGTCCTGGTTTAGACCTGGTTTAGTCCTGGTTCAGTCCTGGTTTAGACCTGGTTTAGTCCTGGTTTAGTCCTGGTTTAGTCCTGGTTTAGTCCTGGTTTAGTCCTGGTTTAGACCTGGTTTAGACCTGGTTTAGACCTGGTTTAGACCTGGTTTAGTCCTGGTTTAGACCTGGTTTAGACCTGGTTTAGTCCTGGTTTAGACCTGGTTTAGTCCTGGTTTAGACCTGGTTTAGACCTGGTTTAGTCCTGGTTTAGTACCTGGTTTAGACCTGGTTTAGTCCTGGTTTAGTCCTGGTTTAGACCTGGTTTAGTCCTGGTTTAGTCCTGGTTTAGTCCTGGTTTAGTCCTGGTTTAGACCTGGTTTAGACCTGGTTTAGTCCTGGTTTAGTCCTGGTTTAGACCTGGTTTAGTCCTGGTTTAGTCCTGGTTTAGACCTGGTTTAGTCCTGGTTTAGACCTGGTTTAGTCCTGGTTTAGTCCTGGTTTAGACCTGGTTTAGTCCTGGTTTAGTCCTGGTTTAGACCTGGTTTAGTCCTGGTTTAGTCCTGGTTTAGACCTGGTTTAGTCCTGGTTTAGTCCTGGTTTAGACCTGGTTTAGTCCTGGTTTAGACCTGGTTTAGTCCTGGTTTAGTCCTGGTTTAGTCCTGGTTTAGTCCTGGTTTAGACCTGGTTTAGACCTGGTTTAGTCCTGGTTTAGTCCTGGTTTAGTCCTGGTTTAGTCCTGGTTTAGACCTGGTTTAGACCTGGTTTAGTCCTGGTTTAGACCTGGTTTAGACCTGGTTTAGTCCTGGTTTACAGCGGTGTAAACCAGACTCAGACTAAAACCTGGACCTGGTCCTGTTCTCAGTTGGATGAGTGGATGTTCAGTCGGGTGCTGACCCTGGATCTGCGGCCGTTTCCTCTCAGCGACGACGAGAACGGGACGCAGCCTGAGGACGCGCGGCGCTCACAGAGCGCTCCGTAAGAAAACGTTCCTGAGGTTTTGCCAGCGTTCCATGTTCCTGTTTAATAAAGTTTAATAAAGTTTAATAAAGTTTAATAATGTTCTTTTAAAGACCAAATCCATTTTCCTGAGGGATAAAGGATCGTATCACAGAGTTCTGTGCCGGGTTAAACTTTACTGCACCAGGTTTTAAAAATGTCACAGTGAAGTTTCTCTAATTAAAAAGTGTTGAAGTTGTTGGATTTTACAGTGTTTTATACATTTAATGATAAAGTTTATATTTTATGGTTTTAAACATCATTAATTTGTTTGTTCTCTAATAAAACATTTTGTGCCTGTCTTTGGTGGATTTTTCATAAAGGATTAAATACAACCTGTAGTTTTAGTAAATGTTGCTCAGGTCTTGATTAACAAGATACAAACAATTATATTTAACGTAATTTAGATCAAATAAATGATTTTAAAGGTGAAGTAATGTTAAAAAAAGGCTTGAATTACAGTTTGTGTTTAATTTTTATTTAGGATCCTCGTTAGCTTTAGTCTTCCTGGAGTCCAGATTAAAATATGTAATCATTTAACTTTAAAATGTCTTTACATCTAATGCAACATTCACCAAACATCTTGTTTTAACGACTTCATACTTTTGTTTTCCTGAGATAACGGAATCATTTTGTCTCAGGGAAACGACAGTGAAGTCATTAAAACGAGAAAATGGGAGAAAAAAGTTCCGTAGTAAGCGGCGAGATTCAGAAGTTTACGACTCAATGTTAAAGTTAAAGTAAAAAATACTGCACTTATAAACGTTAACAGTCAATTTGTAGTTTTTTAAGTTGGAAAAGTTCAGTGACTCCCCCCTCGCTGTGGGCAGCTTCCCATGGCCTTCACTCTGCGTTGGAACTCTTTTAACTCTGCGTTGGAACTCTCGTTGGAACTCTTTTAACTCTGCGTTGGAACTCTCGTTGGAACTCTTTTAACTCTGCGTTGGAACTCTTTTAACTCTGCGTTGGAACTCTTTTAACTCTGCGTTGGAACTCTTTTAACTCTGCGTTGGAACTCTTTTAACTCTGCGTTGGAACTCTTTTAACTCTGCGTTGGAACTCTTTTAACTCTGCGTTGGAACTCTTCTACCTCAGTTTCCAAAATGGTCAGATTTTGTAGTTTAACTTTTTTCACACCATGGACTTTTTCTTTCTTCGTAATCTTTAATTTGGCTAAAAAATAACTTTATGGTTTGTGACGTCACCGCTCCGCCGCCATCAGCTCATTGGTCAGAGCCAATCACGTGGTAGGCGGAGCAACACCGCAGAGCGCCCTCTATGGGCCGCACAACGCAGAACTAAAAGCTTTTCTTTTGCGTCACAGAACTGTTCATGATCCAGCTCACAGCCCATGGTTTCCCCAGAAACTTATTCACAGTTACTCGCTTAAATGTGACTCATCGCTGCCCCCTGTGGTCCTAATACAGAGCAACAGTATTTCATAGGAGCGCTGCAGTTTGTGCCAGTCTCAAGCCTGGATAAAAGCAGAGTGGCAGAGTTCGTACAGCGGTGGTGAGGTTTAGATTCACTAAATTCTGAAAAAAGACAAATCCTGAGTGAGTTTTAGAAAGAGTTTTATTAAAAGAACATATTTACAGATAAAACAGAAAGTGTTAAGCTTTTTTATAAAAGAACAAATGAATTTTTTTCTTCAAACAGTCATTAATTTTGATGAGAAAAACAGAAATAAACTGAAAGAATGGACAGAACGGACAGTGATTGTTCTAATGCTACGACGGAGAGAGGCCACGGCGAACGGTGGTCGAGCCCAAAAACTCAGCACCATGATAGCACTTAAAAATACTTAAAACACTCCTGAGTCAGTGCCTTTAACAGAGGATTAGACCCAGAAAAAACTAACATTTACTCATTTTTAAGGGAATTAAATTTATAGAAGGCTTTTGGCAAATTAGTAAAGAATTTATCCAGAACGTGTCCAAAATCTGACATTAACTTCCTTAAGTCAAAGTTTTCTAATTAAAATATAAAATCCAACACTGACAGGACGCACTAAAAAAAAATAATAAATTCTCAAGCTATGGTAGAGGTCCCACTGGTGGTACGCAGGCGTTTGCTTTAGAGCCAGGTGTAGGCCGCTGCTACAGTCCCGGTTTACACCTGAACCAAACCGGTTCAGTCCCGGTTTACACCTGAACCAAACCGGTTCAGTCCCGGTTTACACCTGAACCAAACCGGTTCAGTCCCGGTTTACACCTGAACCAAACCGGTTCAGTCCCGGTTTACACCTGAACCAAACCGGTTCAGTCCCGGTTTACACCTGAACCAAACCGGTTCAGTCCCGGTTTACACCTGAACCAAACCGGTTCAGTCCCGGTTTACACCTGAACCAAACCGGTTCAGTCCCGGTTTACACCTGAACCAAACCGGTTCAGTCCCGGTTTACACCTGAACCAAACCGGTTCAGTCCCGGTTTACACCTGAACCAAACCGGTTCAGTCCCGGTTTACACCTGAACCAAACCGGTTCAGTCCCGGTTTACACCTGAACCAAACCGGTTCAGTCCCGGTTTACACCTGAACCAAACCGGTTTAGTCCCGGTTTACACCTGAACCAAACCGGTTCAGTCCCGGTTTACACCTGAACCAAACTGGTTCAGTCCCGGTTTAGTTCTGAACCCTGATATGACCGGGTTTAGAAACCTGCTTTAGTGCTGGACTTAGTTTAGTCTTTATTTGTTAACACATTTTTCACTGTTTAACCCAACTTCATCTTTTAGACCTGGTTTAGTCCAGATTTAGGCCCATTTTAGTTTAATAAAATTCTTCCCTGAGCCAAATCATTTCTGAGGCGGCACTTGGTCCTAAAACTTTAAGAACCACTGAATTAAACACTAAACTAATATTTTCCTTCGACTTCTTTGGCTGCTTTCATTCGTGGCTGGGTTTAAAGAATTTCCCTAAAACCAATGTCAATAAAAGTTCAGTTCTAACACAGAAACCTTTAAACCTAAAAACCAGGGAATGTGAAGCTGTTGCTGCATAAAAAAGTTTAAATTTAACTCAGAATTAAAGTTAATATTAGAATGCACAGCAAAATCCAAAGCACACCGATTTAAAGTCAGAATAATCACGGCAACAAAAGCTTAAAATCCCGTCGTTATGAGTTTTTTATGAACAGAAGCGGGTTTGGGAAGAACTAATTAATATTAAAGAAAATGCATAAAAACAATAAAATGGGCTAAAAAGAACTCCGTGGCCTTCCTAAGTTTGTTCAAATGAGTTGTAAAAATCTCAAAGAACCTGTTTTTGATCCGCTGTAAACGCACTGACAGCTCACAAAATGGCCGCCAGTGTTTGGCCTTTTCCGACTCGACCTCACCGTTTGCCCTCTGACCTCTGACCCTGACACAGATAAAACAGGAATAGCAGCAGCTTTGTACATTTTTCTTTTAAACATTTTACAAACGCGAGTCGGTTCGACGTCGACTCGCTCAAAGTGCTCTGATCGAAGACGGTTCAGCTTACATTCAACTCTAGGGGTTAGGAAAGGAGACGAGGAGGAAGGATGCTAGGAGTCCAGGAAGGAAGGACTGGATTCAGTTTGGGGTTTTAGACTTGAACCTGGCTTTGGACTGGGATTTAGAGAAGTTTCACACTCGTTTGGATTCTCCACAAACCAAATGAAGTCAGTCATAACGAAAACCAGTTAGTCCTTGTTGAGCGCCCCCTGCTGTTGTCTCGAGGTACATCAGAGCAGATTCAGAGACATTTCAGATTAAAACATGACATTCATTTTGTGATTTTATTTAGTCAGAAAGCCTGATTTTAGTGTTTGGCTTCAGTTTGTTTGACATTAAACTCCCATTTTAATCTGGAGATGGGAAAAAACAAACAAAAACGACTCATGCAGCGGTTCCAGACCAAACGCGAGGACTCGGAGCTTGGTGGGAACATTTTCACCTTGAACAGGTCCAGGCCGAGTCTGAAGCCTGCTCGTGTTTTCAGCAGTGATTGTCTCCGTTTAGTTTAATAAGAATTATGCATTTTCTGTCCCAGCGCCTGTAATTCGCAGCTGTAATGCTTTCTGAATTATTTTAAAGATTTTCTCTTTAAAAATCCTGAAGACTTTATATTTTGTACATGGAACAGATTTTTGAAGACACCAAACGAGTGTGAGACAGGTCAGTGATGAAGTTTAGTCTCTGCTTTGTTCTGAGGCAGTAGTTTGTCTCCGTCTCTGCAGATTTGTTCAAACGTCCGTTTCGTTCTCTGCAGCGTCAGAGTTTATTTAGAGTTAGATTTTGGTGTTTGAGGAGATGAAGTCTGGCAGACTGCAGTAGCTTCAGTAGATGGTGAGGCTCACAGATCGGTTCATCTTCTTCCCGATGAGTCTGGAAGTCCGGGCTCCGGTCTGAAGCGTGG
>CM036251.1:973954-1041454 GCA_020698575.1 Bostrychus sinensis | reverse complement strand
TCAGTAACGCTGTAAACTCCTGTTAAACTCCGGAGCGCCTCACCTTCAGTAACGCTGTAAACTCCTGTTAAACTCCGGAGCGCCTCACCTTCAGTAACGCTGTAAACTCCTGTTAAACTCCGGAGCGCCTCACCTTCAGTAACGCTGTAAACTCCTGTTAAACTCCGGAGCGCCTCACCTTCAGTAACGCTGTAAACTCCGGACTCAGCACCTGTGGAATGGCCGGGAGTTTTCCCTGTCGGATCTCGTGCCACTTGTCTCCGTTGGTGGGCAGCGGCTCTGCTCCCGAGGCGCTCACCACAGTCAGGGCTAAGGCGAAGATGTCGGCCTTCGTCAGGTTCCTGTAGTCCTGGGACGGTAACGGAGACAAACAGGAGTCAGTCTGCTTTTAAAGCTTTTATTACTCTGCAGATAAATCACTAACACCGCGTTCCACAGAACACACTGTAACTACTGTGTTTTTCTGACTATAAGTCACACTTTTTCCATCGTCTGGCCAGGGGTGTGACGTATACTCAGGTGTGACTTATATATTAAAATATTTCAGGTGTTGGTTAGAGGGCGCTCTAGGCTTGTGTACCAGCATCTGCTGCACCTGTACCACTGACAATTTAAAATGTAAACATTACCACTAACAACTTAGGCTATAAAGACAACTGAGAAAGAGCGGAATAATGTGAAATGGAACTGATGCTGAGTCTGACGACAGCCACGCAGAGGAGGAAGCGGCGCTTCGTCTACCTCCGGAGTTGGCGGAGTTGTTCAGAAGCGACACCGAGGATGAAGAATTTAAAGGATTTAGCGATTAGGAGTGAGATGGTGAGTTTGGTGAACTTGTTATATTATGTTCTTTATGCTATAGTTATGTGAATAACTGTTAATATATTACGTTAACATACGAGACACCTATTCAGTTCGTTGTTTATGCTTCATGTAGCTGAATAACCATCAATGTGTTACGTTAGCATAGCGCACACCTATTCAGCTGTTGTTCTCTATTCTATTATTACTATAACTCGCCTTTCAACATCAAATGTCTGTTCTTGGTGTCGGATTTTGTAAAATAAATTTCCCCCCAAAAAATGTGACTTGCATACGTTTATTTCTTCTTCATTATACATTTTTTGGCTCATGCCACTTCTAGTCCAGAAAATACGGTAAAAGTAAAATCCGCAGCAGGGAAAGGGAAATGTATGAAGTGAAAATGAGCTGAGAATAAAAATCCTTGCTCCTGAAGCCTCACCTCCTGCAGAACCTCGTTGGCCAAGTATCTGCTGTCTCCTTCTTCCACCTGAGGGTTGTTGACTCTGGTCACATGACCCAGGTCACCTGACGAGGCAACGACAGGAGCAGGATCAGAACACTGGCTGAGAAAAAAGTGGATAAAGTGATTGTGTAAAGGTTTCCTCACCGATCTTGTAGACGACGCTGGTGGGGAGTTCGTCCTCTTCGTCCAGGTCCTCGCAGCTCGACGCAGATTTACGGGAGATAAAGATGTTACCTGGAACACAGACGTCAGGATTTACCCAAACTTCATGAACTGAACATGAAAAACCAACACAGGGCTCCTGCAGGGGCCAACTCTCATTTAATGCTTCTCAATGCCATAAACAATCGCGGCAGCTCAAAACCCAATTATTGTTGAAAAGTCAAATATTCAGTGTTTGGGTGATCTCCGCCGTCTGTCACACTGGGAATATAAAGATTTATATTAAAAAAAATTATATCTGCAAAGAAAACTAATGTCAGTGATTTTATTTCAAAACTATTTTCAATTTTAACGCCTTGGAATTAAATTTAATGCCGCGTGGAAAGCTGCGACACTTAAACACCTCTTCACAGCAAGTCTGGGTTAAATTCTGAATACCATTACAGACTGAGCAGTTGGGTTTGATTACAGGACTGGGCACAACACGCTGTGTCCAAAACAAACCCGAGCAGCTCTGTCCTTCTCTGTGAGCGGGGACAGCAGCAGAAGCCAGTTCCACAGAGACTCGTGAAAGAAAAAGTGGTTTGTTTGAATGTGGAGGACGTCAGAGGGACTTTACTGTTGTTAAAATGGAAACAGGGTGAAGACAAAAATCCCACAGAGGACTGAACAACAACGAGGACTTCAGCAGAACCAACAGGTAGACCAAGGAAAGACCTAAAGCCAGCTTGGTTCTTTCTGAGAGGAGATGATCTTCTGCTTCTGGGACGGGTCAGGAGCCAGACTCTGCTGCAGCCTAACGCTCTCTGGGTCAGAACTCACTGGGTTTGATGTCCATGTGCACGAGGCCGGTGGAGTGGATGTAGCGCAGGCCAGCGGGTCGCCTGCAGCAGCAGGTCCTTCAGCTCCGGCTCGCTCAGGTACGACAGCCTCCTGTAGTTCTCCGTCACCGGCGTCCGACAGCGTCCCGCCGTTGCAGTACTCGTTCTGGATCAGCATGTGGTCGTCCTCCTGCCCACGCAGAGTAGTACCGCACCACATGGGGGTGCTGTCCCAGGACGGCGTGGGCGTACACCTCCCGCAGAGCGTTCTGTCTGAGGGAGGAGGGAGAGGGTTAGGCTTAAACACTGAGAACTGAGTCCCGGTCCAGTCCAGATGTGGTCACTCACTCGTCGACAGAGCCAGCCAGAGGTTTCTTGGACCTCTTGATGGCGTAGATGCAGCCGTCCAGTCTCTTCACACATTTAAACACGGCCCCGAACTCCCCACAGCCGATCTTCTCCAGCTCCAGGAACTCGGAGACGTAACGGGACGACATGTTACTGTCCATCATCGTGACCCTCTGCACAAACCAAACCCATGTAACACCTTCAGAACAAACACAAGGCTCCTGTCCTGCACCGAGATCGTCCTCACCTTAGGAGGAGGCAGGATCTCCTCGTCCCCTTCTCCATCGCTGGGCTCCATGTCCTCTCCACACGAACTGGACACAACAATGGGACAGGTTAACCCTCTCTCAGTGGTCCAGACCCGGTTTAGACCCGGTTCAGACCTGGTCCAGACCCGGTTTAGACCCGGTTCAGACCTGGTCCAGACCCGGTTTAGACCCGGTTCAGACCTGGTCCAGACCCGGTTTAGACCCGGTTCAGACCTGGTCCAGACCTGGTCCAGACCCGGTTCAGACCTGGTCCAGACCTGGTCCAGACCCGGTTTAGACCTGGTCCAGACCTGGTCCAGACCCGGTTTAGACCTGGTCCAGACCTGGTCCAGACCCGGTTTAGACCTGGTCCAGACCTGGTCCAGACCCGGTTTAGACCCGGTTTAGACCTGGTCCAGACCTGGTCTAGACCCGGTTCAGACCTGGTCCAGACCCGGTTTAGACCCGGTTTAGACCCGGTTCAGACCTGGTTCAGACCTGGTTTAGACCCGGTCCAGACCTGGTCCAGACCCGGTTTAGACCCGGTTCAGACCTGGTCCAGACCCGGTTTAGACCCGGTTCAGACCTGGTCCAGACCTGGTCCAGACCCGGTTTAGACCTGGTCCAGACCTGGTCCAGACCCGGTTTAGACCTGGTCCAGACCTGGTCCAGACCCGGTTTAGACCCGGTTTAGACCTGGTCCAGACCTGGTCTAGACCCGGTTCAGACCTGGTCCAGACCCGGTTTAGACCCGGTTTAGACCTGGTTCAGACCTGGTTCAGACCTGGTTTAGACCCGGTCCAGACCTGGTCCAGACCCGGTTTAGACCCGGTTCAGACCTGGTTTAGACCTGGTTTAGACCTGGTTTAGACCCGGTCCAGACCTGGTTTAGACCCGGTTTAGACCTGGTCCAGACCTGGTCCAGACCTGGTCCAGACCCGGTTTAGACCTGGTCCAGACCCGGTTCAGACCAGATCCAGACCTGGTTCAGACCCGGCCCAGACCCAGTTTAGTCCTGGTCCAGACCCGGCCCAGACCAGGTTTAGACCTGGTCCAGACCCGGTCCAGACCTGGTTTAGTCCTGGTCCAGACCCAGTTTAGACCTGGTCCAGACCCGGTCCAGACCTGGTTTAGTCCTGGTCCAGACCCGGTCCAGTCCTGGTCCAGACCCGGCCCAGACCCAGTTTAGACCTGGTCCAGACCCGGTCCAGACCTGGTTCAGACCTGGCCCAGACCCAGTTTAGACCTGGTCCAGACCCGGTCCAGACCTGGTTTAGTCCTGGTCCAGACCCGGTTCAGACCCAGTTTAGACCTGGTCCAGACCCGGTCCAGACCTGGTTTAGTCCTGGTCCAGACCCGGTTCAGACCCAGTTTAGACCTGGTCCAGACCCGGTCCAGACCCGGTTTAGTCCTGGTCCAGACCCGGTTCAGACCCAGTTTAGACCTGGTCCAGACCCGGTCCAGACCCGGTTTAGTCCTGGTCCAGACCCGGTTCAGACCCAGTTTAGACCCGGTTCAGACCTGGCCCAGACCCAGTTTAGACCTGGTCCAGACCCAGTTTAGACCTGGTCCAGACCCGGTTTAGTCCTGGTCCAGACCCGGTCCAGACCCGGTTCAGACCTGGTTTAGTCCTGGTCCAGACCCGGTTCAGACCCAGTTTAGACCCGGTTCAGAGACTCACTCGTTCCAGTGCGCCCTCTTGCGGTTCATCCTCTGCTGCGTGGCTGACTGGATGAGCAGAGAGTCCGGGGTGAAGGGGTTAAAGTTCACCAGCGGCGTCTGCTGCCTCCGAGCGCTGTCGTTCAGGCCCTTCCCTGATTGGTCGGTTTTAAACAGAGCCACTCTGCGATTGGACGAGCCGGCGCCGGACGTCCTGGCTCTGGACAGTAAACTCTGAGGACAGAAAAAACAAAATATAACACATTCAGAGACAACTTCAGAACCAAGTCTGGGGCACAGGTTCTCAAGCTGAGGTACAGGTCCCACTGGTGGCACACAGGCTCTCACTTCAGGACTTCAGACGGGTTTAGTCCTGGGTCAAAGTGATTTTGTTTTGGACTAGTTCTACTCTTGTTTTTTAGATGTTAGTCCTGGTTTTGATCCAATTTAGGCCCAGGGCGGGCCGGGTTTGGGCCCAGGGCGGGCCGGGTTTGGGCCCAGGGCGGGCCGGGTTTGGGCCCAGGGCGGGCCGGGTTTTTGGCCCAGGGCGGGCCGGGTTTGGGCCCAGGGCGGGCCGGGTTTGGGCCCAGGGCGGGCCGGGTTTTGGGCCCAGGGCGGGCCGGGTTTTTGGCCCAGGGCGTGCCGGGTTTGGGCCCAGTGGAGTCATCAGTTCCGCAGGTGGACCCAGCTCTGAGCCCCTGACCCACTGCTTGAGAACCTCAGCAGCTCTCAGCTCTGTGTGGTATGTGTAACAACGGCCCCGGCCCGGACTTTAACACCGCAGCACTAATTTAAAACCCCAGAGACAAAGCCCCAGCTGTGTTTCAGACCCGGCTCTGGGACTCTGCAGGACTCTGCAGGACCGGTTACGACGGTTATCCCAGGACCAACAGCTGGCCGCCTAAAGTCTGGGAACCTGAGAGACTCTGGACCGAGTTAAAAGAAACAGATCATTTTACACTCAACAAAAACTTCACTCAACAACACCGAGTTTAAACCACGCTGCCACGAAACAATGACAAAGAAACCACAGAAAGAAAGAACTTTTAACCTCAGAATTATCTGGTTTAACGAACAAACAACAGCCTCAATCTGGACTGAACCAGGTCTAAACCAGGACTGAACCAGGTCTAAACCAGGACTGAACCAGGTCTAAACCAGGTCTAAACCAGGTCTAAACCAGGACTGAACCAGGTCTAAACCAGGTCTAAACCAGGACTGAACCAGGTCTAAACCAGGACTGAACCAGGTCTAAACCAGGTCTAAACCAGGACTAAACCAGGTCTAAACCAGGACTGAACCAGGTCTAAACCAGGTCTGAACCAGGTCTAAACCAGGACTAAACCAGGACTGAACCAGGTCTAAACCAGGACTGAACCAGGTCTAAACCAGGACTGAACCAGGTCTAAACCAGGACTAAACCAGGACTGAACCAGGTCTAAACCAGGTCTAAACCAGGACTGAACCAGGTCTAAACCAGGTCTAAACCAGGACTGAACCAGGTCTAAACCAGGACTGAACCAGGTCTAAACCAGGTCTAAACCAGGACTGAACCAGGTCTAAACCAGGACTGAACCAGGTCTAAACCAGGTCTGAACCAGGTCTAAACCAGGACTAAACCAGGACTGAACCAGGTCTAAACCAGGACTGAACCAGGTCTAAACCAGGACTGAACCAGGTCTAAACCAGGACTAAACCAGGACTGAACCAGGTCTAAACCAGGTCTAAACCAGGACTGAACCAGGTCTAAACCAGGTCTAAACCAGGACTGAACCAGGTCTAAACCAGGACTGAACCAGGTCTAAACCAGGTCTAAACCAGGACTAAACCAGGACTAAACCAGGTCTAAACCAGGACTGAACCAGGTCTAAACCAGGACTGAACCAGGTCTAAACCAGGTCTGAACCAGGTCTAAACCAGGTCTAAACCAGGACTGAACCAGGTCTAAACCAGGACTGAACCAGGTCTAAACCAGGACTGAACCAGGTCTAAACCAGGACTGAACCAGGTCTAAACCAGGTCTAAACCAGGACTGAACCAGGTCTAAACCAGGACTAAACCAGGACTGAACCAGGTCTAAACCAGGTCTAAACCAGGTCTAAACCAGGACTAAACCAGGTCTAAACCAGGACTGAACCAGGTCTAAACCAGGACTGAACCAGGTCTAAACCAGGACTGAACCAGGTCTAAACCAGGTCTAAACCAGGACTGAACCAGGTCTAAACCAGGACTGAACCAGGTCTAAACCAGGTCTAAACCAGGACTAAACCAGGTCTAAACCAGGACTGAACCAGGTCTAAACCAGGTCTAAACCAGGACTAAACCAGGACTGAACCAGGTCTAAACCAGGACTGAACCAGGTCTAAACCAGGTCTAAACCAGGACTAAACCAGGTCTAAACCAGGACTAAACCAGGACTAAACCAGGACTAAACCAGGACTAAACCAGGACTAAACCAGGACTAAACCAGGACTAAACCAGGTCTAAACCAGGTCTAAACCAGGTCTAAACCAGGTCTAAACCAGGACTGAACCAGGTCTAAACCAGGACTGAACCAGGTCTAAACCAGGTCTAAACCAGGACTAAACCAGGACTAAACCAGGTCTAAACCAGGACTGAACCAGGACTGAACCAGGTCTAAACCAGGTCTAAACCAGGTCTAAACCAGGACTGAACCAGGTCTAAACCAGGTCTAAACCAGGTCTAAACCAGGTCTAAACCAGGTCTAAACCAGGACTGAACCAGGTCTAAACCAGGTCTAAACCAGGTCTAAACCAGGTCTAAACCAGGACTAAACCAGGACTAAACCAGGACTAAACCAGGACTAAACCAGGTCTAAACCAGGTCTAAACCAGGTCTAAACCAGGACTGAACCAGGTCTAAACCAGGTCTAAACCTGGTCTAAACCAGGTCTAAACCAGGACTAAACCAGGACTGAACCAGGTCTAAACCAGGTCTAAACCAGGACTAAACCAGGACTAAACCAGGACTAAACCAGGACTAAACCAGGACTAAGCAGTGGTCTACTTTAACACAAATGTAACCCCAGCCATAGCAGAACTAAAACAGGAATAAAAGAATCTCTAAATGAAACTAAGTCAGGATTAAAGTCCCTCCTGAGAACCACTGTACAGAAAGTTTGAAAACAGTACGAGTTTTACAATTAATTACAAATTATGAAGGACACTGCTTTATTGACCTTGGTCTGTGGTCATTAATCATATAACTGTATCACTTTAAACATTACAGAGAGTAAAACGGAAGAAGGGACTTTTCCATTTTCTCCTCCTCCTCTGTGTAGTCTTCAGTAACTCCAATGGTAACTGAACTAAAGACGATAGATGGAGTCTTGTGCAGTTCAAGTCCTGAGTTTGGTTTTGTTTTTTCCTGTAAATGTGTAGAGCAGACCACAGACTGGACCTGGTTTAGTCCTGGTGTAGACCTGGTTCTGGCTCTGATTAGTGATGCATATTTCTGTGTTAATTCCCTTTTTGTTCGTCATCATTCTCACATTTTTGTTTGATTTAGACTCATTTTAGTTAAAGGTTGTACTTTAAAATTCACATATTTTCTCAGGTTGTTCGCGGTGTGAAAAATCGCTGCTCTGGAGTTTTCCTTCAGCAGCAGAGTTAGCAGTAAACGCCGGTCCCAGTCCAGCTCCTGCCTCGTGTTGACCCAGTGACCCAGATCTGAGATAACTCCACTCAGAACCAGAACATTAACACACTGTTGTTAAGATCTCTGCTTGTTTAGACGTTTTAACTTCAGTGCAGTAACTCTCCTGCTGTAATCTCAGCTCCGCCATGAAACCAAGGCGAGTTAAAACCTTATCTGTAAAAATGTTCTAAAAGTCTTGGTCTATAGTTGTTTGTATCATTCTGCATGGTTATAATGTAATAATTAACTGTAATCAAACCAAATGAATTAACTAAATAATTATTACACAGAAGAATGATCTTGTTATTGTAAAGGATTTGTTGTAAAAGTGTGTTGTGATGTTAGTAATCACTGTAAACGTTTTTCAGACCGTCCTGTGGTTTTGTTTGCTTGGTTTGAAGAAAGAGGCAGGAATGATCAGATTTATCTTCCTTCTGCTCCTTTTCCATGAAATATCAAATGGACAGAAAATGATTTTATCTGAAACATTGCTACCAACAACTGAACATGACTGAGACAAATAAATGAAATTAACTTCTTTTAAAGCTTGTTTATGGTCCTACAATAAAAATACAACTTTTAAACCAAATTAAAATGTAGTAAAGTTCTTTTAAATCTGCAGAAGTGACCATAAACTACAGAGTGAAACTGTGAGCTGTGCAGGTTCCAGGTGAGTTCTGCAGGAAGTGGTGACTGTGCGCGTGCGGAGGTAAACCCACCTTTGGCGTGTGCGGGGTGTCGAAGAGCCGCAGCTTCCTGAAGGTTTTGTGCGGGGGAGTGTCGGGGCAGTCCGGGACCGGGGAGCTGGACGGTTCCCCCTCGTCCTCCGGGCAGTAGCTCCGCTCCGGGGACGCTCCGAACAGCCGCACCCCAGGCGGGCTTCCGCGGGGACGGGGAGCAGTCCTGGAACAGCCGGCCGCCGGGGGACTGCAGATGGGACGGGGACCCGAAGCTCAGTCCCTCCTCGTCCTCCTCCCACAGCTCCGCGTCGTCCGCGGAGCGATCCAGCGCGCCGCCCGCCGTCCGCCGCGCCGCCACCGGGGAGTCCATCTCCGTGAAGCCCGACTCTCCCCCGGTGCTGTTGTTGGCGTCGTCGATGGGCTCGTCCTCGCCGTCGCTGGAGGTGAAGTGCAGCTTCTGGCGGATGGGTCTGGGCGACGGGGAGCCGAGCCTCTCGCGGCCGAAGCGCGACATCTTCTCAGGATTTAGCTGGAACCTGGCGTCGTCAAAAGTGCGGAAAACACGCAAAACACGCGGCTGAAACCACGACCGGCGACGTTTCTAAGCAATCGCACGATCCGAGCTAACGTTTATCTGCCTTAATATGAAGTTAAAACGAATAAAAAAAGTTTAAAAGCGCCGAAAGTCTGTGAAACCTTGGAGAACTCACATACGCCCCTCAACCGCCGCGGCCCGCATCGGCTGCCGCTCTTCACCGCGAGTATAACGTCCTCGAAGCGGCTCAGACCCCGGGTAAAGTCCACTTCTGTCGGGTATCGGGGTCCGGGCCTGTCCCGCGGTGAGTCGTGGATGAGAAAAACCTGGATAAAAGCAGAAGTTTCCGCGCAGGAGTTTGAATGAGTCTCCGTCTCCGTCTCCGCTGAGCTCACGCGTGGCACAGGACTTCCCGCGACCGTTGGTCACGTGCGCGCCGCCGGCCAATCACAGCGCGCCTGGGAATTTTTAAAAGATGGGCGGTTACGGCGCGGTTTCGGGGGGCGGGGCTTAAGCAGAGGCCCACTGGCGCGAACGTGGCTTTTTACGTAAAGGCCACGTCATCACGTAAGGACTCGTGAGAAACAAAGAGCGATTGTTATTAGCATCAAAAAGAGGCACAAAGTCAAGAGTTTTGGCCTGAAAATGAGCTAACGACGCGAGTTTCGGCGAACAGACTGCGACATTAAGTTTAGAGGTTAAAGATGCAAATGTCCGCGGGAGAATTTAGCATAAATGTTAACATACAGCTGAGCATCAGAACAGTTTTTGTGACGGTGTGATGTCGGAACTTGTTCCTCCGTTTGCAAACAGCGGACACGTGATGATTAATGAACTGAAACTTTTAGAAAACCCTCATTTGAATTTTTATTTGCTTATAGATTTGTTTGTCGTATTACTGCTATGTATTTGAAACTGCCAGATTTGGCGTTATTTCAAGCTGGATTTCAATTTAGTAGTGATGCCGCATTTGTTGTATTAAAAAAACAAACAAACAAACAAAACAGCTGCATACAGATGAACTGTTGGAAGAATTGCAATTTTTTTTCTATAAAAATAATGATTTTATTTAAAAGACATAAACTATTTACAGAAGAGGATTAGGGCCACTGTAAAAAAAAAAAAAAGAATGTTAACATTCTGAGATCAAAGTCTGAATTCTCAGAATCCAATCATCTTTTTAAGTTTTTTTTTTTTTTTTTTTACAAAATAATCCTGTCTCTAATCCTCTTCTGTAACTACTTACTTTACTAAATACTCCTAAATCTTTTTGTCTTGTACAATTACACTTTACTTCATGGATCATAATAAAAGTTCTGTAGGTCTCACTATTCAACAAAATATATAAAAAGATTAAAACACCATAAAAATCTTTATTGAATACAAGTTATAGTAATATGAATTTATAGTTTATTTTTAATGTAGCTTAGCTATTTGGGATTATCTTTGTAAATTTAGCCGTTGTAATCACACTTCATTTTTTGCGTTTATACAAATTTAATATAGATTTGACAATATTTGATGAAACATGACCTTGCTTTACCCAACGTACAGACTGTATGTTCCCATTAGAGCCAACACCTTTGTTTGTTTTGTTATCAGAAACGTAAGAACATGACGTAAATACAGCTTCTCTCCTTGGTCAAAACAAACAGTGTCAATAAACAAAACTACTTAATGCAATCAGTAAATAAGGCGTCGCACTGATCTTAAAGTGATTACTTTGTGCTCAAGAATATTCTTAATGACATTTCCTTAGGTTTCGGTCACTTTGCATTTGGTAAATCTATAAAAAAATAGAATAAAGATCTGAAAATGATTAGCAGTGAATGGTGTGTGGTCAGAGCCAGGGTTTGTGACACTGATAAGGAAAATATCAAAATGCACTAAGCTAATTTTAAAAGGATTTGCCAAATTAAATTGAATGAATTTAATGAAAGGACTGCATTGTTTACCCATAATGCACCTCTTCTGTGAGCTCAGTCCCACACAAAGCAGTAGTTACTGAATTCTAAAATTGCAGATAACTTTTTTGATTAATCAGGCTTGATTAACTCAACCCAATCACTCGGCTGTAAAACATTTACTCTGACGACGCAAGAGTTTGGATTTCACTCAGAACTTTAAGTAAAGAGTGGACTAGGCCTGAGAATTACCACATAATGTAAAAATGATCAGCCATTAACAGAGAGAGTTGTGAATACAAGAATGAATCATATTTTATCACATTTCTGTCATCACACAACTCCACACAGAAACGTAATCAACAACTGAGTGGGGGCCGGAGAAAATCCTAAAATGTTTGTAACAGCAAAGCAAAAACGTGAACGTCACGCCCTGCCCAAGGCTGGGTGAGTTTATCCAAAAGTTCATTAAAAGTTAAATATTTTAAAGAAGTTTGTTTATTTGAGAGTCAAGGCATAAGTCACTGGTTCCCAAAGTGGGGTCTGGGGGCCCCTGGTGCGAGAGGTTTTTTTACATCAAGCACATAAAAAGAAATTGAGTTTAAAATGAATTACAATAAAGTATTTATTTTAAAATATCACTTAAGCATTTTTGGCCATCAGTCTGTGTTTTGTAATGTTTTTGAGAATCTATGGGGAAAAAATATGACATAAAAGTGTCATCGTGACGTTGCAGAGGACAGAGCTCTGGTGTTTCCTACATTTAAATTGTCTGGAAATATTCTCACGGCTGTCAACAGTGAAATATCTTGGACATATTCTGATTCTTCATCAGACGATGAGGACGCGTTCGTCAGTGCAGTGTTGTCTCCTAAGTTTGGCTCTGGTTCTGTTGGGGCCCATCTGTGGGTGAACTTTAAAAAATGTAGCCTACAAAGACTGAAAGTTGCCTAAAATGATGCTCTGAGGCTTTTGTTAAAAAAGCTCAGATGGACGAGTGCCAGTGAACGGTTTGTGACTCAGAGTGAACTCGCTTCAAGCCCTTTTAAGAAATCTAATGTTTAAATTTATGTCATCTGAATGCATCAGAAAATGATTTTATTATTAACAAATATTAAATACAATGCCATCTGCTGTTTCTCTGATCTGTGGAGACACTGCCTTTTAGGAGATTAAGGGTCATTTATTGGTACTTTTATGCCCATGTTGTACAGTTTTTTATTATGGACCACGAGTCCACAGTAAAGTCCATCCATCTACATAGGATTTTGAATATAGTAAAGTTTCAGAGTTTGGATCTGAGTGGAGTCTGACTTTTCAAAAAGGCGACGATGCTCCTGGCTTTGGGAAAGGCAGAGGTAAGGCGGACCATCGTCCTTTTCTTCAGTGTCTGGAGTTAAACCCATTGTGGATGTTTGGTTGTTGGGGCAAAACTCCACACAGAAAAATCCCACACGGTCCGGGAATCAAACCCGGGACCTTCACAGAGGTGACAGTGCTAACCACTCTGCCACTGTGCCGCACGTGGCTTTCTGGAACCAATCAGCTTCATATAAAACCTTCTAAAGACCTCTTCTGTACGTTATCTTTGGATTTAGGAAACAGAGACCAACTCAGTTATTCCCACTCTTTTTTATTAGAAATAGCATTCGCTGTACAGCGTTAGCATTAGAAAGCGTTCCCTCGAGGCTCCGCTCTGTACAGGGACAAAATAAGAGTCCATTATATCAAAATCCTATGTACAAATAAAAGCGCAGTTCATTTGTGGAAGACCGGATTTGAGAAAGTCTGAGTGCAAAAGCCTGAAGACTCCAGGAAAACTCCAGATTTTCCCAGGACAGCTTCAGTCTTCAAGGCCTTGGAAAGCCTCTGTCCTTGTCCAGGCCTGGAAACTCCTGTATTCCTGGTTTAATGTCAGTCTTCCAGCCCCGGAGACTCTCCCTGCTGTATCCTCGAGGCTATCCTTATGGCCTCCTCCAGCGACGGACTATCGCTCAGCTGCAACAGAGACAGGGACGAGGTTAGAGCGGAGTTCATCCTTTTGTCTTTAACCATTGCTTGATTGTTGCTGCTTTCACTAAATAAACGTTACCGCTCCTGATGTAACGGCTTCATGACATTTATCCTAACGCCTCTCTGCTAAACTCTGACAGAACCCATTACTGCCGTCCCTAACGAGCTTTAAACCAAACGCATTCACAGCTCTGACGCTCGCAGAACTCACACTGAGATCAAACACAGTCCACACAAGTCAGGCCTCAGCTCAGCGTTAGCATCAACAACAAGAGACGGCAGGAGGTGGAGAGAGGAGGAGAGGAGGAGGAGGGAGGTGAGGAGGAGGTGGAGAGAGGAGGAGAGGAGGAGGAGGGAGGTGAGGAGAGGAGGGAGGAGGAGGAGAGGAGGGAGGGGAGGAGGAGGAGGAGGAGGGAGGGAGGGAGGAGAGGAGGGAGGAGAGGAGGAGAGAGGAGAGGAGGAGAGGAGAGGAGGAGGAGGAGAGGAGGGAGGGGAGGAGGAGGAGGGAGGTGAGGAGAGGAGAGGAGGGAGGAGAGGAGGAGGTGGAGAGAGGAGGAGAGGAGGGAGGAGAGGAGGAGAGAGGAGAGGAGGGAGGGAGGAGAGGAGGAGGAGGAGAGAGGAGAGGAGGAGGAGGAGAGGAGGGAGGGAGGAGAGGAGGAGGAGGAGAGAGGAGAGAGGAGAGGAGGGAGGGGAGGAGGAGGAGGAGAGGAGAGAGGAGAGGAGGTGGAGAGAGGAGGAGAGGGAGGTGAGGAGGAGGAGGAGAGGAGGAGAGGAGGAGGAGGAGAGGAGGAGGAGGAGAGGAGGGAGGGGAGGAGGAGGAGGGAGGTGAGGAGAGGAGGGAGGAGAGGAGGAGAGAGGAGAGGAGGGAGGGAGGAGAGGAGGAGGAGGAGGGAGGGAGGAGAGGAGGGAGGAGAGAGGAGAGGAGGTGGAGAGAGGAGGAGAGGGAGGACGTGAGGAGGAGGAGGAGAGGAGGAGAGGAGGAGGAGGAGAGGTTAGGACAGGAGGAGGAGAGGAGGGAGGGGAGGAGGAGGAGGGAGGTGAGGAGAGGAGAGGAGGGAGGAGAGGAGGAGAGAGGAGAGGAGGGAGGGAGGAGAGAGGAGAGAGGAGAGGAGGAGGAGGAGAGGAGGGAGGGAGGAGAGGAGGAGGAGGAGAGAGGAGAGAGGAGAGGAGGGAGGGGAGGAGGAGGAGGAGAGGAGGAGAGGAGGAGGAGAGGAGGAGGAGGAGAGAGGAGAGAGGAGAGGAGGAGGAGGAGAGGAGGAGAGGAGGAGGAGAGGAGGAGGAGAGGAGGAGGAGGAGAGGGAGGGGAGGAGGAGGAGGAGAGGAGGAGGAGAGGAGGAGGAGGAGAGGGAGGGGAGGAGGAGAGGAGGAGGAGAGGAGGAGGAGAGGAGGAGGAGGAGAGGGAGGAGAGGAGGGAGGAGGGAGGGAGGAGAGGAGGAGGAGGAGAGAGGAGAGGAGGTGAAGAGAGGAGCACATATTCATGTTAAGGAATATTAAAGGTCACAGCAGTTTATTTACAGAAGCCCATCATCAGTGGAGTTTTCCTCTATATTCTCCAGCAGCAGGTGTTTAACAGAGACAGTCCACAGCGGCAGGAACAGGAGCTGAGAGTTTAGAGACGAAGGTGATAACTGTCCCTTATACGCTCAAGGAAAACTACCCACAATGCACTCAGGTGACGTCTCCTGGCATTAACAGGTTATTCCTGACCCTGGTTTCACTAAACACACCTCAGCCTTACTCAGGTATTCCACAGCAGGTCTCTCTCTCCTGTCTCTCCTGTCCCCTCCTGTCCCTCCTGTCCCCTCCTGTCCCTCCTGTCCCTCCTGTCCCTCCTGTCCCTCCTGTCTCTCCTGTCTCTCCTGTCCCCTCCTGTCTCTCCTGTCCCCTCCTGTCTCCTCCTGTCTCTGTAAATGCAGATTAAACCTGAGATAAACAGTAAACCCCGCCCCTCCCTGCAGGTGCGGGACAGAGGCTCACTCCACTGAGTTTACATAAAGGACCAGGACCAGGACCAGGACCAGGACCAGGACCAGGACCAGGACCAGGACCAGGACCAGGACCAGGACCAGGACCAGGACCAGGACCAGGACCAGGACCAGGACCAGGACCAGGACCAGGACCAGGACCAGGACCAGGACCAGGACCAGGACCAGGACCAGGACCAGGACCAGGACCAGGACCAGGACCAGGACCAGGACCAGGACCAGGACCAGGACCAGGACCAGGACGTGTTCTGGCTGCTGCAGTATCACCGACACTACACAGGTGGAGTGTAAAAGATACTTTACTCTGTGTGTTGCAGTAGAAGTAGTAATAGTTGTGGTAGTAGTCGTAGTACAACCCCAGAACTTACTATTACCCAGTACACGTTCCTCAATGTGGCAATAGTAGTAATATTTGAAGTACTCGCAGTATAATACCTGTGAACTCATCCAGGCTAAGTGCATCACATTAAAAGGTTAAAAAGAAGTCATCTGGACTTGTTTTTTTATCTTTTGTTGTTATTGACAGCAGTGGTTTTACAGGGCAGCTCCAGGTTTTGTCTCATGAAATTTAAGACCTTTTTAAGACTTTTTAATGCCCCTTAGAATAAAATATAACACCAAGATTACCAGCAACAGAACAATAATGTGTATAAATGTTACAGTAATAAAACATCAGTGTTACTCTGAAACTCATTGGTTTTATTTTCAGTCTAACACAGAGGAAATAACTCCTGTCCTGCATTAAAAATGTCAGAACAGAATCCTAAATTTCAGTGGTAACAGTATTTCCTGTCCTGTGGGGAAATAACCCTGCAACATTACTCAGACGTAGAAACAGCACACTTAGCTTTCACAACCTTACTCAATAAAAACACATTGGAGTGGGAGACTTTAAGATATTTGTAAAACCACATCCAACTCACAGAAAATACTTCTGTTGTTACTTAGAGTATTTGTCTAAAATATATTTGTGACGAGTACAACACAAAAACCTGAGCTGTTCCAATTTCAGACCGAGATGAACAGAATTTAACACCTGGACATAAGATTTAATACTTTTAAGGCCTTGATTTGGCAACATTAACTTTAATACCTTTTTTAATACTTTTAACACCTCAGGATGACCATGTTTTAGTAGTGGTATGTGTGAAAACATTAGTATTAGTATTAGTAGTAGTAGTGGTCACAGTAACAGTAGTTTTTGCGGTGCTACTGCATAAATACTTCCAAAAGTACTTACTACTTATGTTAACTTTACACCCCACAGGCTAAACTTAAATCCTTTTTAATAAATTCTCATGAGTACTTTTACTTCTGTTTGAGTAATGTTATTGAAGTAACTGTACTTTTCTCGAGTACACACATGGAGTAACTTTCCACTGAATACTGTAAACATCCACAGAGCAAAACCACATCAACGCAGAGGAATTTTCCAAAACTTTTCCAGGACTTTACCCAGAAACTTCCACACAGCGTTTGTTGGTTAGATGTAAAATCTTTCACTGGGATTTTATAAACATTAAGTGTCCACCTGGAAATTATCAAAAAACTATATTTAACATGTTTCCAGGGTTTCAAAGACTTTCAAGAACAATTACCCTGCCATAATGATCAGGATTAATCAGCAAATAAACAGGGCAGCTCTAGCTTTTATTTAAGACTTTTTAATGCTGCTAATGAAATTTAAAGCCAAAATTGCTGTCAAAAACAATTATCTGTATGATTTTTACACTAATGAAAGGGTTTTATTTTAAAAGCCCAATACAGATGAAAAAACTCCAGTGCTGCATTCAAAAACTAAAACTGATTCATCATTTCCAGAGATAAAACGTTAGAATAAAGATTATTTGCAACATAACGCAGCCAATAAAGACCTGAGCGGTTCTTTCCAACCACACTTCTGTCTCGTTATGAAGGAAACAAAGCAAAAACACAATGATCTGAATAATTCTGCGAAGCAACTGCAGGGGGCCCCCCAGAGGCTGTCTATGTGAAGTACATAAACAGAAACTGAGTTTGCACTGTAAAAAACAATGCTGCAAAAACTCAAGGCAACAGGATCCCTCAAGTTTTCAACAATATTTTTTTACTCACCAAATTTAACGTTCATACATCTAAAAACTTGAAATTTTACTCACTGTCTTTATTTTTTCCAGCTCATCTTACAGCAACTGACTCCACTTCAGAAAAAGTATTATTGATAATAATAAAAACTAAATATACTACATTTAACAAAAGAATAACTTTTTCTGACCTCTGTAAGTTGGCTGTAAGATGAGTAAAAAATAATGATAGAGAGAAAAACTTAAACATTAGTAAAGTTTTCAGACGAATGAACATCAAATTAAGTGAAAGTGTGGAAAACTTGAGATTTTGAGTTGGCCCCAAAAATCTTGAGGGATCCTTTGCCTTGAGTTATTGAGTTTTTGCAGCATTTTATTTTTTTACAGTGTATTTGTTTAAAAATATAACTTTAAAACACTTTTTAGCCAATAGTCAGTGTCTTTTGTAATGTTTTTATAGAAATATGGAGAAAAACATGAAAATAAAGTTTGGGATGGAGGGCAGTTGTATTGTTGGGGTCTGTGTGGGATTTTGGTGAATTTAAGGAGGGCCCTGACTCCTGACTTTGGGAATGGCTGCACTGATGTATGCCTGCTCATTTAATTTAATACTTTTAAGGCCTTGAATTTGACAACATCAAATTTAATATTGATAAACTGAGTTATTATTTAAACAATTATTCTTTTTACAGTGAGTTGAGATGTAAATAGTTTGTTCAGAGCGGGTCTGGTTAGTCCTGGTTGTGACCTGGATTTTGGACTCCACCTCAGTCCTGGGACGTCACAGCTGAGTGGACGCCTGCGTGTGGTGCGTTCAGGGTTTTCAGGTAAAAACGCACCTGTACAGCGATGTGCGTGCCGTTGGAGGTGGCCAGCAGAGTCACGGGGTGGGCCTCCTCGTGCTCCTGACTGTAGGCCGCTTCTTCTACCGTCTGGAACGAGCTCATGTCAGGGGCCATGATCGCCACCTACAGGACACAAATGAGTCTCTTACTCACAAACTTTCACCCGAACCCTCAGGACACTTCCTCTTAACATCCTTTTAAGTCTCTGGGTCACATTTAAAAATATAACTCATGAAGAAAACAAACATCAACCCCTGACCTCATCACAGAGCAAGAGTAAATACATTTTCATATTTTTAACTCTAAATGCAGTTTGTTTATATAATTCCACAAACTGGAAATAAAACATATTATTTCCTATTTAAAGATACAAAATGTTTTTTTGTGCAAAAATACATCTGAAAACTCCTTAAAGCAGCCAGGGTCAGAAACAATGAGTCTGGCTCTAAACTCTGGACTTCAGCTTGTTCTTGTTTACTCAGAGCTGCTCAGACTGGTCCTGGTCCTGGTCCTGGTCCTGGTCCTGGTCCTGGTCCTGGTCCTGGCGTAAACAGGTCCTGGTCCTGGTCCTGGTCCTGGTCCTGGTCCTGGTCCTGGTGTAAACAGGTCCAGGTCCTGGTCCTGGTCCTGGTCCTAGTCCTGGTCCTGGTGTAAACAGGTCCAGGTCCTGGTCCTGGTCCTGGTCCTGGTCCTGGTCCTGGTCCTGGTGTAAACAGGTCCTGGTCCTGGTCCTGGTCCTGGTCCTGGTCCTGGTCCTGGTGTAAACAGGTCCAGGTCCTGGTCCTGGTCCTGGTCCTAGTCCTGGTCCTGGTGTAAACAGGTCCAGGTCCTGGTCCTGGTCCTGGTCCTGGTCCTGGTCCTGGTGTAAACAGGTCCTGGTCCTGGTCCTGGTCCTGGTCCTGGTCCTGGTCCTGGTCCTGGTCCTGGTCCTGGCGTAAACAGGTCCTGGTCCTGGTCCTGGTCCTAGTCCTAGTCCTAGTCCTGGTCCTGGTCCTGGTCCTGGTGTAAACAGGTCCAGGTCCTGGTCCTGGTCCTGGTCCTGGTCCTAGTCCTGGTCCTGGTGTAAACAGGTCCAGGTCCTGGTCCTGGTCCTGGTCCTGGTCCTAGTCCTGGTCCTAGTCCTGGTCCTAGTCCTGGTCCTGGTGTAAACAGGTCCAGGTCCTGGTCCTGGTCCTGGTCCTGGTCCTGGTCCTGGTGTAAACAGGTCCAGGTCCTGGTCCTGGTCCTGGTCCTGGTCCTGGTCCTGGCCCTGGTCCTGGCCCTGGGGTAAACAGGTCCTGGTCCTGGTCCTGGTCCTGGTCCTGGCCCTGGCCCTGGTCCTGGTCCTGGTCCTGGTCCTGGTCCTGGCCCTGGCCCTGGGGTAAACAGGTCCTGGTCCTGGCCCTGGCCCTGGTCCTGGTCCTGGCCCTGGTCCTGGCCCTGGGGTAAACAGGTCCTAGTCCTGGTCCTGGCCCTGGCCCTGGCCCTGGTCCTGGTCCTAGTCCTGGTCCTAGTCCTGGTCCTAGTCCTGGTCCTAGTCCTGGTCCTAGTCCTGGCCCTGGGGTAAACAGGTCCTGGTCCTGGCCCTGGTCCTGGTCCTGGCCCTGGTCCTGGTCCTGGTCCTGGCCCGGGGGTAAACAGGTCCTGGTCCTGGTCCTGGTCCTGGTCCTGGTCCTGGTCCTGGCCCTAGTCCTGGCCCTAGTCCTGGCCCTAGTCCTGGTCCTAGTCCTGGTCCTAGTCCTGGTCCTAGTCCTGGTCCTAGTCCTGGCCCTGGGGTAAACAGGTCCTGGTCCTGGCCCTGGCCCTGGCCCTGGCCCTGGTCCTGGTCCTGGTCCTGGTCCTAGTCCTGGTCCTAGTCCTGGTCCTAGTCCTGGTCCTAGTCCTGGCCCTGGGGTAAACAGGTCCTGGTCCTGGCCCTGGTCCTGGTCCTGGTCCTGGCCCTGGCCCTGGCCCTGGGGTAAACAGGTCCTGGTCCTGGTCCTGGTCCTGGTCCTGGCCCTGGCCCTGGCCCTGGTCCTGGTCCTAGTCCTGGTCCTAGTCCTGGTCCTAGTCCTGGCCCTGGGGTAAACAGGTCCTGGTCCTGGCCCTGGCCCTGGTCCTGGGGTAAACAGGTCCTGGTCCTGGTCCTAGTCCTGGTCCTGGCGTAAACTGGTCCTGGTCCTGGTCCTGGTCCTGGTCCTGGTCCTGGCGTAAACAGGTCCTGGTCCTGGTCCTGGTCCTGGTCCTGGCGTAAACAGGTCCTGGTCCTGGTCCTGGTCCTGGTCCTGGTCCTGGCGTAAACAGGTCCTGGTCCTGGTCCTGGTCCTGGTCCTGGTCCTGGCGTAAACAGGTCCTGGTCCTGGTCCTGGTCCTGGTCCTGGCGTAAACAGGTCCTGGTCCTGGTCCTGGCGTAAACAGGTCCTGGTCCTGGTCCTGGCGTAAACAGGTCCTGGTCCTGGTCCTGGTCCTGGTCCTGGTCCTGGTCCTGGTCCTGGTCCTGGCGTAAACAGGTCCTGGTCCTGGTCCTGGTCCTGGTCCTGGCCCTGGTGTAAACAGGTCCTGGTCCTGGTCCTGGTCCTGGCGTAAACAGGTCCTGGTCCTGGTCCTGGTCCTGGTCCTGGTCCTGGCCCTGGTCCTGGCGTAAACAGGTCCTGGTCCTGGTCCTGGTCCTGGTCCTGGCGTAAACAGGTCCTGGTCCTGGCCCTGGGGTAAACAGGTCCTAGTCCTGGTCCTGGTCCTGGGGTAAACAGGTCCTGGTCCTGGTCCTGGCCCTGGCCCTGGTCCTGGGGTAAACAGGTCCTGGTCCTGGTCCTGGTCCTGGCCCTGGTGTAAACAGGTCCTGGCCCTGGCCCTGGTCCTGGTCCTGGTGTAAACAGGTCCTGGTCCTGGTCCTGGTCCTGGCCCTGGCCCTGGTCCTGGTCCTGGTCCTGGTCCTGGTCCTGGTCCTGGCCCGGGGGTAAACAGGTCCTGGTCCTGGTCCTGGTCCTGGTCCTGGTCCTGGTCCTGGCCCTGGTCCTGGCCCTAGTCCTGGCCCTAGTCCTGGTCCTAGTCCTGGTCCTAGTCCTGGTCCTAGTCCTGGTCCTAGTCCTGGCCCTGGGGTAAACAGGTCCTGGTCCTGGCCCTGGCCCTGGCCCTGGTCCTGGTCCTGGTCCTGGTCCTAGTCCTGGTCCTAGTCCTGGTCCTAGTCCTGGTCCTAGTCCTGGCCCTGGGGTAAACAGGTCCTGGTCCTGGCCCTGGTCCTGGTCCTGGTCCTGGCCCTGGCCCTGGCCCTGGGGTAAACAGGTCCTGGTCCTGGTCCTGGTCCTGGTCCTGGCCCTGGCCCTGGCCCTGGTCCTGGTCCTAGTCCTGGTCCTAGTCCTGGTCCTAGTCCTGGCCCTGGGGTAAACAGGTCCTGGTCCTGGCCCTGGCCCTGGTCCTGGGGTAAACAGGTCCTGGTCCTGGTCCTAGTCCTGGTCCTGGCGTAAACTGGTCCTGGTCCTGGTCCTGGTCCTGGTCCTGGTCCTGGCGTAAACAGGTCCTGGTCCTGGTCCTGGTCCTGGTCCTGGCGTAAACAGGTCCTGGTCCTGGTCCTGGTCCTGGTCCTGGTCCTGGCGTAAACAGGTCCTGGTCCTGGTCCTGGTCCTGGTCCTGGTCCTGGCGTAAACAGGTCCTGGTCCTGGTCCTGGTCCTGGTCCTGGCGTAAACAGGTCCTGGTCCTGGTCCTGGTCCTGGTCCTGGTCCTGGTCCTGGTCCTGGTCCTGGCCCTGGTGTAAACAGGTCCTGGTCCTGGTCCTGGTCCTGGCGTAAACAGGTCCTGGTCCTGGTCCTGGTCCTGGTCCTGGTCCTGGCCCTGGTCCTGGCGTAAACAGGTCCTGGTCCTGGTCCTGGTCCTGGTCCTGGCGTAAACAGGTCCTGGTCCTGGCCCTGGGGTAAACAGGTCCTAGTCCTGGTCCTGGTCCTGGGGTAAACAGGTCCTGGTCCTGGTCCTGGCCCTGGCCCTGGTCCTGGGGTAAACAGGTCCTGGTCCTGGTCCTGGTCCTGGCCCTGGTGTAAACAGGTCCTGGCCCTGGCCCTGGTCCTGGTCCTGGTGTAAACAGGTCCTGGTCCTGGTCCTGGTCCTGGTCCTGGTCCTGGTCCTGGTGTAAACAGGTCCTGGTCCTGGTCCTGGTCCTGGTCCTGGTCCTGGCCCTGGCCCTGGCCCTGGTCCTGGTCCTGGTCCTGGCCCTGGCCCTGGCCCTGGTCCTGGTCCTGGTCCTGGTGTAAACAGGTCCAGGTCCTGGTCCTGGTCCTGGTCCTGGTCCTAGTCCTGGTCCTGGTGTAAACAGGTCCAGGTCCTGGTCCTGGTCCTAGTCCTGGTCCTGGTGTAAACAGGTCCTGGTCCTGGTCCTAGTCCTGGTCCTGGTGTAAACAGGTCCAGGTCCTGGTCCTAGTCCTGGTCCTGGTGTAAACAGGTCCTGGTCCTGGTCCTAGTCCTGGTCCTGGTGTAAACAGGTCCAGGTCCTGGTCCTAGTCCTGGTCCTGGTATAAACAGGTCCAGGTCCTGGTCCTGGTCCTGGTCCTGGCCCTGGTCCTGGTCCTGGTCCTGGTCCTGGTGTAAACAGGTCCTGGTCCTGGTCCTGGTCCTGGTCCTGGTGTAAACAGGTCCTGGTCCTGGTCCTGGTCCTGGTCCTGGTGTAAACAGGTCCTGGCCCTGGCCCTGGCCCTGGTCCTGGTCCTGGTCCTGGTCCTGGTGTAAACAGGTCCTGGTCCTGGTCCTGGTCCTGGTCCTGGTCCTGGTGTAAACAGGTCCTGGCCCTGGCCCTGGCCCTGGTCCTGGCCCTGGTCCTGGTCCTGGTCCTGGTCCTGGTCCTGGTCCTGGTCCTGGTGTAAACAGGTCCTGGCCCTGGCCCTGGCCCTGGTCCTGGTCCTGGTCCTGGTGTAAACAGGTCCTGGTCCTGGTCCTGGTCCTGGCCCTGGCCCTGGCCCTGGTCCGTTCGGTCCATCACCTGTTCATCAGAGCCGTCGGCTGTCACCATGGTAACCGAGTGCCCGCCCTGAGCGGTCAGCTGGTGCGCTCCCTGATGCGTCAGCTCGTGGGCGGGTATCGTGATGGTGGTGCCCTCCTGCGTCACCATGGTGATGGTCCCGCCCATCGCCTGCAGCTCCGCCTCCGAGATGCTCACCTGACGGGAAACACGGCATGATCCAGGTCCAAGTACAATTCTGAGATAAATGTCCAGGTATTTCTCTGGAACGGGATTTTTCTAAATATTTCTGCAACAACTCATCAAATTAATGATTCAATAATCATCAACTAATTTAGTAATCGATTAATCACTGACTGCAGATTTGTTCACTGAAACTAATCACGCACTGAGAGCAGGGTTTCATTCCAACACAGAGCCACATGAACAGACAAAAAACAATCTACATTCTGTGTTTTTGAATAAAAATACACTCTGTGTGTGTGCTCGATCCAAACATCCTCTCATGGCAAACTTAAGATTTGACTCTTTTAAATTTTGTAAAAAAAAAGAAAAAAAAAAGTGATTTTTGGTAGAATTATCCCAAATTTAAAAGGAAACTATGAAACATCCCAAGTTTTTAACTACTTTACTCCGGTTTCACTATCTGATTATTAATCATAAAAACAATCAACAGATTAATGGATAATCAAAATAACTTAGTTGCAGCCCAAGACCAAGAAATTTTTACGGCTCACGTTTTTGTCTTTTTAGTGTCATTTTGGTCATTTTTCTCTCTCATTGTAAATACTGTACATCTGATTAAGTTAGACTTCATTGTCCCGGTAGGAACTGTGTCCTCTGCATTTGACCCATCCTTCAGTGTCTCTGGGGTTAAACCTGTCAGGACCGGGTCTGAGCCGGGATCCCGGTCAGGACCGGGTCTGAGCCGGGATCCCGGTCAGGACCGGGTCTGAGCCGGGATCCCGGTCAGGACCGAGCCGGGATCCCGGTCAGGACCGAGCCGGGATCCCGGTCAGGACCGAGCTGGAGAATTACTGTGAGGTTTTTGGTAACGCCTGTCGTCTCACCTGTTTGTCTCACCTGTCGTACCCTTCTCACCTGTCGTACCTGTCTCACCCGTCTCACCTGTCTCACCCGTCTCACCTGTCTCACCTGTCGTACCTGTCTCACCTGTCTCACCCGTCGTACCTGTCTCACCCGTCGTACCTGTCTCACCCGTCGTACCTGTCTCACCCGTCTCACCTGTCTCACCCGTCTCACCTGTCGTACCTGTCTCACCCGTCTCACCTGTCGTACCTGTCGTACCCGTCTCACCTGTCGTACCTGTCTCACCCGTCTCACCTGTCGTACCTGTCTCACCTGTCGTACCTGTCTCACCCGTCTCACCTGTCGTACCTGTCTCACCCGTCTCACCTGTCGTACCTGTCTCACCCGTCTCACCTGTCGTACCTGTCTCACCCGTCGTACCTGTCTCACCCGTCGTACCTGTCTCACCCGTCTCACCCGTCGTACCTGTCTCACCCGTCTCACCTGTCGTACCTGTCTCACCCGTCTCACCTGTCGTACCTGTCTCACCCGTCTCACCTGTCGTACCTGTCTCACCCGTCTCACCTGTCGTACCCGTCTCACCTGTCGTACCTGTCTCACCCGTCTCACCTGTCGTACCTGTCTCACCTGTCGTACCTGTCTCACCCGTCTCACCTGTCGTACCCGTCTCACCTGTCGTACCCGTCTCACCTGTCTCACCTGTCGTACCTGTCTCACCCGTCTCACCTGTCGTACCTGTCTCACCCGTCTCACCTGTCGTACCTGTCTCACCCGTCTCACCTGTCGTACCCGTCTCACCTGTCGTACCTGTCTCACCCGTCTCACCTGTCGTACCTGTCGTACCTGTCTCACCCGTCTCACCTGTCGTACCCGTCTCACCTGTCGTACCCGTCTCACCTGTCGTACCTGTCTCACCCGTCGTACCTGTCTCACCCGTCGTACCCGTCTCACCCGTCGTACCTGTCTCACCCGTCGCACCTGTCTCACCCGTCGTACCTGTCTCACCCGTCGTACCTGTCTCACCCGTCGCACCTGTCTCACCCGTCGTACCTGTCTCACCCGTCGCACCTGTCTCACCCGTCGTACCTGTCTCACCCGTCGTACCTGTCTCACCCGTCGTACCTGTCTCACCTGTCGTACCTACTGCGCCCCCTGGGTAAAGTGTTATTTTATGCAGGGCTTCTGCAAACAAACTGAAGACTTTAGAGGTTTTAAGCCCATTGTTGAAGAACATGCAGTGCACAAAAAGCTAAGTTGTAAACACTAATTGTGATCATTTGCGACACAAAGAATTTTGGTGTTGGGAAGAAAAGATCTGAGCTGTGGTATCTGCGACGGTAACACGCCTTTGACCCACAGCCTTTAAGCGGACATTTTAGAATAAGCTCTGAACAAATGTACGCAGCATATGTTTAAACTGATTTAAGACCACTCTGCATTGCGCCCAAATTAAGACGTTTAAGGCCTTAACCCTTGTGCCCCGTTTTAAACAGTTTTTACTGTTGAGAGACAAAAGTGTCCTCATCAACAAAACATCATAAAAAAATATTCATATTTTTTCTACTTTTTTGCATAAATCTTTTAATCAGCTTCTGCTCTGATCATAAATACTAAATATTTAATTATTTCCAGAATTTTAACCCTTGTTATGCCAGTGTATGTAATAGCATCTCAATTCTTTAGTAAAAAAAACAAACAAAAAATGAAATATTTGTGACATCCTCAAAGTGGATTTTTTAGTGGGGTTATTAATCCTTGAGTCGGTCAGAAATCACCTACAACATTGATTTTTAAGGATAATTTTTTTCCTGTGCTATGTACAAACTAAAAACCAGCTCTCATTAAAACTGGTTGTAACTTCTTGTTAGTACTAAAAAATCCCAAATCCATCCAACTCAGTGTTGTTGATGTTTTTAAGACGCAGCATTAACCCTGTTATGACATCACCTGTCTCACCTGTTGCTGCGTGCCGTCCTCCTGCGTTACCAGGGCGACGTGTTGCTGGGAGACCATCTCCGCCGTCTCCATGGGAACAGGCTCCGCCCCCGCGTCCTCTCCCTCCACCGCCGAGCCGTAGTTCACGCTCGGGTCGTCTATCGCGTCTGCAAACACACCACACTCAGAAATATGAGGCACACAGCAAATACATGACTAAAACCATAAACATTAAAGGCCAAAATGTCAAATTTCTGATAGAACTTTCAGTATTAAGTGGGGATGCGCTATTGATAACTATGTTGAAAATTGCGATAATATTTTTGCAACATTTTAAAGTAGGGCCTACTGTTCTGACACAGAGAGTTAAATTCACTTAAAACAAAAACTGACCTGCTGGAGGTTTGTTCTCTCTCTGTACTGACCTGCTGGAGGTTTGTTCTCTCTCTGTGCTGACCTGCTGGAGGTTTGTTCTCTCTGTACTGACCTGCTGGAGGTTTGTTCTCTCTCTGTACTGACCTGCTGGAGGTTTGTTCTCTCTCTGTACTGACCTGCTGGAGGTTTGTTCTCTCTCTGTACTGACCTGCTGGAGGTTTGTTCTCTCTCTGTACTGACCTGCTGGAGGTTTGTTCTCTCTCTGTACTGACCTGCTGGAGGTTTGTTCTCTCTCTGTACTGACCTGCTGGAGGTTTGTTCTCTCTCTGTACTGACCTGCTGGAGGTTTGTTCTCTCTCTGTATTGACCTGCTGGAGGTTTGTTCTCTCTGTACTGACCTGCTGGAGGTTTGTTCTCTCTCTGTACTGACCTGCTGGAGGTTTGTTCTCTCTCTGTACTGACCTGCTGGAGGTTTGTTCTCTCTCTGTACTGACCTGCCGGAGGTTTGTTCTCTCTCTGTACTGACCTGCCGGAGGTTTGTTCTCTCTGTACTGACCTGCCGGAGGTTTGTTCTCTCTCTGTACTGACCTGCTGGAGGTTTGTTCTCTCTCTGTACTGACCTGCTGGAGGTTTGTTCTCTCTCTGTACTGACCTGCTGGAGGTTTGTTCTCTCTCTGTACTGACCTGCTGGAGGTTTGTTCTCTCTCTGTACTGACCTGCTGGAGGTTTGTTCTCTCTGTACTGACCTGCTGGAGGTTTGTTCTCTCTCTGTACCGACCTGCTGGAGGTTTGTTCTCTCTGTACCGACCTGCCGGAGGTTTGTTCTCTCTCTGTACTGACCTGCTGGAGGTTTGTTCTCTCTCTGTACTGACCTGCTGGAGGTTTGTTCTCTCTGTACTGACCTGCTGGAGGTTTGTTCTCTCTGTACTGACCTGCTGGAGGTTTGTTCTCTCTGTACTGACCTGCTGGAGGTTTGTTTTCTCTCTGTACTGACCTGCTGGAGGTTTGTTCTCTCTGTACTGACCTGCTGGAGGTTTGTTCTCTCTCTGTACTGACCTGCTGGAGGTTTGTTCTCTCTCTGTACTGACCTGCTGGAGGTTTGTTCTCTCTGTACTGACCTGCTGGAGGTTTGTTCTCTCTCTGTACTGACCTGCTGGAGGTTTGTTCTCTCTGTACTGACCTGCTGGAGGTTTGTTTTCTCTCTGTACTGACCTGCTGGAGGTTTGTTCTCTCTGTACTGACCTGCTGGAGGTTTGTTCTCTCTCTGTACTGACCTGCTGGAGGTTTGTTCTCTCTCTGTACTGACCTGCTGGAGGTTTGTTCTCTCTCTGTACTGACCTGCTGGAGGTTTGTTATCTCTCTGTACTGACCTGCTGGAGGTTTGTTCTCTCTGTACTGACCTGCTGGAGGTTTGTTTTCTCTCTGTACTGACCTGCTGGAGGTTTGTTATCTCTCTGTACTGACCTGCTGGAGGTTTGTTCTCTCTGTACTGACCTGCTGGAGGTTCAAAGTAGGCCTCCTGCTCCTCCTCGATGGGCTCGGTGTCGTTGTGAGCGGTGCGTTTGTGCATGGCCAGGGTGGAGATCTGCTTGTAGGTCTTGCCGCAGTGGTTGCAGTTGTAGGGCTTGCAGGGCGTGTGCACCACGTGGTGTTTGTAGAGACTCGAGTACTCTGTAAAGCGCTTCTCACAGCCGGGCACCGTGCACACGTACGGCTTCTCTCCTGCAACAACGACAGAAATACATCTACTACAACAACACTTAGGACAGATGAACTTTTACTGTGAAGGTAGGCAAGACTGATTTAATTAGTCCTGGTTTAGCCCTAGTTTAACCCTGGTTCAGTCTTGGTTTAATCCTGGTTTAATTTTGGTTTAATCCTGGTTTAAATCTTGCTTTAATCCTGGTTTAATCCTGGTTTAGCCCAAGTTTAGACCTGGTTTAGTCCCTCACCTGTGTGTATTCTCATGTGGTTCTTGTAGTTGGTGGCACTGGCGAAGCTCCGCCCACAGCTTGGCTCAGGAGCAGTAGTACGGTCTCTCCCCGGTGTGAGTCCGGATGTGGACCTTCCTGATGTTGGAGGTAGTGAAGGAGCGACCGCAGCCCTCCACCGGACACTTGAACGGCTTCTCTCCTGAACAAAAAAAACAAGACAGGACGTTAAAAATTAACAATTACTCCTCTCTGACCATTCACAAGTGTTTAGTTATAAAAGGGGGCGGGCTTTAGGTGATGCTCTGTCTCTGATTGGCTGGTTTATTTTTCAGACTGCGCTGATAGGCTGCTCCCTTTCCTACAGTGATCCATCAGATTCACTTACACTGGATACTAGTGCTGTAGCCAAGACTGAGACCAGCCCGAGACCAAGACAAGGAGAAGAATTTCAAGGTTCGAGCCCGAGTCAAGGCCGACACTTTTAAGGACTGAGACAGTGTCGAGATCGAGACCAAGGCAAACCGAGACCAGGTCAAGACTAAGCCCTGTGAACTTAGACTAAATAAAGGGGTGTTCAAATATATTAATGATTATTTTAATGAACTAATCCGACTCCACAAACAGAGTCCGATAATTTTTCGGAAAACAAAGTACTCCAAAATTATGAAGAATAGGATTTTCTCATAATGTCTGGTAAATAAAATCTCTGAGACCGCCACATCCGAGACTAAGACAAGACCAAGACCGTAAAAAAAAAAAAAAAAAAAAGGTCTCAAGACAAGAACTGGTCTTGGAGGCAACAGCACTACTAGGTGCCCTTCCTGACAAGCCTCTCTCCAATTTTCCGGGGTTGGCACTGTCACAAAGGCTACACTGGTTTGTGAGCCCTAGTCACTGGAATTAGTCAGGTTTGAAGTTGAACCCCCAACTAACCCTAATTTTGTGTAGAGTTAGTAGTAGCAGTAGTAGTATTACTGCCTGTATGTGTCCTGTTGTGTGTCTGTCAGTTATCTGTATGCTCATGTCTATACAGTGATGCAGTATTAGTAGTAAAACTAGTTAGCCTGTGTCCAAACGTCCTCCCTAATCCCTCTGTAGTGCACTGCAGTGGCCACACCATTTTGTAGTGGTGTCCGAATGTCTAGTGGATAAAAAATAGTGCATTCAAAATTTCCCACAATGCAATTTGAAAAGTAGTGGACAGCGATGGTGACTAGAGGTCAGTATAGACCAGAATGCTTTGAGAGTTTCGGAGGAGAACAGCGGAACCGCAACAAGACTTTAAACTGTACACAATGCGTCTGAATGAAACCAGTTAGAAACACCTTTTTTTTTTTTTTACTTCTGTCAGGTCGTAATCAGAAATAAAAAGCTCTTAAATAAACTGTTGCAGTGTAAAATTGCTAATGTTAGCTTAGCCAGCGTTCAGCCTCCCCACATAATGCACAGAGCTGCAATAATCCACTCTGTTTTATTCATTACAGCCATAATTCATGCTAAATATCACACGTATGACTAATATTTATCTATAAATACTAAAACATCAAGTGAGTGTGGTTGGGCTTTATCACAGAAGAACATTATCGTCATCAGATTCACATGATCACTGGTGAGAGAAAAATAGTGTGCGAGTGTCCGAATCATTCACAAAATGAGTGCACTATAGTCCGCTGTATAGTGATGGATTATATAGTGATTGAGGGGTTAGGGGCTAGGGATGATGTTTGGACACAGCCTTACTGTTCTATCCACAGAAGTGAGTCTGGTCTGTTCGGTAACATTTTGTTTCTGAGGCGGAACAATGACAGGCAGAGTAACCAACCAGAGAAACAAAGGGCGGGACGTAAGCAGAGCAGCGCTGTCCCAAACAAACATGAAGCTGATGAAGAACTGTTACTGGTTCGCTATAAAAGCCCAGAATCCTGTGTATGTGAGCAGCTCTGTCCTTCTCTGTGAGCGGGGACAGCAGCAGAAGCCAGTTGTACAAAGACTTGTGAAATAAAAAGTGGGTTTGTTTGAATGTGGAGGTTACGTGGGACGTCAGAGGGACTTTACTGTTGTTAAAATGGAAACAGGACGAAGACAAAAATCCTACAGAGGACTGAACAAGAACGAGGACTTCAGCAGAACCAACAGGAGACCAAGGAAAGAACTAAACACTGTTAATCAAAGACAAGTTATTACATTGACTCTGTATAAGCCACAGCCATCTTGGTTATTTCTGAGAGGCGATGATCTTCTGCTTCTGGGAGACGCAGAGCTGCAGAGAAACGGCTGGGACAGGTCAGGGCCAAATTGATCACAGAGAAACGCTTCGTTGCGAGAGAGGAACCAGACTATCCTGCTTTAGAAATGAAAGCAGGAGAGGCTGGCTCCCCAGGCTAGGTGGTAGCAGTGATGTTGCAGTAGTAGTAGTAGTAGTAGTAGTATTACCTGTGTGCGTTCTTGTGTGTTTCTGTAGATCTCCAGATGTCTTGAAGGACTTGCAGCAGTTCAGTTCCTGACACCTGTAAGGCTTCTCTCCTGTGTGAGTCCTGGAGTGGCTCTTCAGACCATACCCTGTGGAACGGAAACACAACACGCTTTGGTTTCTCTGGTTTATGTTTCTCTGGCCTGTTTTTAACAAACACTGTTGAGTATCAAGTCTCATTTTAAATTACATAAGATAAAAGTAGTTATCATAAGGCAATGAAAGGTAAGCAAGACTGCCATTTAAACCCATAATAAACCACTGACCTGTAGCAAACTTCTTCCCACATCCTGGATATTCACAGACGTAGGGCTTGTCTCCTGTGTGCGATCTCTCATGAACCTGGTAACACACAGTCAAATAAGACAAAGCAAAGTCAAACAGATCAAGTGCCTAGGAAAAGTATTCATCCCCTGAGGATTTTTCCCTTATTTTTACCTTTCAACCAGGAATTGAAGTGGATCATTGGGAGGTTTGTATCAGACACAGACCAAAAATAATAAGAAAGCATGTTTTGTGTTTGCCAAAAGGCACGTGGGAGTTCCTGGTTTAGCCCCTGGTTCAGGCCCCCTGGTTCAGCCCCCCCTGGTTCAGCCCCCCCTGGTTCAGCCCCCCCTGGTTCAGCCCCCCCTGGTTCAGCCCCCCCTGGTTCAGCCCCCCCTGGTTCAGCCCCCCCTGGTTCAGCCCCTGGTTTAGAAAGAAAAGGCTTGGAGCTGGACGTCCTTCAGAAGGTGGATCCACAGAGTATGGACCTCAGAGGGTGAATACTTATGCACACTCAGGTTTTCATATTTCTTGTTTATATCACAATAAAAAAATGCTTTGCATCTTCTTAGATGTTGTCATGAGATGTAAAGTGACATAAACCTCCCAGTGATCCATTTCAATTCCCAATTGTAAGGCAACAAAAAGGGAAAATGCTACGGGGGTGAATACTTTTCCTAGGCAGTAAATATTTAAATGATTATTCTCCGTCACTGACCTTGAGATGGTGCGCCGTGGTGTAGAGCTTCCCACATCCTTCATATTCACATCTGAAGGACTTCTCTCCAACGTTAGCCACTCGCCTGTTGTCCTGGCCCTGCAGCACGATCTGACACAGAGAGCAAAAGTTAGAGTCATGTCTGAACGTCTAAAGTACTGTTAAACCTCGCGGTAAAAACCTACTCTCATGTGGACGCCGTTGTCTGCCTCCACTCGGCCGAACGTCCCCAGAGAGCTCTCTATGTTCTCCACCTGAAACCAAGAAGACAGCCTTTAGTCAGATTAGTTAATTGTAGTCAGATTAGTTAGGTTAGTTAACTGTAGTCAGATTAGTTAACTGTAGTTAGGTTAGTTAACTGTAGTCAGATTAGTCAGGTTAGTTAACTGTAGTCAGATTAGTTAACTGTAGTCAGATTAGTTAACTGTAGTCAGATTAGTCAGGTTAGTTAACTGTAGTCAGGTTAGTTAGGTTAGTTAACTGTAGTCAGATTAGTTAGGTTAGTTAACTGTAGTCAGATTAGTTAACTGTAGTCAGATTAGTTAGGTTAGTTAACTGTAGTCAGGTTAGTTAACTGTAGTCAGATTAGTTAACTGTAGTCAGATTAGTTAACTGTAGTCAGATTAGTTAGGTTAGTTAACTGTAGTCAGGTTAGTTAGGTTAGTTAACTGTAGTCAGGTTAGTTAGGTTAGTTAACTGTAGTCAGATTAGTTAACTGTAGTCAGATTAGTTAGGTTAGTTAACTGTAGTCAGATTAGTTAACTGTAGTCAGATTAGTTAACTGTAGTCAGATTAGTTAGGTTAGTTAACTGTAGTCAGGTTAGTTAGGTTAGTTAACTGTAGTCAGGTTAGTTAACTGTAGTCAGATTAGTTAACTGTAGTCAGATTAGTTAGGTTAGTTAACTGTAGTCAGGTTAGTTAGGTTAGTTAACTGTAGTCAGGTTAGTTAGGTTAGTTAACTGTAGTCAGGTTAGTTAACTGTAGTCAGATTAGTTAACTGTAGTCAGATTAGTTAACTGTAGTCAGATTAGTTAACTGTAGTCAGATTAGTTAGGTTAGTTAACTGTAGTCAGGTTAGTTAACTGTAGTCAGATTAGTTAACTGTAGTCAGATTAGTTAACTGTAGTCAGATTAGTTAACTGTAGTCAGATTAGTTAGGTTAGTTAACTGTAGTCAGGTTAGTTAGGTTAGTTAACTGTAGTCAGGTTAGTTAGGTTAGTTAACTGTAGTCAGATTAGTTAGCAGTAGTTTTGGGCGGCACGGTGGCATAGTAGTTAGAACTCCTCCCTCACAGCATCTACGGTTCGTTTCCTGGACTGGGTGGGACCTTTCTGTGTGTAGTTTGCGTGTTCTCCCTGTCTCTGTGTAGGTTTCCTCTGGGTGCTCTGGTTTCTGCTACCACTAAGAACCTGTACAATAGGTTCCCCATGGGGCCAGGACTCCCCTGGAAATTAGATTCTGAATCTCAGTGGGACTTTCCTGGTTAAAGCAGAACTCAGTAACTTGTTTACCTTATTTAAACGGTTTCGAAGTCCATGTGAAGGTTAAATGAGTTGTTGTGTGGTAAATGAAGCGTGCAGCATCGGCCCCTGGTGTCTCTAGGCTGAAAGTGACACTTGCAACAGTGAGTGTCACCGATCCGGAGTCACAGAGGTCTCGGGTCTTGCGAGAAAGCAGCACATCCCGGTTAGCAAAACAACAAGCTAACGGTGGCTTTATTTCTCGATTTTCATTGTTCCAGAGCGGCCAAATGGAAGAAAAAACTTTGTACAGATACGTGAAAGGGAACACAAAAGTAAAGACGAGCGAGGGATCACACAGGAGTCACCTGGGCTTGTGAGTATTTACAATAGTGCTTTACTCCGAACTGTAGGGGGTGCTTTATAAAGAAAAATAAGGCAAAAAGAGTGAAGAAACGAGCAGAGTTCCGCTTTAAATAAAGATCAAATCAAAAAAAAAAAAAAAAAGTTAACTTTAGTAGATTAGGTAACTGTAGTCAGATTACTGAGGAGTCCCTGCTGTGGAGAGCACACCAGCGCCCCCTGGTGTGTGTGTGTGTGTACCTTAGTGGTGTACTGCTCTAAGACGCTGATGGTCTCGGGGTCTATAGCGCCCTCTGTGTGCAGGTCTGCCACAGTGCCGTCCGCCTGAATGGCCAGGATGGTGTTGGACGGCGGCATGTGCACCGTGTGTTGGATATACGCCGTACTGCCGTCCTCCAGCTGCACCTCCTGCAGACCGGACTGGTCATAGGACTCTGAGGGGAGGGGGAGGAGGAGAGGGTTATTAAGACTGGATAATTATAACGGATTGACAGATAGGGTTAGATATGACTAGAGTTCCTTAACCCTCCTGCACATCTAACTTTTTAGTCACACCTTTCGCCTTAAGGCACAAAAAATGCACAAAAAATGCACCAATAAAAACTGTCATAGAAAAATTATCTAAAAGTTGATAATTATTTTTTTTCATGGTTACAATGATTAACTTCAGTCCTCACCATACACAGCAAAAAAATCATTCCGTTTATGAAATTTAATACCCCTTAAATTCCAGTTTTTGTGGCGCACACATCCAGCTCACATAGAGGCCTCTGCACTGATGCAGATCTCAGTAAAGACATTTTGGATTTGTGCACACACAAAAACACAAATTCATTTCTCAACAAACACATTCATGCCAATTTATGACAACCCTAAAACACACCCAAGTCATTTTAGTTCAGATTTATTTTTATTTGTCTTGCAGGCAGATAATTTATACAAACACTAATGGGGCCATTTATACCTCTGTCTAACATATATGGGGAAATAGCGCCACCTAGCAGAAAACAATAAAAACTAAAATTCCAATCCCTCATGATCATGAATCCACGAAATACTTGATACTTAAAAATGTGAACTTATATTGCAATGACAGTTTATTATAAAAATGCCATTTGAAAAAAGACAATACAAAAAGAGAAACGTTTTTAAACATTTTCTTTAAAACTGCGCCGAGTCTTTAGGAAGCGTTGGCGTTACCTTTGGGAGTGTGAATGTAGGCTGTGGTCCCGTCCTCCAACTGAACGGCCTGTCCGTCCTCCAGCTGCAAACTGTCTCCACCTGGGACAGAGACAGGAAGATTATGAAGCTGAGACTGTTGCAACGCAGCAGCTGTAAGTTGTCTCTGTTCTCTTTGTTCATGATGAAGATGGACAGGATTAGTTCAAGAGTCCATCAGAGGGACTGGGGTTCTGGAGATAAAGATTCATGGATGTAGCAAAAGAGGACATGAAGTTAGTTCAGTGTAGCTCCAGGTTTTTTCTTGTGAAATTTAAGACCTTTTAAAGCCATTTAGAATAAAACTGAATGCCACATTTTTCACTAATAAAATATCAGTATTACTCTGAAACTCATTGGTTTTATTTTAAAGTCTTACAAAGGTGAACTAACTCCACTCCTGCATTAAAAAGCTCAAAGCAGAATCATAAATTTCAGTGGTATCAGCATTTACTGTGGGAACGTTCTTCAGCAAATATGCCTGCAGCATTACTCAGCCATATAAACAACAGACTTAGCTTTGAGAAACATACCAAATAAAGGCACATTCAAGAGAGTGAGTTATATTTGTAAAACCACTGTTGATAGAATTTGTTGCCAAATTCATATCCAACTTGAAACTTCTCTCTCATTACTTTGTTTTATTTGTGACAAGTACAACACTGAAAAACGTAATTTAGACGTCGCAGTTTGACAAGACCTAGATAAAAAATGTAATATCTGCCCATATGTTTTAATCCTTTTAAGACCTGAGAAAAGAGGACAGTTTCTGACCTGTCTTGGGCACAGAGAGGTGCTGGACGTACGCCGCAGAGCCCACCTCCAGCTGGATCACCTGTCCGTCCATCAGGTGAGAGTCGGAGAAGGGCTTGGACTCGTGTTGGAAGTGGATGACCTGTCCGTCCATGATGTGCGCGTCAGAGAACGGTTTGGATTCGTGTTGGATGTACGCCGTGGATCCGTCTGCGAGGGTCACGGCCTGGAGACTCACGGTGTCCACACTGTCCATCTGATCCCCGTCTGAAACACAGAGAGAGAGATGAGGAGGCAGAATGAACAAGTGGAGTAAAGGCAGACTGAAGGAAGCGTGGCTGCCATTCTGTGCCTACGGCTTCTCTGCCCACTGCCAAACACAGTCACACACAGGCAAGGTGGGTGAAGCGTAGGGCTGCACAATTAATCCAAATCGAATCAAAATCTCTGCAGAGAAGAAAATATCCCGTTTCCTCTGGATCCTAATCTGTATAAATGCTTTTGATCAGTTCAGACCTGATGTAAAACATGATCCCTTGTTTTGGTTCAGCACTGAATATTTCAGTTTCCTCTCAGAGGTCAATGCTCCATCAAATGCTTCAAATGTAAACTGTGAACTGAGCACACACCGGCTTCACGCAGACGCACACCGGCCTCACGCAGACGCACACGGGCCTCACGCAGACGCACACGGGCCTCACGCAGACGCACACGGGCCTCACGCAGACGCACACGGGCCTCACGCAGACGCACACGGGCCTCACGCAGACGCACACGGGCCTCACGCAGACGCACACCGGCCTCACGCAGACGCACACGGGCCTCACGCAGACGCACACCGGCCTCACGCAGACGCACACCGGCCTCACGCAGACGCACACCGGCCTCACGCAGACGCACACCGGCCTCACGCAGACGCACACCGGCCTCACGCAGACGCACACCGGCCTCACGCAGACGCACACCGGCCTCACGCAGACGCACACCGGCCTCACGCAGACGCACACCGGCCTCACGCAGACGCACACCGGCCTCACGCAGACGCACACCGGCCTCACGCAGACGCACACCGGCCTCACACAGACGCACACCAGGATTTAGGCTCATCAGTTTATTAAATGTTGCCAGTGTGTTTATGTTTTAAAAGTGAGTTTCAAACACAAAACATTTTTATCTCAACAAACAACTTTTGTTGCTTGTGTGACCTCAGTGTTTCTGTAACAGACATGGGTCTCATACTACAGACAGTATGCAATACCAGTGTAGGGACAAAATCTGCTCGGGTAGCTCTGCTGAATGATGTTATGATCGGGCGAGACTTCGTCCTCGCTAACACGGAAATATCAACCTGAGCAGATCTGATCATCGAAGCTAAGCAGATTTATCAGATCTGATCATACGGAGCTTGTTATGCTAATTGGTAGAAAAATACATATTTTTTTACCTGTTTAACGTTTGTATAAATTTTGTTAAAAAATAAAATATTTTTGACTAAGAGATCATTTAAGGTTTGAGCTGCTGCTACAGATGAAATAACAGCTTATGTGCAAAAACAATTGGAATAAATAAAGAACATTACTGTGCTTTTCTCATATTTATTGATACCTTGCTCTCTTTATTAAGATTAAAATGCCAAGTACAAATGGAGTGTATACAAATGTGTACAGCTGTCAGTCTGTTAATAAATAAAGAGTAAAACACATGAAATGCCCAAACAAAACCTTCGTAATAACCACGGAAGCTTACTGACAAGGCATTTTCTTTATTTTATATATATATTATATCAAAGTGTATTCAGTAAGTATGATTTTAAGTGGCAATCAGCAATATCTAAAGTATTTATTTCATTTCCTTATTCCTTCATGGTATTTGGCATTGTGCCGATTGAAACTAGAGGTCGACCGATATGGGGTTTTTTTTAAGACCGATGCTGATTTTTAAAATCCAGGGCAGCCGATGGCCGATAAGCAATGCCGATTTTTGAGGCCAATATGGAGGGCCGATTTTCCTAATTTTATGAATAAAAATGGTTTAATAAAGTCAGTTGTTTTCATCTTGCTTATAAAATGTAAAGAAACATAAAAACATCACTTTAAAATGCAGAAAAACATGGACTCGTGCAGGAAAAATGTAAAATCTCTCAGCTTTGCTCTCTGGGCTACTGTCTTCAAATAGTCTGCTTTGTTCTGTACTGAAGCTCTAAAGTTAAGGGCTAAGCATTTCTGTATCATGTAAATGATGATATTTATGACATTAAATAAGTTAGTTAGTTGACAACATATTCATTTTATTATTAATCACAAAGCAGATATGTTAAAATAAAAATAATAAACGAGGGGCACTTTTATATTTGCAAAACATATCTTTGTGTACTGCAAATATAAAAGTGCTTGCTGACTCGCGCAAAAAATACTGCTTCAATTTAGTTCCATGTGAGTCCTCAGACCGGGGACGAGCGCCAGTGCGTACCCGGTCTGAGCGTCACTTAATCAACACTGCTTTTCTATTTGGAAATGGCTCCTGGCTGAAAGCACATGCATATGTCGGCAGTAAATACACACAGTTCTCTGCTCTGGGACACTTACGGACACAGCAGAACGTCCCAATCTAAGGTCAAAGTAGTTCGGGCCAACGTCTTCATCTCCATCCCATTTTATACCACGGTCACTGAGGCGCACTGCTCCATGTTAATGTATTAGATGGAAAAAAATTTACCTCAACCATGATTATGAAGCCACCACCTTTTCCCCGTTTTACCAAATGTTTCTCTTACGCAGCATTTTAACAAGTTAACAAGACTGATGTTATTTTACAGCGGACCGTTCCTACCTGATGCTAAGCTAGCAATTAAAGCTAATGCTGCAGGTTGCATACAAAAGTGCTTGAACATAGCCTGAAGTGTCTGGGCATTTACATTTTCTCTCAAATGGACATTTGAAAGTTAAATCAGCTTTACGTGTGCGGGTTTGGTGAGAATAAAAGAAAGTCTTACCCTTTTTCTTTCAAAACAATAGCCTCAGCTCAGCCAGAGTGATGTCCCTCACTCGCCCTGAGCACCTTCTACAGTAACTGGTGCCACTATACCATCGACAGCATGAACACAAAAACTAGGGTCCTTCAGTGGTTGTCCGGACATGTGCCTGACCAAAAATCAGCATTTAATTGGGAAAAATCGGCCCGACAGATATCGGTCGATCTCTACTTGAAACTACTGCATACTTTTTAAAAAGCATTACTGATGAATAAGAAAGAATAAATCACTCATAAACATAACACTGACAGTTACACAAACAACTGACACCACATTAAACAAACTAAAGGCTGGCAGTAAAATATGTTTTCATCTTTAAACCACTGTTGTGAGAAAAATAAAAAAAGAGAAAATGATAGAAGAGTAGTACAACGTATGGTAAAGCGTTACCTGCTACAGTGACGGTCTCGGTCAGACAGAGCGTCACCGGCTGACCGTCTGCGTCCTGAAACTCTGCCATTCCCTGTGCGTCCCGGTTTATCTGGGCCAGGAGCATGCTTCAGCTGCAAAACAGACGGAAAACACGGTAAAACACAAACTTAACACTGCCGTAAACACGATAAAACACAAACTTACCGCTGCCAAAACACAAACTTACCGCTGCCAAAACACAAACTTACCGCTGCCAAAACACAAACTTACCGCTGCCAAAAACACGGTAAAACACAAACTTACCGCTGCCAAAAACACGGTAAAACACAAACTTACCGCTGCCAAAAACACGGTAAAACACAAACTTACCGCTGCCAAAAACACGGTAAAACACAAACTTACCGCTGCCAAAAACACAGTAAAACACAAACTTAACGCTGCCAAAAATACGGTAAAACACAAACTTAATGCTGCCAAAAACACGGTAAAACACAAACTTAACGCTGCCAAAAACACAAACTTAACGCTGCCAAAAAACACAAACTTAACGCTGCCAAAAAACACAAACTTAAAGCTGCCAAAAACACAAACTTAACGCTGCCAAAAACACGGTAAAACACAAACTTAACGCTGCCAAAAATACAATAAAACACCAACTTAATGCTGCCATGAAGGTGGAAATAATAAAGAAATAATTTTGGTTCTGTGGGTCTCAATGAAATGATCAGGAATAAAACTGGGTCTTAAGTGCGGTTAAGCTCCGACATTAATGGGGCTGTTACCGATACTGGACTCTCCCTCCTCTGTCCCCTCGCTGTCATTTTTTAAGAGTTTTTAATGCCACTTAAAATAAACTTTAATGCTAAGATTGCTGACTTGGGTCGACCCTGTTCACTATTCCTCCTCTAAAATAAGCTATAAATGAATTAACTCTAAATCTGGGAATCCAACTTACAAAATATACAGATAATAAATACACATAACTTAAACACATTCTTTTATTTATAACAGGCTATACGTAAAAACTTTCTCTAAACAGAATAACAGAGTAAACCATATGCATACTACTGTGTGAAACTCAAGGGTTTTATTTTAAAAGTCTAACACAGATGAAAGAACACCAGTGCTGCATTAAAAATGAAAAATTAATCCTTTCAACATTACTTATATATTTTTAGTTAGTGCTGTGACTCTAGTTACTGTAATATTAACAATGTTTTGACAAATTTTAAGACCTAGATGAACAAAAATTAACACCTACTCATAATATTTAATACTTTTAAGGCCTTAATTTTGACAAGATCAAATTTAACACTTTTTTAAATGCTTTTAAGACCTTTGGGAAACGTTGTATAAAAAATGTATAACCCTGAAATAATATACTATACTGAAAATTATTATAAAACAAACTTTAAAAGGCCACTACAGCTGGGACACGCTGAAGTGAAGAGACTCCTTTTTGCAGTCTGAAAGAGTTCCTAATTCTCTTAAGTCTCAGTAAGTCATTTTGACAGCTAACCTCACCGCGTGAGGCCTGAACAATGTTTTCATGGTGGAAAATGTTTGACCTGCGATGTTCAATGCCTTCTTTGGCCAAATTACAGTTCATTTAAAAAGCCTATAAAGAACAGGGCTCATACACTTTTTTACCAAGAATCTTCCATGACTTTCCCAAAACTTTTGACTAAATTTCCTGAAAAAATTACTTACACATGTTTAAATAGTATTCAAAATGTCTAATGTGGTGCATTAGAAAGATTCTTTTGCTGCAGTTTCATTTGGAAATTAGTCAGTTGAAGAAAAAAAAAGGAAGCTTCTTCCCCCAGAAGTATATTATTCCACTTATTATACTGACTTGGAGCTCAACAGTGACTGGCCACGCCTGGTTCCAGAAGTAAATTTCCCATTCACTTTTTGAAAAATCCGTATATTAAAAGTTCAATGACTCGATGGAGGCTCAGCTCTGGGGATCACTCATGGCCATAAAATGATTAATTCGCTATAAACACGCATTTGAAAGCTGTCAAAAGGCAAAGCTATAAACCATTTTGCTGATTTTCAAGTTTTCATTAATATTTTTGAAAGAAATTAATCGTGTTGTCATCATGAGTTACCACAGAGTGGAAAGGCCTCCGCCGAGCTTCTAAACTCCTAATATAAACATTTTTCGAAAAGTCAATGGGAAATTTACTTCTAGCACCAAAGGGGGGCGGGCACTGTTGCGGTCTATAGCCTGCACCGATGATTAAAAGATAATTATGCTATATTAGATATAAACTAATCATCTATGCTAATCATTACCAAAGCCAAACGTGCCAAAAACCAGCAAAAAAATTTATTTAGTTTAAATATTCTGACAAAAAAATAGATCTAGGTGACTTTTTCCTGCAGTGAGAACAAGAAGAGGCCAAGACAGCGTTTCTACTCAACACTTATATTTACTGTATTCTAACTGGGCAAGGTAAACCAGGAGTGGCCCAATGTTACTCTCACTCTTTACATTTACTACACTTTTACTAAAATTTACACCAAGAAATAAAATTCCAAAACTTTTCCAGGTTTTCCATGACTGTACGAACCCTGAAAGCACATAAATAATAATAATATAAAGCAGTGCACAGCTGTCTGAACACTTAGGACCTTTTCATTTCTTTACATGGGTTAACAATATTAGAGACAGACTCTGACAAGGCAATGATTTTGAGTGAAACACACAGAGGACCACAGCACAGGGCGCTACTAACTCCAAGTAAAGTTTACAAACTAGCTCAGGGTGACCCTGTTTCACTGGGACAGTCCCAGTTTCATGCTCCTTGTCCCAAAACACTCATATTTCCCACTTTTTTTTTTTTTTTAACAAACTATGTCCCAGTGGTCTGCATTTTAACCAACAGAAAAGCATAGGAATTTAAAACACATTTGTCTATATACTTCTGTCGCTAAATGTATTTTCTTTGTTTTCGTGAATACATTTGCCATCATATTCAAAACATAAGCCCAAGTTTCATGTAATTTAATCACACATGGATTTCAGAAGCTTTTTTGTAACTTTGTGAGTTCAAACGCACCAAGATCTGTGTCTAAAAATGTGGACACCCTACACTTCTGTGCTACTTATTTCTATATTTGGGTTATCAATAAAGAAAAATGATTACTGGGTGATTATTTTGAGTGAATGTGAACTGTAGAGAACCTAATTTAACTTGTAAAATAATTTGCCTTTGCACAGATGAACAGCACTTTAAATCTTCACTTAAGACGCTCGGCTTTAGTTAGAGACAGCTTGGCTTTTACACTTCTTTTATTCACGTTTATCTTTTAAGTGTTTCATTATTTTTTACTGCTTTAAACTTTAGTTTTATTCAGGGTAGCTCCAGGTTTTCTCTTGGGAAATTTAAGACCTTTTTATTGCCACTTAAGAATGTAATTTAATGCCGGTATTGTCAACAACAGAACAATAATCTGTATGCATTTTAAAGTCTAAGAAAGATGAGAGAACTCCACTGCTGCATTAAAAAAACATGAATAAATAAAGCAATAATAAACTGAATAAATGTTTTGTAATTGCTGTGATTTAGTTTAACATTAACATAATGTTTTGACAAATTTTAAGACCTAGATGAACAAAATGTTATACCTATTCATACTATTTAATACTTTTAAAGCCCTTGAGGCTACTCGGTTTATTGTATTTTGTTGTTGCTTACTGCTTTTGGTCTATTTAGTCTGTACAGTACTGTAGATCTACTCTGACTGTTTTTAATGTTCATTTCTTTTCCTAAATAAAAGTAATGACTGTTTACTGAACTGAATTAGCAATATATAATTTCTAAAAGCTTGTCTGACACTTTAAAGCTGAAATAAGTGTATAATTTTAACACAAATGACCATGCCCCAGTTTGGATGCTCCTGACATAAACAGACTGCTGTAGTATTAATAACAGGACTGTTTTTGGCGCTTATCATCTGATATTAGCCGAGTTTAGCTGCTGTTAGCCAAACTATGACTTGCCACATTTGAAACAATGGCAACAAGAGGCACAAAGACCATTTATTAAACTCCTACTGTAGGCTGTTTGGGTTCGTGTCCAACTCTTAAAGGTCAAACACTTCTAATACAGAGACACGAGAGGTTTGTTTGTCTGTCTGGAGCTAACGTGTTAGCCGCATGCTAACAGCGCTGCTAACTACGCCAAACGCAGCTGTCACCGCTTCCCGCAGCTGTTAACCTCAGGCCCCGTTAAACTTTACACTCACAGCCACGGAGATTGTAAGTTATGTAAAAAAAAGTTTAGTTTAGGTCTTTGTTTGGAGCTGGAGGCTAACGGACTAGCTGCGTTTCAAAGCGGAGCTAAGGCGCTAACTAGCCGCGCAGTTAGAAAACCAGAACCGTGCGCTCATAAAGATAACCAAAGCCTTTCCACTCGCTGCGTGACGCGGTTATTTTCGCTAAAACATCGCTAATATCCGCTGTTGTTTCTGATCCCGTCCCGCCCGCCTGTCATCCCCGCGCGGCAGAGATGGCTGTGGGAATAATGCACACTGGGTAAAAACCGATTTATATACGAACCTCCGAGAAATTTCCAACAATTCCTCCTGTTCGACCACCATGCACCAGTGCAGAATCCGCCCCGGAACATGAATGGCAGCGCCCGGCTCTCCCCGCCAAGCCCCGCCTCCGCCAAGTCTGCAGCCTGTGATTGGCCCGGGAGGAAACAGAACGCAACACAATTGGTCAGTGGAGCTGTCAATCACTGCCACGGTTCAGGCATCCAAATACAGCAGCACAAGCTACAACTCTGCGAATGCTACATAGCTTCTAGCGGGGATTTAAAGATCATTTCACGACTTTTGTAATATTTTACCTCTCCGTGGAGGCGTTTTACTCATTCCGGAGACATAGACCTACAACATATACCAAAATCAACCATTCTGAGTGGATAAACGGAGCGATTTTAATCATGTTTTAGCATTAGCTTTCTTTAGCAACCGTAACGAATTTCGTCGCGTGAGGAAAACGTTAAAAATACAAACTTTCGTTCTTAGCTGCAGTTCGTCTTTCTTGAACTCTGATATTTAAAATAGCTGTTTAACTTAGTGGTGACTGCCTTAAGTATTGAATTAATAGTTTATGGGGCTTTAAAAACTTGCCTGGAGAACTTTTGCTGCGGCTGCCGTTATTCTGGTTCCCGGGCTCCGCAGAGGCGCCATTCCGCGGCGGCTTTCGCATTGTTTTGGATTTTTGACAGAAAATATAACGCGTCGTCGTTTAAAGTCCGACATTTATGGCTCTGGAGGTTATTGTTCCTCACCGCCGTTTGTGATTGGGGCCGGTGCTTTCCGCGCAGAGCCGGGGTCTGAGCCGCGGTCGCGTCGCGGAAACTGCGGCGCAGCGGTGGAGTTTTTCGGGCTCCATGTTTGAAACAAGGCCGTGTGGGTAAAACCCGGGGAATGTGGGCAATGCAGTGAAACCGAGGTGTCTGGGATCAAATGTAGGCGAATATCTGCGCGCACCGGGGCCACTGAGGCAGGAGCAGGGTTTTAAAGCGTTTTTACCGAAGATTACAGTAAATGTAACGATGTAACGTGTTCCTTTAGGTTTGGTATGTGACGTATGGCGTGCACTGTACAGTACTTTTCATTAAAAATTAAATGTTTGAGTCGTTGATTATACATTTTATAACATTTCACAGCTTATCTCGTATTAATGGATACCTCCAAAGTTCATTCATTCGTTCATAAACAGAACACCCCCAGCGCATTTTTATGAAATCCACAAACACTGAAAAATATAACAGTAATTTATTTATTGCCTGTTGCCAGGGCTTGATATGAGAGTCCTGAACATGATTCCTCTGTTTCCCCTCCTCCTAAACTGGGACCAGGACCTATTTAACAGGATCACCATCTTTGTGTCAAACACCAAATACATAACAGAATAAAAGCCAAAATATTAATGCTAAAAATGGTAAAAGGTAACATTTACATAGCACTTTTCTAGACATACAGTATTTGTTATTCTCTGGATGGAATTTGTCAATATTTTATTTGGGATTAAAAATAAAAATGTATTTGATTTGTTTATTTTCTAACATTTCACGATGAATAACCTTGGAAAAATGGATACTGTTTGAAAACCCTCCAAAGGCTATTATTTCTAAAACCTACAAGCACTGAAAAATACACTCAAGGAAAAAAGAAACTCACCACTGCTTTTTTACCACATTTTTGTTTGGTTACTTATTTTTGATGGAAATATTCCATGTGCACATCGACCATAAACCCGTCCCTGAGATTCAGACCCAGTTAATCACTGCTTATGACAGTTTCAATAACAATAACATGACCAAACAATAATAATGCAGCAGCTGTGACATGTGGTCGACCAGATCTGGGACGGTCATTGGAGGATCCAGTGCCAGATGTGGGACGGTCATTGGAGGATCCAGTGCCAGATGTGGGACGGTCATTGGAGGATCCAGTGCCAGATGTGGGACGGTCATTGGAGGATCCAGTGCCAGATGTGGGACGGTCATTGGAGGATCCAGTGCCAGATCTGGGACGGTCATTGGAGGATCCAGTGCCAGATGTGGGACGGTCATTGGAGGATCCAGTGCCAGATGTGGGACGGTCATTGGAGGATCCAGTGCCAGATGTGGGACGGTCATTGGAGGATCCAGTGCCAGATGTGGGACGGTCATTGGAGGATCCAGTGCCAGATGTGGGACGGTCATTGGAGGATCCAGTGGTGTGGAAACGCTCAGCGAGGCGTACAACAGTAGAGTGATGGACTCCAAACTCCTGGCTACAGCCGTGTGCTGCTTCAGCTTGAAGCAGGCCAATGGCTGCCAATCTCTCTCTGGCTGCAGGAGTCGTGGCATTGCGAACAAATGTGCTTTTTTTTCCATTTTGGTGTCTTTTTATAGGGAATGGTTGTGCACAATTGACCCAGACAGAGGTGATTAATACAAAAATACAGTTGTTATTGCTCATCAAAATCAATCAACCAGAACCAGGAAAACACTCATTTCATTTTGACTCAGAATAGAACTAAACTCACTGTAGTCTGTCATTTTTCACTGGCTGTGATATTTTTTGACAAATTGAGAAAATGAAAGTGGTGCGTTTCTTTTTTCCTTGAGTGTATTTAGGCCCCAAAAGTAATTTATCTTAAGGTCCACTGTTTTTAAGTAAAAAGTGACTCCAACCCAGCTTCACAGGGTTTAGGAAAGCAAAAATATAAAGTTTAATGCAAGTTAAATTAGGATGACCAGATTTCTAGACCCCAAAACTGATACTTAACACTTATTTTTTATTTACTCACGAAGTAAAAAAAAAAAAAAAAAAAAAAATCTTCTGAAATCCATTCAGTTTCCTGTCATGTGATTCAGAGCACATAAAGCTTGGGTCTAGGTTTTGAATATGGTGAAAATTTATTGATAAAACACAATGACAGAGACAATAAATTTAGTGGCAAAAGTCATTGGAGACTTGTTTTCCCTGACTGTAAAAAAAAAAGTCTAAAAAAAAACCAAGAAGAATTTGGAGAAGATGAGACAAGAACGACAACTGTGGCATCCCACAAAAAACACAAACCTTTAAATTCAAGATGACAAAATATTAATATTAGAAACTTACATAGGTAAAGACAAATGAGGCAGAATATAAATACAGTGTTAGGATTCAGATTTTCAAAGCTTTAATTTTAAATATTTACAACAGAGACAGATTATTTTATAGAAAAAGCAGCACCAAACACATTTACAGTTTATTGTGGAGCAGATGAATCCAAAACAAATAAATGAAAATAATAATGCTTTTTCTGACCGGGGTTTATCCACTGCTGCTGTGCAAGTAACAAACTTTGGCATAACTTTCTTCAAATAAATTAAGGTCCACAGTTCACACAGTCCCAGGTTTTTTATATTCTGTATGAGCGAGAAATAAAAATCCAAAAAGAAGCCAGTGTCATGCAGTGAGAAGCCAGCGATGGAGGAGCTGCTTTTAAACATCGCCGGAGTTTTTAATGCGGCTGAAGGTGAAGTCTGAGCTTCTGAACAAACTTGGACAGAAATCCTCACTTCCTGCAAAAATAAAATCAACATCTCATGATCATTTCTCACAGTTTTTTATCACACGTTCACTCTGTTGCAGAATAAAGCAGAGGCAAAGTTAAAGGCAGATTTGCACATTTAAAACTCATTTTAGTGTGAAGTCATTTTTCTAAATTATTTTGCTGCCACCTTTATAACACCACTCATGAGCAGTATTTAAACTGATGCAGCCGCAGATCCTGTGGTTCTTTGGACAGATAAGTGAGTGAGAATTAAACAACGAGGGGCTGTGCTTTACAGTTTTTAAGCACGACCTGGAGCCCGAGAACCACCGGCCGCAGAGAACAGGGTTTTAACTTTTCACAGCCTACGCGGTTACACAAAAACAACCGTCTGTCACCGTTAGTATCAGTTTATTATTATTGCTGTTTATGACAAAATAACACCCATGCTTTCTAGACATTTTTGAAATGTTGTATAATAATAATAATAATAATAATAATAATAAATCTTTATTTGTATGGCACTTTTCAAACAGCATAAATAGTGAACAGTGAACAGCATAAATAAGGCAATAAAATCAACAAAGAAAACACATGCATAAAGACATTTAGACAACAGACAGAGTTAGAGCAATAAATAAAGTCATAAATAAATCAATTATAGGAAGGCCAGTTAATAAAAGTAAGTTTTAAGATGCCAGCCTTTTCTCCTCAGGCAGGTCGTTACAAAGTCAAGGGGCTCAGACTGAAAAAGCTCGCTTTTATTACTACACTACACTTTATGCTGGAATCAGTCTTCTCTCAGTCGTCTGCAGCTGCTTTAAAACGCAGCCGCACGTCTTTTAACCGGTTCACAAAAGCACAATCACATTTCTCCAATCTGAGCTTCCCTTCACGGGCTTCCTGTCTGGTTCTGAATTGATTTTATTAGATTTTATTAGATTAGATTAGATTGAATTTATTAATCTCACAGTGGAGAAATTCATTGTTCAGGCAGCTCTTATACAGAATACAGTGCAGAAAACAAGAAAATAAAGTGAGCATGCAAACAAAAAAGGTGCAATATAAAATATTTACAAGATAATTATAATAATTATTTTATTTGTTTTTAAAACCCTAAAAGGCCCGCGCTCCAGCCTCACTCTGCCCTCGCTCTCAGGTCGCAGGTCAGGCTCTGCTGCAGTTCCCAGGTTGAGGAGGAAACTGAGACGAGACTGTGCCGTTTCTGAAAGTGGCCTGAGCTGCCAGGGAGCGTCAGACCATTCACTTCCTGTTTCAGACCATTCACTTCCTGTTTCAGGCCCATTCACTTCCTGTTTCAGACCATTCACTTCCTGTGTCAGACCATTCACTTCCTGTTTCAGGCCCATTCACTTCCTGTTTCAGACCATTCACTTCCTGTGTCAGACCATTCACTTCCTGTTTCAGGCCCATTCACTTCCTGTTTCAGACCATTCACTTCCTGTTTCAGGCCCATTCACTTCCTGTTTCAGGCCCATTCACTTCCTGTTTCAGACCATTCACTTCCTGTTTCAGACCATTCACTTCCTGTTTCAGGCCCATTCACTTCCTGTTTCAGACCATTCACTTCCTGTGTCAGACCATTCACTTCCTGTTTCAGACCATTCACTTCCTGTGTCAGACCATTCACTTCCTGTTTCAGACCATTCACTTCCTGTTTCAGACCATTAACTTCCTGTGTCAGACCATTCACTTCCTGTTTCAGGCCCATTCACTTCCTGTTTCAGACCATTCACTTCCTGTTTCAGGCCCATTCACTTCCTGTTTCAGGCCCATTCACTTCCTGTTTCAGACCATTCACTTCCTGTGTCAGACCATTCACTTCCTGTTTCAGGCCCATTCACTTCCTGTTTCAGACCATTCACTTCCTGTTTCAGGCCCATTCACTTCCTGTTTCAGGCCCATTCACTTCCTGTTTCAGGCCCATTCACTTTCTGTTTCAGGCCCATTCACTTTCTGTTTCAGACCATTCACTTCCTGTTTCAGGCCCATTCACTTCCTGTTTCAGGCCCGTTCACTTCCTGTTTCAGGCCCGTTCACTTCCTGTTTCAGGCCCATTCACTTCCTGTTTCAGGCCCATTCACTTCCTGATTCAGACGATTCACTTCCTGTTTCAGGCCCATTCACTTCCTGTTTCAGGCCCATTCACTTCCTGTTTCAGGCCCATTCACTTCCTGTTTCAGGCCCATTCACTTCCTGTTTCAGGCCCATTCACTTCCTGTTTCAGGCCCATTCACTTCCTGTTTCAGCCCATTCACTTCCTGTTTCAGACCATTCACTTCCTGTTTCAGACCATTCACTTCCTGTTTCAGGCCCATTCACTTCCTGTTTCAGGCCCATTCACTTCCTGTTTCAGACCCATTCACTTCCTGTTTCAGGCCCATTCACTTCCTGTTTCAGGCCCATTCACTTCCTGTTTCAGACCCATTCACTTCCTGTTTCAGACCCATTCACTTCCTGTTTCAGGCCCATTCACTTCCTGTTTCAGACCCATTCACTTCCTGTTTCAGACCCATTCACTTCCTGTTTCAGGCCCGTTCACTTCCTGGTTCCAAATCCCGTCTAAAACATAAACTGGATTAGGTTTGTGTAAGAATGAAACCTCACCTCCCCGTCCTTCACTTGCTGGCCCCCTGCTCGGGCTCGCTCCTCAGGCTGAAGGGCTCCAGCCTCTCGCCCTCCGGGAGCAGGTTGTTCAGTCGCTCCATCAGAGGCAGCGTCTGGTCGATGCCCATCTGGATCCTCCTCAGGATCATCGACATCTCGTTCACCTTCTGGATCTGCTCCGCGTACTTGGCGTAGCGCTTCTGCCGCTCCTGCATCAGGATGAACAGGCCTTCCACCGACAGGTCCATCTGAGGACACGAGTCAGAGTCAGGTCAGAGTCAGGTCCATCTGAGGACACGAGTCAGAGTCAGGTCAGAGTCAGGTCCATCTGAGGACACGAGTCAGAGTCAGGTCAGAGTCAGGTCCATCTGAGGACACGAGTCAGAGTCAGGTCAGAGTCAGGTCCATCTGAGGACACAAGTCAGAGTCAGGTCAGAGTCAGGTCAGAGTCAGGTCCATCTGAGGAGACGAGTCAGAGTCAGGTCAGAGTCAGGTCCATCTGAGGAGACGAGTCAGAGTCAGGTCAGAGTCAGGTCCATCTGAGGAGACGAGTCAGAGTCAGGTCAGAGTCAGGTCCATCTGAGGACATGAGTCAGAGTCAGGTCAGAGTCAGGTCCATCTGAGGACACGAGTCAGAGTCAGGTCAGAGTCAGGTCCATCTGAGGACACGAGTCAGAGTCAGGTCAGAGTCAGGTCAGAGTCAGGTCCATCTGAGGAGACGAGTCAGAGTCAGGTCAGAGTCAGGTCCATCTGAGGACATGAGTCAGAGTCAGGTCAGAGTCAGGTCCATCTGAGGACACGAGTCAGAGTCAGGTCAGAGTCAGGTCCATCTGAGGACACGAGTCAGTCAGGTCCATCTGAGGACACGAGTCAGAGTCAGGTCAGAGTCAGGTCCATCTGAGGACACGAGTCAGAGTCAGGTCAGAGTCAGGTCCATCTGAGGACACGAGTCAGAGTCAGGTCAGAGTCAGGTCCATCTGAAAACACGAGTCAGAGTCAGGTCAGAGTCAGGTCCATCTGAGGACACGAGTCAGAGTCAGGTCAGAGTCAGGTCAGAGTCAGGTCAGAGTCAGGTCCATCTGAGGAGACGAGTCAGAGTCAGGTCAGAGTCAGGTCCATCTGAGGACATGAGTCAGAGTCAGGTCAGAGTCAGGTCCATCTGAGGACACGAGTCAGAGTCAGGTCAGAGTCAGGTCCATCTGAGGACACGAGTCAGAGTCAGGTCCATCTGAGGACACGAGTCAGAGTCAGGTCAGAGTCAGGTCCATCTGAGGACACGAGTCAGAGTCAGGTCAGAGTCAGGTCAGAGTCAGGTCCATCTGAAAACCCTCAAGATGAACAGAACCCATTGCAGCAGCAGAGTATATACAGTGTACAATGGTCAGAGATGGAAACAAATCAAAAAGGTCTAAAAAGAATGGATTTGGACCTGGTCTCAGACGAGGTTCAGCTCTCGTCTGAGATCATGGGGACTCACTGTGACGTCAACCCCAGAGCAAAAGATTTCTACACGAGTTTCTGAGCAAAAAACACCACCCCAGTCAGCGCTCAAGGATACTTTTTGGTGTCTGAAGTCAGGATTTCTGAAATTCTGATGTATAATAAATGCAGCATTAATGCACTGAGCTGCTGCGCTGTGATTGGCTGATAGAACCTGAGCTGCTGCGCTGTGATTGGCTGATAGAACCTGAGCTGCTGCGCTGTGATTGGCTGATAGAACCTGAGCTGCTGCGCTGATGATTGGCTGATAGAACCTGAGCTGCTGCGCTGTGATTGGCTGATAGAACCTGAGCTGCTGCGCTGTGATTGGCTGATAGAACCTGAGCTGCTGCGCTGTGATTGGCTGATAGAACCTGAGCTGCTGCGCTGTGATTGGCTGATAGAACCTGAGCTGCTGCGCTGTGATTGGCTGATAGAACCTGAGCTGCTGCGCTGTGATTGGCTGATAGAACCTGAGCTGCTGCGCTGTGATTGGCTGATAGAACCTGAGCTGCTGCGCTGATGATTGGCTGATAGAACCTGAGCTGCTGCGCTGTGATTGGCTGATAGAACCTGAGCTGCTGCGCTGATGATTGGCTGATAGAACCTGAGGTGCTGCGCTGTGATTGGCTGATGGAACAGGTGTGCAGTGGTAGTACCTCTTTGATGCGTTTGACGAGAGCGTTCTGGTCGAAGGCCACGGCCTCCGCGCACTGGTGCAGGTGCTGCTGGTACCGGACACACAGCTGCAGGACCTGCAGAGAGTCCAGACGCTCCAGAGAGACCGAGGAGGGCGAGGTCTGCCCACTGAGGACCCCTACAGGACACACAGCAGAATACAGGCTCAGAATACTTACTACTACTACTGCTGCTACTACTGCTACTACTACTACTACTGCTACTAGTCCAGAGAGACCGAGGAGATCTGCTCACTGAGGACCCCTACAGCAGTGGTTCCCAACCTTTTTTGTGCTGCATTCCCCTGAGTTTTTTGTCATACCATGAGTACTGCCTCATTTGTTTACGTGTTAATTTTTTAAAAGAGGTCATAGAGTGGACTTCTGTGTTTATCCATACAAAGACATTTTATACTTAATTTGTTGTAAAAGTAAATTTTTAGCAGTGAATATTAAATTCAAGACACAAATAAAAGCAGTTTAAAATAACAATACATATACAAAATAATTTATAAACATATAATATAAACTTCTATTAGGTTTATCCTTATTTTACAATATTTTTCAACTAAAAAATAATAAATTGAGAAGAAATATTAATGAAAAATAACAATTTAAATAACTATTTTGAAACAAGCTTTATAATAGGCCTAGTCAAATATTTCTAGTAGTTTCATCTCATTTACTCAGAAACTTCCTCAGTCAGTTGTCAGTGAGAGCTCGTCTTTCACAGGTTTCAATAGTTTAATATGAAAAGATATTAAGTACTTTCTCATCAAATTAGGAAATAATTCCAAACAAATACCCCCTTGTAACGTGCTTGTGTACCCCTTGGGGTCCCCGTACCACTGGTTGGGAAACACTGCCCTACAGGACAAACATCAGAATACTAACTAACTAACTAACTAACTAACTAACTAACTAACTAACTAACTAACTAACTAACTAACTTACTACTACTACTACTACTACTACTACTACTACTACTACTACTACTACTACTACTACTACTAATATACTTATACTAGGAACATGGGATAAGGCAGACATCTGCAGCCTATGGTTTTAGAGCCACATGCAGTTCTGGTTTTGTAAAGTCCCTAAAGGAATCTGCATCTGCCTCATCTTCGTCAGTTTAAAATAAAACTTTCTCCGTGTTTTGCAGAACATGCTGTGGACTGCTGTTTTTAGTGGTTATTGTGTGCACAGTGCACGCTCGGCTGATCTGAAGTGCAACACACAGAAGTTAAATAAACAGCACCGGGAAGAATTAGTGGCTGTAGCTCCAGTTCTTAGAGAGCGTGGCTCCTGTAGTACACTGCTGTTTAATGGCACAGCCTGGTTAAAGGCTAAGCAAATGTTGTGCATTAAAATCTGTTGCGGCTCTTTACAGATGCAAGTGTAGTATTTTTGGGAAGAATTGGCTTTGGATCCAGAAGGTTGCGGACCCCTGGGAAAAGTGTACACTCAAGACTCAAGAAAGTGGATTTAAAACCAGTGGCGGCATGTAATGAAGTAGACGTATTAGTTACCTTGTACTTAAGTACAATTTTCATGTATCTGTACTTTAATTGATTAAATTTTCCTTTTACTTCACTACATTTTAGAGCAAGTATCTGTACTTTTTACTCCACTACAGTTATGAGTTGGTTTGAAGTAAAAAGTATTTTGAGTTTTGGTTTAAAATCCTGTGTTTTTGTCATGGCCTCACTGTAGACACACAGTACTTCAATATAACAGATGGAGTAAAGTAGTACACAGTACTTCAATATAACAGATGCAGTAAAGTAGTACACAGTACTTCAATATAACAGATGCAGTAAAGTAGTACACAGTACTTCAATATAACAGATGCAGTAAAGTAGTACACAGTACTTCAATATAACAGATGCAGTAAAGTAGTACACAGTACTTCAATATAACAGATGCAGTAAAGTAGTACTGCTGTAGAAACATCAGAATAATAAAGAGCTCAGAGACAGATTCAGTCTCAGTTTGTTCTTTTCATCTGGAATCAGCAAAATCCTCACATTTAACTCATTCATGAGAAATACTTTTACTTTTTTACTTGTGAGTACATTTAAAAATCAGTACTTTTATACTTTTACTTAAGTAGAAATTTTAAGGTGATAGTTTTACTTTTACTTGAGTAAATTTTTGCTCCTTTATCTGTACTTTTACTGAAGTAAAGACTTTGAGTATTTCCTCCACCGCTGGTTAAAAACCCCCAGCCTTGTGTTTGAGAATAATTCATTCATTCATTGAAGCCCATCCCAGCAACTATGGGCCTGAGGCAGGGTACATCCTGGACCAGTTAGTCTCATGCACACTCCACTCAGAGAGATCAGGAGTCACACCCACAACCTCTATTTTTCTGCATCATTAAATTTCTTTTGAGAGCAGCTTGTGTTCATAATGAGTTTTAGTCTACTTCCTTGACCTTTGAGCAGCGGCTGAAACGTGGGGATCTCCTGGAGTTTGATGACGTCCGGGTCGCTGTGGATGTTCCTCAGAGACTGTGTCCCGGGAGCCACCACCACGATGTCGTCCATTTTGGCTTTCTGCTTCGCTGGAGACGGCGCTGAAAGTGACGAGAACAAAACCATGAGACAGGAGTGCAGTACGTTTCCTTTACACCCACGAGAAACCAAAAGGAGAAGTCCTGGATTAGAACCACTCCCACCTTCTAATGCAGTCGAATGAGTGTTGTTGTTGTGTGGCAGACTAAATTTAGTAAAACCTTATTGTAATAAAGGATAGAGCAGAAGTAAACACATTTAACCTTTATCCTTTAGACAGATACTGAAACAGAATAATAAAACTAGATATTTCTCACATTTTTATTTGAATTTTATTGTATACTAAGTACACACATGCACCAACCCTGCTTTGATTGGTCCAGGGGCGAAGCATCAGGCAGTGCAGCCCCCACAACTGCACTGGGGCCCAGGAGGTTTAGAGGCCCATGAGAGTGGGCCCTTGTCTCTGCGTGGTGGGGTTATTCAAAATAAACAAGAGCAGCACAGGGCTCAGTTACACCAGAGTCTAAATTCAACAATAATCAATATCTACATTAACCTTCTGTCAGTGGGGTAAGGGGAATTTTCCTGACGGACAAATAATTTAGCTTGAAATAAGTAAAAATAACTTGAAACAAATCAAATATCTTGCCTAATGCGTAAATAAATCCAATTTAGTGAAAATTACTTTAATTAATAATTAAAAATAAATAAATAAATCAGATTAATAATCTGAGTTCAAGTCATTTTAACTAATGTAGATCATGATGTTTTGCAGTTAGTTTGAATCTGCCTGGGAAAAAATTCTCAAGATTATTAAAAGCATTAATTGTAAATATTGTAATTGTAGCAATTGTAAATATATATAAAAAAAACTGTTCCTTTTTTTTCTTAAATCATAATTAAAACATTATTACAATGAAACTATGCAGACAATAACTCAGCTAAAAGCTATTTTTTTTATAAATGAGAAGCCTAATGCATGAATCTGTAGAAATAAATGTGGTTCATAAATTTAGGGCCCATGCTGAAAACTGGGGCCCCTCATTACCAAGTTACGCCACTGGACAGCTCTAATACTAACTTTAATTATATTCATTATTTGTATCCATATTTAGAGCTGCTGTTATGTTATTCCTGGTCTTGTTGGTCTTGTTAGTCCTGGTCCCGTTAGTCCCGGTCCAGGTAGTCCTGGTCTTGTTGGTCCTGGTCTTGTTAGTCCTGGTCTTGTTGGTCTTGTTGGTCCTGGTCTTGTTGGTCTTGTTAGTCCTGGTCTTGTTGGTCCTGGTCTTGTTAGTCCTGGTCTTGTTGGTCTTGTTGGTCTTGTTAGTCCTGGTCTTGTTGGTCTTGTTGGTCTTGTTAGTCCTGGTCTTGTTAGTCCTGGTCTTGTTGGTCCTGGTCTTGTTGGTCCTGGTCTTGTTGGTCCTGGTCTTGTTGGTCCTGGTCTTGTTGGTCCTGGTCTTGTTGGTCCTGGTCTTGTTGGTCCTGGTCTTGTTGGTCCTGGTCTTGTTGGTCTTGTTAGTCCTGGTCTTGTTGGTCCTGGTCTTGTTGGTCCTGGTCTTGTTGGTCTTGTTAGTCCTGGTCTTGTTGGTCCTGGTCTTGTTAGTCCTGGTCTTGTTGGTCTTGTTAGTCCTGGTCTTGTTGGTCCTGGTCTTGTTGGTCCTGGTCTTGTTGGTCCTGGTCTTGTTGGTCCTGGTCTTGTTGGTCCTGGTCTTGTTGGTCCTGGTCTTGTTGGTCCTGGTCTTGTTGGTCCTGGTCTTGTTAGTCCTGGTCTTGTTGGTCCTGGTCTTGTTGGTCTTGTTAGTCCTGGTCTTGTTGGTCCTGGTCTTGTTAGTCCTGGTCTTGTTGGTCCTGGTCTTGTTGGTCCTGGTCTTGTTAGTCCTGGTCTTGTTGGTCTTGTTGGTCTTGTTAGTCCTGGTCTTGTTGGTCTTGTTGGTCTTGTTAGTCCTGGTCTTGTTGGTCCTGGTCTTGTTGGTCCTGGTCTTGTTGGTCCTGGTCTTGTTAGTCCTGGTCTTGTTGGTCCTGGTCTTGTTGGTCCTGGTCTTGTTGGTCCTGGTCTTGTTGGTCCTGGTCTTGTTGGTCCTGGTCTTGTTGGTCCTGGTCTTGTTGGTCCTGGTCTTGTTGGTCTTGTTAGTCCTGGTCTTGTTGGTCCTGGTCTTGTTGGTCCTGGTCTTGTTGGTCTTGTTAGTCCTGGTCTTGTTGGTCCTGGTCTTGTTGGTCTTGTTAGTCCTGGTCTTGTTAGTCCTGGTCTTGTTGGTCCTGGTCTTGTTAGTCCTGGTCTTGTTAGTCCTGGTCTTGTTAGTCCTGGTCTTGTTAGTCCTGGTCTTGTTAGTCCTGGTCTTGTTAGTCCTGGTCTTGTTAGTCCTGGTCTTGTTGGTCCTGGTCTTGTTGGTCTTGTTAGTCCTGGTCTTGTTGGTCCTGGTCTTGTTGGTCTTGTTAGTCCTGGTCTTGTTAGTCCTGGTCTTGTTAGTCCTGGTCTTGTTAGTCCTGGTCTTGTTAGTCCTGGTCTTGTTAGTCCTGGTCTTGTTAGTCCTGGTCTTGTTAGTCCTGGTCTTGTTGGTCCTGGTCTTGTTGGTCCTGGTCTTGTTGGTCCTGGTCTTGTTGGTCCTGGTCTTGTTGGTCCTGGTCTTGTTGGTCCTGGTCTTGTTGGTCTTGTTGGTCCTGGTCTTGTTGGTCCTGGTCTTGTTGGTCTTGTTAGTCCTGGTCTTGTTAGTCCTGGTCTTGTTAGTCCTGGTCTTGTTAGTCCTGGTCTTGTTAGTCCTGGTCTTGTTAGTCCTGGTCTTGTTAGTCCTGGTCTTGTTAGTCCTGGTCTTGTTAGTCCTGGTCTTGTTAGTCCTGGTCTTGTTAGTCCTGGTCTTGTTAGTCCTGGTCTTGTTGGTCCTGGTCTTGTTGGTCCTGGTCTTGTTGGTCCTGGTCTTGTTGGTCTTGTTGGTCCTGGTCTTGTTGGTCTTGTTAGTCCTGGTCTTGTTAGTCCTGGTCTTGTTGGTCCTGGTCTTGTTGGTCCTGGTCTTGTTGGTCCTGGTCTTGTTGGTCCTGGTCTTGTTGGTCCTGGTCTTGTTGGTCCTGGTCTTGTTGGTCCTGGTCTTGTTGGTCTTGTTAGTCCTGGTCTTGTTGGTCCTGGTCTTGTTGGTCCTGGTCTTGTTAGTCCTGGTCTTGTTGGTCCTGGTCTTGTTGGTCCTGGTCTTGTTGGTCCTGGTCTTGTTGGTCCTGGTCTCGTTGGTCCTGGTCTTGTTGGTCCTGGTCTTGTTGGTCTTGTTAGTCCCGGTCTTGTTAGTCCCGGTCCAGTTCTTACCCGCAGATCCATGGTCCAAGTGTTTGTGCTCGGCGTCTGCGCTTTGCTCGGCTCCCATCCTCCTCGGCTCCAAACAAACTCTTCTTCTTAAACGGGATTACAGCTAAACTACAAGACCATCCATATAAAAGTATTAGTTTGAATAAGCTCTAAATAAACCCATGGGCAACGCGGAACTGTCAGGAGAACCCAAACAGACGCTTGTTCTGTCAAATCACTACAGCTGACTGCGGCTACGACATGAATGAAATGTTCCCTTTTTGTCTTAAATTCCCTTTTATTTACGCGCTAAACGCTTTAAAACTTAGAAAAAACTACGCATAATGTGAAAAGTATTGTCTCATAAAGAATACCAGTTAAAACGCTTTTGTTCACGGAGTTTTATCCTAAACTGCTGCAGTGTTTTGTAAGAATGGGACCTACTTCCGTAAATACGCGTCACGTGGTAACGGTTCAGCGGAAATGACGAATGCACGCACGGAGGTCAGCAAATATATAAAATATTATTAATAATTTTAGGACAACGATTCCACTGTCTGGTCCCAGAAGCCCGTCATGGATAATATAATATAATATAATATAATATAATATAATATAATATAATATAATATAATATAATATAATATAATATAATAAGAATAAAAAGTTCTATAATACATCCAGGAAGCCGTTAGCTTAGCTACAGCTAGCTCCGCGTGAGGAGAAACTTGGTTTAAAATGAAGTTGTAATTCAAACTGGCGCCCACTGATGGCGCTGTTGTCTGTGAATGTTGTAGCCTACTCTATGACCAACTGTTCAAATAGAAATAACCTGTAATAACATAATGCCTCACTCAAATGTGTGTTTCTTTTGTGTGTTTTATTTTACAATTTTTTATTGTTAATTAATTGAAAACACCAGAATTTGCACATTATTTATACAAGCCTATAATATATTTTATGTTTTTTCTTTCTCAATAATAAAACATAAATTAGATGTTCTATACTTCTATACTAAAGCATATTTGGATGAGTTCTATTTTACTTCTTCCACTCAAGCATCCTTCAGTGGTTTGTTCAGAGTTTCCTAGCCTTTGACCAAGTGGCCTTCACAACAGAGCGGTACGTCAGTCCAGGAGCGCCCCCTGGTGTCGACATGTTACTGGTGAGCGGTACGTCAGTCCAGGAGCGCCCCCTGGTGTCGACATGTTACTGGTGAGAGGTACGTCAGTCCTGGAGCGCCCCCTGGTGTCGACATGTTACTGGTGAGCGATACGTCGGTCCTGGAGCGCCCCCTGGTGTCGACATGTTACTGGTGAGCGGTACGTCAGTCCTGGAGCGCCCCCTGGTGTCGACATGTTACTGGTGAGCGGTACATCGGTCCAGGAGCGCCCCCTGGTGTCGACATGTTACCGGTGAGCGGTACATCGGTCCAGGAGCGCCCCCTGATGTCGACATGTTACTGGTGAGCGGTACATCGGTCCAGGAGCGCCCCCTGGTGTCGACATGTTACCGGTGAGCGGTACGTCAGTCCAGGAGCGCCCCCTGGTGTCGACATGTTACTGGTGAGCGGTACGTCGGTCCTGGAGCGCCCCCTGGTGTCGACATGTTACTGGTGAGCGGTACGTCGGTCCAGGAGCGCCCCCTGGTGTCGACATGTTACTGGTGAGCGGTACGTCAGTCCAGGAGCGCCCCCTGGTGTCGACATGTTACCGGTGAGCGGTACGTCAGTCCAGGAGCGCCCCCTGGTGTCGACATGTTACTGGTGAGCGGTACGTCGGTCCTGGAGCGCCCCCTGGTGTCGACATGTTACTGGTGAGAGGTACGTCGGTCCTGGAGCGCCCCCTGGTGTCGACATGTTACTGGTGAGCGGTACGTCAGTCCAGGAGCGCCCCCTGGTGTCGACATGTTACTGGTGAGCGGTACGTCGGTCCTGGAGCGCCCCCTGGTGTCGACATGTTACTGGTGAGCGGTACGTCGGTCCTGGAGCGCCCCCTGGTGTCGACATGTTACTGGTGAGCGGTACGTCGGTCCAGGAGCGCCCCCTGGTGTCGACATGTTACTGGTGAGCGGTACGTCGGTCCTGGAGCGCCCCCTGGTGTCGACATGTTACTGATGAGCGGTACGTCAGTCCAGGAGCGCCCCCTGGTGTCGACATGTTACTGGTGAGCGGTACATCGGTCCAGGAGCGCCCCCTGGTGTCGACATGTTACCGGTGAGCGGTACGTCAGTCCAGGAGCGCCCCCTGGTGTCGACATGTTACTGGTGAGCGGTACGTCAGTCCAGGAGCGCCCCCTGGTGTCGACATGTTACTGGTGAGCGGTACGTCGGTCCTGGAGCGCCCCCTGGTGTCGACATGTTACTGGTGAGCGGTACGTCAGTCCAGGAGCGCCCCCTGGTGTCGACATGTTACTGGTGAGCGGTACGTCGGTCCTGGAGCGCCCCCTGGTGTCGACATGTTACTGATGAGCGGTACGTCAGTCCAGGAGCGCCCCCTGGTGTCGACATGTTACTGGTGAGCGGTACGTCGGTCCTGGAGCGCCCCCTGGTGTCGACATGTTACTGATGAGCGGTACGTCAGTCCAGGAGCGCCCCCTGGTGTCGACATGTTACTGGTGAGCGGTACGTCGGTCCTGGAGCGCCCCCTGGTGTCGACATGTTACTGATGAGCGGTACGTCAGTCCAGGAGCGCCCCCTGGTGTCGACATGTTACTGGTGAGCGGTACATCGGTCCAGGAGCGCCCCCTGGTGTCGACATGTTACTGGTGAGCGGTACGTCAGTCCAGGAGCGCCCCCTGGTGTCGACATGTTACTGGTGAGCGGTACGTCGGTCCAGGAGCGCCCCCTGGTGTCGACATGTTACTGGTGGGCGGTACGTCAGTCCAGGAGCGCCCCCTGGTGTCGACATGTTACTGGTGAGAGGTACGTCAGTCCAGGAGCGCCCCCTGGTGTCGACATGTTACTGGTGAGCGGTACGTCAGTCCTGGAGCGCCCCCTGGTGTCGACATGTTACTGTTGAGCGGTACGTCAGTCCTGGAGCGCCCCCTGGTGTCGACATGTTACCGGTGAGAGGTACGTCAGTCCTGGAGCGCCCCCTGGTGTCGACATGTTACCGGTGAGAGGTACGTCAGTCCTGGAGCGCCCCCTGGTGTCGACATGTTACTGGTGAGCGGTACGTCAGTCCTGGAGCGCCCCCTGGTGTCGACATGTTACTGGTGAGAGGTACGTCAGTCCTGGAGCGCCCCCTGGTGTCGACATGTTACTGGTGAGAGGTACGTCAGTCCAGGAGCGCCCCCTGGTGTCGACATGTTACTGGTGAGAGGTACGTCAGTCCTGGAGCGCCCCCTGGTGTCGACATGTTACTGGTGAGCGGTACGTCGGTCCTGGAGCGCCCCCTGGTGTCGACATGTTACTGGTGAGCGGTACATCGGTCCAGGAGCGCCCCCTGGTGTCGACATGTTACTGGTGAGCGGTACGTCAGTCCTGGAGCGCCCCCTGGTGTCGACATGTTACTGGTGAGAGGTACGTCGGTCCTGGAGCGCCCCCTGGGGTCCACATGTTACTGGTGAGCGGTACGTCAGTCCAGGAGCGCCCCCTGGTGTCGACATGTTACCGGTGAGAGGTACGTCAGTCCTGGAGCGCCCCCTAGTGTCGACATGTTACTGGTGAGAGGTACGTCAGTCCTGGAGCGCCCCCTAGTGTCGACATGTTACTGGTGAGCGGTACGTCGGTCCAGGAGCGCCCCCTGGTGTCGACATGTTACTGGTGAGCGGTACGTCAGTCCATGGAGCGCCCCCTGGTGTCGACATGTTACTGGTGAGCGGTACGTCAGTCCTGGAGCGCCCCCTGGTGTCGACATGTTACTGGTGAGCGGTACGTCAGTCCTGGAGCGCCCCCTGGTGTCGACATGTTACTGGTGAGCGGTACGTCAGTCCTGGAGCGCCCCCTGGTGTCGACATGTTACTGGTGAGCGGTACGTCGGTCCTGGAGCGCCCCCTGGTGTCGACATGTTACTGGTCGGTGAGTTGTATGGGGCCACTTCTTGATTTCGGCCCTGCTGTGGAAACAACACCTGCTAAAGTTAAAACTGTGGCAATTTATTTATTTTTTAATCAAATTGTTGTTTAGTCATTACTTCATTAATTTTATTCTCAGTAAAATATATCTAAATACAGCATTGTACTCCTTTGTTATATTCTCTGCTCTGTATTACGTTTTCAAATTATGGAAACCATAAGCTACCTAAGCCATGGATTGATAACTTTTTTTTTTTTTTTTTTACCGTTATCTCATTATAATGACTTAATCCTTTAATTTTTCCGAAATAATGGCGTAATTTTATTGTTATGAAAGGTGTGGGAGTGTGGCGTTGGTGCCTGAGATGGAGGATAAAGCTTTGGATGTGAGGTGGGTGAGCAGTGGACCAACCACACACCAGAGCTGAGGGTCCACACTGCAAAGACACCTTGTTTATAATTATTTTATTTGTATATAACCTGCACAGTTTTATGAATTGTTTATTTTAATGTGATGTATTTGTATCTTTTGACTTTTTAACATCTGTTTAGGGACTCACCGTTTGGCTAACTCTGGTGCATTTACAGAAATGTTAATGAGTGTAGTTTGTCCCTGTAAAAAAAAAAAAAAAAAACTATAAATAAATACATAAAAAATCAATAAAACAAAGTAGGGTTCTTCTCTGCTCTGTGGAATCACTGGCGCCATAGTTTACATAAAAATGTGTGAAAGTGTGTTTTTGTGCTCTGGGCCGTTTCTGTGTCTGAAATAAAGTTTGATGATGTTCTAACCTCACCGCAGTAAAACACCACTGGTTTTAAAGCCACTACACTGCTGATGTTGTGGGCTTGGGCACTTTTCCAAATACAAGCTTTAATAACTTTTCACATGAGGTTTTTCGGTATTTTCAACGAGAAAGTTACTGACGATAAACTTTAAAAGCAGCAAAGTTCCGTGCGCCTTTACGCGGGGAACAGGGGAAGAAAGTGTGTAATAAAAAGTTTCTCTCGCTGAGCGCCGCTGCTGCTCTTCCTCCGTCAGCCCCGTGCGCTTGTTCTGGTCACGTGACAGCCACTCCTCCCCCGTGTGAACGCGCTGCTCGTGCGTGTGGAGTCTCTCCCTCCTCTCTTCAGCCAAACCTGCTCTGGAGTCCTCACCGACGCCTCCCCAGTGTCTGACTGCTCTGCTGAGGCCGGACTATGGCGTCCCGGGACGAGCTGCTCAAAGCCATCTGGCACGCGTTCACGGCGCTGGACGTGGACCGCAGCGGGAAGGTGTCCAAGTCCCAGCTGAAGGTGAGTGCTGGTGTCCCCCCGGGGCTGCGTCCGTGCGCAGAGAGAGCCGCGGAACTCCAGGACCGGGACTAGGCTCTGATTAGACGCGCTCTTCCTCTTTTATTATCAGGCACCTGTTCCTCGCGTAAAGGCGCGCGGGACTTTTCTACAACTGCGTAAAGTCGATTTAAAGTTGTTCATCGTTGCTTTCTCGTTAAAGATACTGAAAAGTGTCCGAGCCCAGTGTGGTCCATTGAGCCAGAACCAGAACTGAGCTCCAGAACCGAGCCACAGCTCTCTCCAAATGCGCACGAACTAAATTTCCACTTTGGTCTCCTCTGGTTCTCTTCGTCCCTGGTCTGGTCTGGTCTGGTCTGGTCTGGTCTGGTCTGGTCTGGACTCTGCTGCAGTTCTTCGTGAGAACTGTGGCGAAACCCATAGAGCTGAGGGGTTCTCAAGCTGTGGTACAGGCCCCACTGATGGTAGCAGTTCGGATTTAGTTTAATCTAGAGACCGTTTTATTCCTGTATTAGTTTAGTTTAAGATCCCCATTAGCCACTGGAACAGAACACCACTCACACAAACGCAACACACAATAACAATATACAAGACACAACAGTTCATAGCAGCCCAATGCCAAAATAAAAGAAAGGCCAAAGAACAGCTCATAGCATCGTCTTATGGATCATACACTGCATTACATAATTATTAACATAACTAAATCATTATTCTGCATCAATCTTCATCAAAATACATAATTATTAGGGATGTAACAATATCTAAATCTCATGATACAATTTTATCACTATATTAACCTCACGATACGATATTTATTGTGATATTATGGAAATGATCACGATAACAACATTTATTTATAGAAAAATGCCCTGCACAGCCCTTGGTGCAATAATAATTATTGTCATATTTCATGTTTTTATCTTCTCTAAAGTGTGACACATTACTAAGTTTTCATCTGGATCACATTAGTTTGGTCCGACAACAAAAAGCTTTAAACAGCAGCTCACACAGGTGCCATGAGTAATGACCATATAAGGAACTTCCCCTTCCTTGAGGCTCTTGTAAACAAACAGCAGTCTCTCAGACGTCACTGATCTGGGGTCAGCACAGGGTTTGCTTTTATCCACAAACTCCTGCTCACAGCTGCCCTCTGCTGGACACTGGAGGTAGTTTATCGTTTTCAGCGCGAGTCCAGTCCGAGCCTGTAGTCCGCTCCTCGAGCGCACGGAGACGAGGAGAGAGAGGAAGTGAACGGTGCCGCAGGAGAACGTAAAAAGTTTATTTATTATTAACCTTTTGAATCCTCCACTACAGAAAACTTGATATTCGCTGATTTATCTGCTAACGCTGCTTAAAACACCGGCTTCCTCCACCACTGTTGGCTCAGATGGAGCAAAGGATCATGGTCTATGTAGTTCTCTCTGCTTCTTACCACGCCGCTGCAACAAAACTATGTATTTTCGCTCAGGGAGAATATTGTTTGATATCGTAACGAGGCCATGACGATATCGAGAGACTTTTGCTATCGCGATATCGCGATATATACTGTGACATCCCTAATAATTATCATTGATTACTGCGTAAGCAAGAAAAGTTTTAATTTCTTTTGAAAACATTTTCTGTCATTCTCCAACAACAAAAATCCTGGAAATGAGTTCCATGCAACCAAAGCTCGATAAAACAGCGACCGCAGTATTTGCTCAGTTCTTTATGAAGCCAGCACACGATGAGTCTCAGGCTCCAGCGGCATTCGTCTCTTTTTGGGAGGTTTGGAATTCAATTTGAAGTTTAGACCACTGCTTCTGGTTCAGTCCTGGTTTAGTCCTGGTTTAGTCCTGGTTCAGTCCTGGTTTAATCCTGGTTTAGTCCTGGTTCAGTCCTGGTTCAGTCCTGGTTCAGTCCTGGTTTAGTCCTGGTTCAGTCCTGGTTCAGTCCTGGTTCAGTCCTGGTTTAGTCCTGGTTCAGTCCTGGTTCAGTCCTGGTTCAGTCCTGGTTCAGTCCTGGTTCAGTCCTGGTTTAGTCCTGGTTCAGTCCTGGTTCAGTCCTGGTTCAGTCCTGGTTTAGTCCTGGTTCAGTCCTGGTTCAGTCCTGGTTCAGTCCTGGTTCAGTCCTGGTTTAGTCCTGGTTCAGTCCTGGTTTAGTCCTGGTTCAGTCCTGGTTCAGTCCTGGTTCAGTCCTGGTTCAGTTCTGGTTTAGTCCTGGTTCAGTCCTGGTTCAGTCCTGGTTCAGTCCTGGTTTAGTCCTGGTTCAGTCCTGGTTCAGTCCTGGTTCAGTCCTGGTTCAGTCCTGGTTTAGTCCTGGTTTAGTCCTGGTTCAGTCCTGGTTCAGTCCTGGTTCAGTCCTGGTTTAGTCCTGGTTCTGTCCTGGTTTAGTCCTGGTTCAGTTCTGGTTCAGTCCTGGTTCAGTCCTGGTTTAGTCCTGGCTCAGTCCTGGTTCAGTCCTGGTTCAGTCCTGGTTTAGTCCTGGTTCAGTCCTGGTTTAGTCCTTGGTGTGAAAAGTTGAATGTAAATGTGTGTTCTCCTGACAACTGCTGCCCATAGAACAACAACAGAGAGAAGTGTAAGTGTGTTGTTCAGTTACACAACTAGTTACCTCAGAGATTACAGTACTTACGCAGCAGTAGCAGTAGTACTTGTAGTATTAGTAACTGAAGTGGAGATTTCTGAAACTCATTTTGAGAAATGAGCTGAATATTTCTGATATAAATCTTTGACTCAGACTAAACTCCTTCAGGAGACATCTGGACATTGTCTCAAAGCCTTCATTTCTGAAGTACACGAGTCACACTTTTCCTCCAAAATGCATGAAGTTAAATGAGGTTTCAAAGAATGTACCCAAACTGAAGCAGTACAATGACTCTGTTCCTGAGTAAAATAAAAATAATGAGCTCTCCTCAAACACAAGACAAACACATTTTCTTCTTAAAATGACACAGGGCGTGTTTCACAGCAGCCGTTAAAACCACATCACTCTGCTGAAACAATGAAACACTGACCTCATTCTCACTGTGTGTGTGTGTGGCGCTGAGCAGCAGCAGAGTGGTTAACCTCAGGAAGAAGGCTGGTGCCTTTTCAGTGCTATTAATAATAATAATAAAAATATAATAATAATAGTAATAACACTCAAAACTGCAGGCATCACTCGTGTTGGCAACTTAGTAATTTTGTTGGTAGATTTATCGACTTTCCCCGCACATATTCCACTGTTTCTGTACCGCAGTGAGGACAGAGGAGCAGCAGACTCCAACTCCGCCTTTCACTGTGAGCAAAACGCACTTACACTCAATAAATTACATAAAAATGAAAAGGTTTACAACAAAATGTCAAGGGCTCACATTAGACACCATCATGATGTTATAAAATATTTGGGTAGCTCATGTTCCAATTCATTTCCTAAAAACACTTACGTTACTCACGTACGTTATTATAAACCATGTTTATAAAACTGACATAACTTTTTAAAGCCTAGTATTATTTTGAACAGCAGTGTTGGTTCTGCAGAACTGTGTCAGTGCTGTGGGAACGACTGCTTCAGTTCAGTGTCGGCTCGTGTTGTAGTGAATGAGAGCGCGTCCAGAGCCGTGCTGAAGATACGCCGAGTCCTTTCAGATCTATCTACGCTGTTCAGGGAATAAAACCTGAAAACTGACACAGCAGCTGGATTTTCAACGTAACAGAGACACTTGGAGAGACAGCTGCACACACTCTTCGATACAAGATAATTAGTTTGTACATGCATCATTTCAGAAAATGGCCGACAACATTAGATGCGAACTAGAAGACGCAGGCAAGATTCTTAATTTACCGCAGCAATCTGAAAAGTTTAAAAAGGATCTTCTGCAATTCGTAGATCATTGAACTGTGCTGCTGCTGCTGCTGCTGCCGCTGCTGCCGCTGCTGCTGCCGCTGCTGCTGCTGCTGTGAGTGTACATGAGTGTGTACGTGAGTGTGTACGTGAGTGTGTACGTGAGTGTGTACGTGAGTGTGTACGTGAGTGTGTGTGTGTGTATGTGAGTGTGTATGTGAGTGTACGTGAGTGTGTACGTGAGTGTACGTGAGTGTGTACGTGAGTGTGTACGTGAGTGTGTACGTGAGTGTACGTGAGTGTGTACGTGAGTGTACGTGAGTGTGTACGTGAGTGTGTACGTGAGTGTACGTGAGTGTGTACGTGAGTGTGTATGAGTGTACGTGAGTGTGTACGTGAGTGTGTATGTGAGTGTGTACGTGAGTGTACGTGAGTGTGTGAGTGTGTATGTGAGTGTGTATGTGAGTGTGTACGTGAGTGTACGTGAGTGTGTGTGTGTGTACATGAGTGTGTGTGAGTGTGTACATGAGTGTGTATGTGAGTGTGTACGTGAGTGTACGTGAGTGTGTGTGTGTGTACATGAGTGTGTGTGAGTGTGTACATGAGTGTGTGTGTGAGTGTGTATGTGAGTGTACGTGAGTGTGTACGTGAGTGTGTATGTGAGTGTACGTGAGTGTGTACGTGAGTGTGTATGTGAGTGTACGTGAGTGTGTACGTGAGTGTGTA
>CM036251.1:863954-968954 GCA_020698575.1 Bostrychus sinensis | reverse complement strand
TAAACCAGCTCTAAACCAGGTCTAAACCAGGTCTAAACCAGGTCTAAACCAGGACTAAACCAGCTCTAAACCAGGTCTAAACCAGGTCTAAACCAGCTCTAAACCAGGTCTAAACCAGGTCTAAACCAGGTCTAAACCAGCTCTAAACCAGCTCTAAACCAGGTCTAAACCAGGTCTAAACCAGGTCTAAACCAGGACTAAACCAGGTCTAAACCAGCTCTAAACCAGCTCTAAACCAGGACTAAACCAGGTCTAAACCAGCTCTAAACCAGCTCTAAACCAGGTCTAAACCAGGTCTAAACCAGGTCTAAACCAGGTCTAAACCAGCTCTAAACCAGCTCTAAACCAGGTCTAAACCAGGTCTAAACCAGGACTAAACCAGGTCTAAACCAGCTCTAAACCAGGTCTAAACCAGGACTAAACCAGGTCTAAACCAGCTCTAAACCAGCTCTAAACCAGATCTAAACCAGGACTAAACCAGGTCTAAACCAGGTCTAAACCAGGACTAAACCAGGTCTAAACCAGCTCTAAACCAGGTCTAAACCAGGACTAAACCAGGTCTAAACCAGGACTAAACCAGGTCTAAACCAGGTCTAAACCAGCTCTAAACCAGGTCTAAACCAGGACTAAACCAGGACTAAACCAGATCTAAACCAGGTCTAAACCAGGACTAAACCAGGTCTAAACCAGCTCTAAACCAGCTCTAAACCAGGTCTAAACCAGGACTAAACCAGGACTAAACCAGATCTAAACCAGGTCTAAACCAGGACTAAACCGGGTCTAAACCAGCTCTAAACCAGGTCTAAACCAGGTCTAAACCAGCTCTAAACCAGCTCTAAACCAGGTCTAAACCAGCTCTAAACCAGGTCTAAACCAGGTCTAAACCAGGTCTAAACCAGGTCTAAACCAGCTCTAAGCCAGGTCTAAACCAGGTCTAAACCAGCTCTAAACCAGCTTTAAACCAGGTCTAAACCAGCTCTAAACCAGGTCTAAACCAGGTCTAAACCAGCTCTAAACCAGCTCTAAACCAGGTCTAAACCAGGTCTAAACCAGCTCTAAACCAGGTCTAAACCAGGACTAAACCGGGTCTAAACCAGCTCTAAACCAGGTCTAAACCAGGTCTAAACCAGCTCTAAACCAGCTCTAAACCAGGTCTAAACCAGCTCTAAACCAGGTCTAAACCAGGTCTAAACCAGCTCTAAACCAGGTCTAAACCAGGACTAAACCAGGACTAAACCAGGACTAAACCAGGTCTAAACCAGGACTAAACCAGGACTAAACCAGGACGAAACCAGGACTAAACCAGGTCTAAACCAGGACTAAACCAGGTCTAAACCAGGTCTAAACCAGGACTAAACCAGGACTAAACCAGGACTAAACCAGGTCTAAACCAGGTCTAAACCAGGACTAAACCCCTGTACATCCTTTTATTTTGTAGTTTAAGTCTTGTTATTGTAGTCTTTTATTCTGAAGGAACTGGGTGAGTACAGTTTTATTACGTTTTTTCTTTTTTGCCAGTTTTTTCCCGGCGACAGTGACTCAGTGTGACTCAGGTTTTATCAGATTTTATTTTTAAGGAGCAGCTCTTTTTGTTCCAGGATTATTTAGAACAGAACTTCCTCTTTCGAGGGCGAGTCTGTAACGATCGACCTCGACACAGTTCACCCGACAAGAAACAAACTGTTTTTATCTCATTTTGTCTCATTGTAAAGAAACTGTCCTTTCTTTCTCACTTTTGTAGCACTTCAGACCAGTGGCAGAGAACAAAACAAAACCTGTGAACAACAACAACAGTAATAATAATAATAATAATAATAATAACACTAATAATAATAATAATAACACTAATAATAATAATAATAATAATAATAATAATAAGACAGTCTCTAAGTCATTTTCTGGCTCCCATCTTGTGACTTTCTTTCAATATTTCGGTGGACCCAAAAGTTGAAAAGAAGATAAAAAGTGCTCTCTCACAGCAGACTCTTCTCCCTGAGCGAGGAAACACTGGAATATGTTGTAAAAAATGTTTAAAATAGCTAAATATTCAGAGTTTAAAAAAATCTGCAAATCTTACAATTCTACAAAAAAGGAGTGAACTGTTCCCCTCAGACTCAGACTAAACTCTGGAGCCTGACCAGAGGTGGACTGTAACGAAGTAAAAGTACTTAGTAACTTTACTTAAGTACAATTTTCATGTATCTGTATTTTATTTGAGCTAACTCTAGTTTTTTAGTTTGCTAGAGTTAGTTTGAAATTCAAAGTATTTTGAGTTTTGGTTTAAAATTATATGTTTTTGTACTTACAGTATATTATTGTATAGTACAGTATATATTGTACAGTATAGTATTATATTGAAGTACAGTACATCAATATAACAGATGCAGTAAAGTAGTACACACAGTACTTCAATATAACAGATGCAGTAAAGTAGTACACGCAGTACTTCAATATAACAGATGCAGTAAAGTAGTACACGCAGTACTTCAATATAACAGATGCAGTAAAGTAGTACACGCAGTACTTCAATATAACAGATGCAGTAAAGTAGTACACGCAGTACTTCAATATAACAGATGCAGTAAAGTAGTACACGCAGTACTTCAATATAACAGATGCAGTAAAGTAGTACACGCAGTACTTCAATATAACAGATGCAGTAAAGTAGTACACGCAGTACTTCAATATAACAGATGCAGTACAGTAGTACACGCAGTACTTCAATATAACAGCTGCAGTAAAGTAGTACACGCAGTACTTCAATATAACAGATGCAGTAAAGTAGTACACGCAGTACTTCAATATAACAGATGCAGTACAGTAGTACACGCAGTACTTCAGTATAACAGATGCAGTACAGTAGTACACGCAGTACTTCAATATAACAGATGCAGTAAAGTAGTACACGCAGTACTTCAATATAACAGATGCAGTAAAGAAGTACACGCAGTACTTCAATATAACAGATGCAGTAAAGTAGTACACGCAGTACTTCAATATAACAGATGCAGTAAAGTAGTACACGCAGTACTTCAATATAACAGATGCAGTAAAGTAGTACACGCAGTACTTCAATATAACAGATGCAGTAAAGTAGTACACGCAGTACTTCAATATAACAGATGCAGTACAGTAGTACACGCAGTACTTCAATATAACAGATGCAGTAAAGTAGTACACGCAGTACTTCAATATAACAGATGCAGTAAAGTAGTACACGCAGTACTTCAATATAACAGATGCAGTAAAGTAGTACACGCAGTACTTCAATACAACAGATGCAGTAAAGTAGTACACGCAGTACTTCAATATAACAGATGCAGTAAAGTAGTACACAGTACTTCAATATAACAGATGCAGTAAAGTAGTACACACAGTACTTCAATATAACAGATGCAGTAAAGTAGTACACACAGTACTTCAATATAACAGATGCAGTAAAGTAGTACACACAGTACTTCAATATAACAGATGCAGTAAAGTAGTACACACAGTACTTCAATATAACAGATGCAGTAAAGTAGTACACACAGTACTTCAATACAACAGATGCAGTAAAGTAGTACACACAGTACTTCAATATAACAGATGCAGTAAAGTAGTACACACAGTACTTCAATATAACAGATGCAGTAAAGTAGTACACACAGTACTTCAATATAACAGATGCAGTAAAGTAGTACACACAGTACTTCAATACAACAGATGCAGTAAAGTAGTACACACAGTACTTCAATATAACAGATGTAGTAAAGTAGTACACACAGTACTTCAATATAACAGATGTAGTAAAGTAGTACACACAGTACTTCAATATAACAGATGCAGTAAAGTAGTACACACAGTACTTCAATATAACAGATGCAGTAAAGTAGTACTGCTGTAGAAACATCAGAATAATAAAGAGCTCAGAGACAGATTCAGTCTCAGTTTGTTCTTTTCATCTGGAATCAGCAAAATCCTCACATTTAACTCATTCATGAGAAATACTTTTACTTTTTTACTTGTGAGTACATTTAAAAATCAGTACTTTTATACTTTTACTTAAGTAGAAATTTTAAGGTGATAGTCTGTGAAGACTCTCACTCGTTCAGGGTAATTGCATCGCAACAAAAGTTTAAAAAGCAGTCGTCTGGATTGGATTTTTCAAGTTGAAGACGTTTCACCTCTGATCCCAGAGGTTCTCAGATTTAAGGTGATAGTTTTACTTTTACTTGAGTACATTTTTGCTCCTTTATCTGTACTTTTACTGAAGTAAAGACATTGAGTACTTCCTCGACCGCTGCCCCTCAGAAGAATACATGCAGTAGTAGCAGTATTGCAGTAGTAACAGTACTGCAGTAGTAGCAGTATTGCAGTAGTAACAGTACTGCAGTAGTAACAGTACTGCAGTAGTAACAGTACTGCGGTAGTAACAGTACTGCAGTAGTAACAGTACTGCGGTAGTAACAGTACTGCAGTAGTAGCAGTATTGCAGTAGTATCACAGTACTGCAGTAGTATCACAGTACTGCAGTAGTATAACAGTACTGCAGTATTATCACAGTACTGCAGTAGTAGCAGTATTGCAGTAGTAACAGTATTGCAGTAGTAGCAGTATTGCAGTAGTAACAGTACTGCAGTAGTAACAGTACTGCAGTAGTAACAGTATTGCAGTAGTAACAGTACTGCAGTAGTAACAGTACTGCGGTAGTAACAGTACTGCAGTAGTAGCAGTATTGCAGTAGTAACAGTACTGCAGTAGTATCACAGTACTGCAGTAGTATCACAGTACTGCGGTAGTATCACAGTACTGCAGTAGTATCACAGTACTGCGGTAGTATCACAGTACTGCAGTAGTAGCAGTATTGCAGTAGTATCACAGTACTGCAGTAGTATCACAGTACTGCAGTAGTATAACAGTACTGCAGTATTATCACAGTACTGCAGTAGTAGCAGTATTGCAGTAGTAACAGTATTGCAGTAGTAGCAGTATTGCAGTAGTAACAGTACTGCAGTAGTAACAGTACTGCAGTAGTAACAGTATTGCAGTAGTAACAGTACTGCAGTAGTAACAGTACTGCAGTAGTAACAGTATTGCAGTAGTAACAGTACTGCAGTAGTAACAGTACTGCAGTAGTAACAGTACTGCAGTAGTAACAGTACTGCAGTAGTAACAGTATTGCAGTAGTAACAGTATTGCAGTAGTAACAGTATTGCAGTAGTAACAGTACTGCAGTAGTAACAGTATTGCAGTAGTAACAGTATTGCAGTAGTAACAGTACTGCAGTAGTAACAGTATTGCAGTAGTAACAGTACTGCAGTAGTAACAGTACTGCAGTAGTAACAGTACTGCAGTAGTAACAGTACTGCAGTAGTAACAGTATTGCAGTAGTACCAGTATTGCAGTAGTAACAGTACTGCAGTAGTAACAGTATTGCAGTAGTAACAGTACTGCAGTAGTAGCAGTATTGCAGTAGTAACAGTACTGCAGTAGTAACAGTACTGCAGTAGTAACAGTATTGCAGTAGTAACAGTACTGCAGTAGTAACAGTATTGCAGTAGTAACAGTACTGCAGTAGTAACAGTATTGCAGTAGTAACAGTATTGCAGTAGTAACAGTATTGCAGTAGTAACAGTATTGCAGTAGTAACAGTACTGCGGTAGTAACAGTACTGCAGTAGTAACAGTATTGCAGTAGTAACAGTATTGCAGTAGTAACAGTACTGCAGTAGTAACAGTACTGCAGTAGTAACAGTACTGCAGTAGTAACAGTATTGCAGTAGTAACAGTATTGCAGTAGTAACAGTACTGCAGTAGTAACAGTACTGCGGTAGTAACAGTACTGCGGTAGTAACAGTACTGCGGTAGTAACAGTACTGCGGTAGTAACAGTACTGCAGTAGTAACAGTACTGCAGTAGTAACAGTACTGCAGTACTTCAGTGAGAGTCCAGAGTCTCAGGTTTTACAGAGTCTGCATCAGGCCTTGGTCCTGGTCTGGGGGGGGGGGGGGAGGGGGGGGGGGGGGGTCTGGATTTGACAATAAGAGGAAGTGAGAGCAGCGTGCACAGGAAGTGAAAGTAACGCTCCACTGGACCCTTTCAGAATAAGAGCAGCTGCTGGACACAGCTCAGCGACCACATCACCAAGACCTGGTTTAGACCTGGTTTAGTCCTGGTTTAGACCTGGTTTAGACCTGGTTTAGTCCTGGTTTAGACCTGGTTTAGACCTGGTTTAGACCTGGTTTAGTCCTGGTTTAGACCTGGTTTAGACCTGGTTTAATCCTGGTTTAGACCTGGTTTAGACCTGGTTTAGAGCTGGTTTAGTTTTGGTTTAGACCTGGTTTAGTCCTGGTTTAGTCCTGGTTTAGAGCTGGTTTAGTCCTGGTTTAGACCTGGTTTAGAGCTGGTTTAGTCCTGGTTTAGACCTGGTTTAGACCTGGTTTAGAGCTGGTTTAGACCTGGTTTAGAGCTGGTTTAGTCCTGGTTTAGACCTGATTTAGACCTGGTTTAGACCTGGTTTAGTCCTGGTTTAGACCTGGTTTAGACTTGGTTTAGTCCTGGTTTAGACCTGGTTTAGACCTGGTTTAGACCTGGTTTAGAGCTGGTTTAGACCTGGTTTAGTCCTGGTTTAGACCTGGTTTAGAGCTGGTTTAGACCTGGTTTAGACCTGGTTTAGACCTGGTTTAGAGCATGGTTTAGACCTGGTTTAGACCTGGTTTAGTCCTGGTTTAGACCTGGTTTAGTCCTGGTTTAGTCCTGGTTTAGACCTGGTTTAGTCCTGGTTTAGAGCTGGTTTAGTCCTGGTTTAGACCTGGTTTAGAGCTGGTTTAGTCCTGGTTTAGTCCTGGTTTAGAGCTGGATTAGTCCTGGTTTAGACCTGGTTTAGAGCTGGTTTAGTCCTGGTTTAGTCCTGGTTTAGACCTGGTTTAGAGCTGGTTTAGACCTGGTTTAGAGCTGGTTTAGTCCTGGTTTAGACCTGGTTTAGAGCTGGTTTAGTCCTTGTTTAGTCCTGGTTTAGAGCTGGTTTAGTCCTGGTTTAGTCTTGGTTTAGAGCTGGTTTAGTCCTGGTTTAGTCCTGGTTTAGAGCTGGTTTAGTCCTGGTTTAGACCTGGTTTAGAGCTGGTTTAGTCCTGGTTTAGACCTGGTTTAGACCTGGTTTAGAGCTGGTTTAGACCTGGTTTAGTCCTGGTTTAGTCCTGGTTTAGACCTGGTTTAGAGCTGGTTTAGACCTGGTTTAGACCTGGTTTAGACCTGGTTTAGTCCTGGTTTAGACCTGGTTTAGTCCTGGTTTAGTCCTGGTTTAGAGCTGGTTTAGTCCTGGTTTAGACCTGGTTTAGAGCTGGTTTAGTCCTGGTTTAGAGCTGGTTTAGACCTGGTTTAGACCTGGTTTAGTCCTGGTTTAGTCCTGGTTTAGACCTGGTTTAGTCCTGGTTTAGTCCTGGTTTAGAGCTGGTTTAGTCCTGGTTTAGACCTGGTTTAGAGCTGGTTTAGTCCTGGTTTAGTCCTGGTTTAGAGCTGGTTTAGTCCTGGTTTAGTCCTGGTTTAGAGCTGGATTAGTCCTGGTTTAGTCCTGGTTTAGAGCTGGTTTAGACCTGGTTTAGTCCTGGTTTAGAGCTGGATTAGTCCTGGTTTAGTCCTGGTTTAGAGCTGGTTTAGACCTGGTTTAGTCCTGGTTTAGTCCTGGTTTAGAGCTGGTTTAGTCCTGGTTTAGACCTGGTTTAGTCCTGGTTTAGACCTGGTTTAGACCTGGTTTAGACCTGGTTTAGACCTGGTTTAGAGCTGGTTTAGTCCTGGTTTAGAGCTGGTTTAGTCAGAGTAACCACAGGAATGTTGTTTACTAAAGACGCACAATAACCCACAACAACACAGAGACAGAGGACACTCCTGCAGCTGAGACGGAGACACGGAGACTCCCTGAGATATTTATAGAACACTGATGTTAGCTTTGTACTCGTGGAGTTAAATAAACCAAAAACACAAGCATACATCACCTGTACAGGTGTCTGAGGACATTCAAGACACTTCACCTGTACAAAGACACACCTGTGTGTCTGAGGACATTCAGAGACACTCTCACCTGTACAGGTGTCTGAGGACATTCAGAGACACTCTCACCTGTACAGGTGTGTCTGAGGACATTCAGAGACACTCTCACCTGTACAGGTGTCTGAGGACATTCAGAGACACTCTCACCTGTACAGGTGTCTGAGGACATTCAGAGACACTCTCACCTGTACAGGTGTCTGAGGACATTCAGAGACACTCTCACCTGTACAGGTGTCTGAGGACATTCAGAGACACTCTCACCTGTACAGGTGTCTGAGGACATTCAGAGACACTCTCACCTGTACAGGTGTCTGAGGACATTCAGAGACACTCTCACCTGTACAGGTGTCTGAGGACATTCAGAGACACTCCACACCTGTACAGGTGTCTGAGGACATTCAGAGACACTTCTCACCTGTACAGGTGTCTGAGGACATTCAGAGACACTCCACACCTGTACAGGTGTCTGAGGACATTCAGAGACACAGTGTCTCCAGACCTGCAGCTCCTGTGCGGTGTCTCTGCAGGAGTCAGGATCTGAGGAAGAACAGAGGTGAAACAGAGACAGGTGATGCTCGTGGGGAGTGACGGGACAGGACAGGACAGTGTAGGACAGTGTAGGACACAGTAGGACAGTGTAGGACAGTGTAGGACACAGTAGGACAGTGTAGGACAGTGTAGGACACAGTAGGACAGTGTAGGACAGTGTAGGACACAGTAGGACAGTGTAGGACAGTGTAGGACAGTGTAGGACAGTGTAGGACACAGTAGGACAGTGTAGGACAGTGTAGGACACAGTAGGACAGTGTAGGACAGTGTAGGACAGTGTAGGACAGTGTAGGACAGAGTAGGACAGTGTAGGACACAGTAGGACACAGTAGGACAGTGTAGGACAGTGTAGGACAGTGTAGGACACAGTAGGACACAGTAGGACAGTGTAGGACACAGTAGGACACAGTAGGACAGTGTAGGACACAGTAGGACAGAGTAGGACAGTGTAGGACACAGTAGGACAGTGTAGGACACAGTAGGACAGAGTAGGACACAGTAGGACAGTGTAGGACAGTGTAGGACACAGTAGGACAGAGTAGGACACAGTAGGACAGTGTAGGACACAGTAGGACAGAGTAGGACACAGTAGGACAGTGTAGGACAGTGTAGGACACAGTAGGACAGAGTAGGACACAGTAGGACAGTGTAGGACAGTGTAGGACACAGTAGGACAGAGTAGGACACAGTAGGACACAGTAGGACAGTGTAGGACAGTGTAGGACACAGTAGGACAGTGTAGGACACAGTAGGACAGTGTAGGACAGTGTAGGACACAGTAGGACACAGTAGGACAGTGTAGGACAGAGTAGGACAGTGTAGGACACAGTAGGACAGAGTAGGACAGTGTAGGACACAGTAGGACAGAGTAGGACACAGTAGGACAGTGTAGGACAGAGTAGGACAGTGTAGGACACAGTAGGACAGAGTAGGACACAGTAGGACAGTGTAGGACACAGTAGGACAGAGTAGGACAGTGTAGGACACAGTAGGACAGAGTAGGACACAGTAGGACACAGTAGGACAGTGTAGGACACAGTAGGACAGTGTAGGACACAGTAGGACACAGTAGGACAGTGTAGGACAGTGTAGGACAGTGTAGGACACAGTAGGACAGAGTAGGACACAGTAGGACACAGTAGGACAGAGTAGGACAGAGTAGGACACAGTAGGACAGAGTAGGACACAGTAGGACACAGTAGGACAGTGTAGGACAGAGTAGGACAGAGTAGGACAGTGTAGGACACAGTAGGACAGTGTAGGACACAGTAGGACACAGTAGGACAGAGTAGGACACAGTAGGACAGTGTAGGACAGTGTAGGACAGAGTAGGACAGAGTAGGACAGAGTAGGACAGTGTAGGACAGTGTAGGACAGAGTAGGACACAGTAGGACAGTGTAGGACAGTGTAGGACAGTGTAGGACACAGTAGGACACAGTAGGACAGAGTAGGACAGAGTAGGACAGAGTAGGACAGTGTAGGACAGAGTAGGACAGTGTAGGACAGTGTAGGACACAGTAGGACAGAGTAGGACAGTGTAGGACACAGTAGGACAGTGTAGGACACAGTAGGACAGTGTAGGACAGTGTAGGACACAGTAGGACAGAGTAGGACAGAGTAGGACAGAGTAGGACAGTGTAGGACAGTGTAGGACACAGTAGGACAGTGTAGGACAGTGTAGGACAGAGTAGGACACAGTAGGACAGTGTAGGACAGTGTAGGACAGTGTAGGACAGTGTAGGACAGTGTAGGACACAGTAGGACAGTGTAGGACAGTGTAGGACAGAGTAGGACACAGTAGGACAGTGTAGGACAGTGTAGGACAGTGTAGGACACAGTAGGACAGTGTAGGACACAGTAGGACACAGTAGGACAGAGTAGGACAGAGTAGGACAGAGTAGGACAGTGTAGGACAGAGTAGGACAGAGTAGGACACAGTAGGACAGTGTAGGACAGAGTAGGACAGTGTAGGACAGTGTAGGACACAGTAGGACAGAGTAGGACAGTGTAGGACACAGTAGGACAGTGTAGGACACAGTAGGACAGTGTAGGACAGTGTAGGACACAGTAGGACAGAGTAGGACAGTGTAGGACAGAGTAGGACAGTGTAGGACAGTGTAGGACAGTGTAGGACACAGTAGGACACAGTAGGACAGTGTAGGACAGTGTAGGACACAGTAGGACAGTGTAGGACAGAGTAGGACAGTGTAGGACAGAGTAGGACACAGTAGGACAGAGTAGGACAGTGTAGGACACAGTAGGACAGTGTAGGACAGTGTAGGACAGTGTAGGACACAGTAGGACAGTGTAGGACAGAGTAGGACAGAGTAGGACAGTGTAGGACAGTGTAGGACAGTGTAGGACAGAGTAGGACACAGTAGGACAGTGTAGGACAGTGTAGGACAGTGTAGGACAGTGTAGGACAGAGTAGGACACAGTAGGACAGTGTAGGACAGTGTAGGACAGTGTAGGACAGTGTAGGACAGTGTAGGACACAGTAGGACAGTGTAGGACAGTGTAGGACAGTGTAGGACAGTGTAGGACAGAGTAGGACACAGTAGGACAGTGTAGGACAGTGTAGGACAGTGTAGGACAGTGTAGGACAGAGTAGGACAGTGTAGGACAGTGTAGGACAGTGTAGGACAGAGTAGGACACAGTAGGACAGTGTAGGACAGTGTAGGACAGTGTAGGACAGAGTAGGACAGTGTAGGACAGTGTAGGACAGTGTAGGACAGAGTAGGACACAGTAGGACAGTGTAGGACAGTGTAGGACAGTGTAGGACAGTGTAGGACAGTGTAGGACAGTGCAGTGTGTGAGAGGTTTCGCTGTGTCCTCTGTTGTTGTGACCTGGGGTGGGGTGAGTTTCCAAACTGGAGTTTCCTGTCACAGCAGGATTACATCAGAACTATTACTGCAGTACTGCAGTACACAGGAACTTACTGCAGTACTGCAGTACACAGGAACTTACTACAGTACTGCAGTACACAGGAACTTACTACAGTACTGCAGTACACAGGAACTTAACTGCAGTACACAGGAACTTACTGCAGTACTGCGAGTACTGTCAGCTTCCGCACAGGCAGAAGGGCGAGGGACAGAGCAGAGCAACATTACTCAGATTTACTGCTCACACTGATACTGAGCTTTACTGAGGGCCACAGCCGAGGGCCACAGACGAGGGCCACAGCCGAGGGCCACAGACGAGGGCCACGGGACAGACGAGGGCCACAGCCGAGGGCCACGGGACAGACGAGGGCCACAGACGAGGGCCACGGGACAGACGAGGGCCACAGACGAGGGCCACGGGACAGACGAGGGCCACAGCCGAGGGCCACGGGACAGACGAGGGCCACAGACGAGGGCCACGGGACAGACGAGGGCCACAGCCGAGGGCCACGGGACAGACGAGGGCCACAGACGAGGGCCACAGCCGAGGGCCACAGACGAGGGCCACGGGACAGACGAGGGCCACAGCCGAGGGCCACGGGACAGACGAGGGCCACAGCCGAGGGCCACGGGACAGACGAGGGCCACAGACGAGGGCCACGGGACAGACGAGGGCCACAGCCGAGGGCCACGGGACAGACGAGGGCCACAGACGAGGGCCACGGGACAGACGAGGGCCACAGCCGAGGGCCACGGGACAGACGAGGGCCACAGACGAGGGCCACGGGACAGACGAGGGCCACAGCCGAGGGCCACGGGACAGACGAGGGCCACAGACGAGGGCCACAGACGAGGGCCACAGATGAGGGCCACAGACGAGGGCCACGGGACAGACGAGGGCCACAGACGAGGGCCACAGACGAGGGCCACAGATGAGGGCCACAGACGAGGGCCACAGCCGAGGGCCACAGACGAGGGCCACAGACGAGGGCCACAGACGAGGGCCACGGGACAGACGAGGGCCACAGACGAGGGCCACGGGACAGACGAGGGCCACAGACGAGGGCCACAGACGAGGGCCACAGACGAGGGCCACAGACGAGGGCCACGGGACAGACGAGGGCCACAGACGAGGGCCACGGGACAGACGAGGGCCACAGACGAGGGCCACGGGACAAACGAGGGCCACAGATGAGGGCCACGGGACAGACGAGGGCCACAGACGAGGGCCACGGGACAGACGAGGGCCACAGACGAGGGCCACAGACGAGGGCCACGGGACAAACGAGGGCCACAGATGAGGGCCACGGGACAGACGAGGGCCACAGACGAGGGCCACAGACGAGGGCCACAGATGAGGGCCACGGGACAGACGAGGGCCACAGACGAGGGCCACAGACGAGGGCCACGGGACAAACGAGGGCCACAGATGAGGGCCACGGGACAGACGAGGGCCACAGACGAGGGCCACGGGACAGACGAGGGCCACAGACGAGGGCCACAGACGAGGGCCACGGGACAAACGAGGGCCACAGATGAGGGCCACGGGACAGACGAGGGCCACAGACGAGGGCCACAGACGAGGGCCACAGATGAGGGCCACGGGACAGACGAGGGCCACAGACGAGGGCCACAGACGAGGGCCACAGATGAGGGCCACGGGACAGACGAGGGCCACAGACGAGGGCCACGGGACAGACGAGGGCCACAGACGAGGGCCACGGGACAGACGAGGGCCACAGCCGAGGGCCACGGGACAGACGAGGGCCACAGATGAGGGCCACGGGACAGACGAGGGCCACAGATGAGGGCCACAGGACAGACGAGGGCCACAGCCGAGGGCCACGGGACAGACGAGGGCCACAGATGAGGGCCACAGGACAGACGAGGGCCACAGCCGAGGGCCACGGGACAGACGAGGGCCACAGATGAGGGCCACAGGACAGATGAGGGCCACAGCCGAGGGCCACGGGACAGACGAGGGCCACAGACGAGGGCCACGGGACAGACGAGGGCCACAGACGAGGGCCACGGGACAGACGAGGGCCACAGCCGAGGGCCACGGGACAGACGAGGGCCACAGACGAGGGCCACAGGACAGACGAGGGCCACGGGACAGACGAGGGCCACAGACGAGGGCCACGGGACAAACGAGGGCCACAGACGAGGGCCACGGGACAGACGAGGACCACAGACGAGGGCCACGGGACAGACGAGGCCACAGACGAGGGCCACGGGACAGACGAGGCCACAGACGAGGGCCACGGGACAGACGAGGGCCACAGACGAGGGCCACGGGACAGACGAGGACCACAGACGAGGGCCACGGGACAGACGAGGCCACAGACGAGGGCCACGGGACAGACGAGGGCCACAGACGAGGGCCACGGGACAGACGAGGACCACAGACGAGGGCCACGGGACAGACGAGGCCACAGACGAGGGCCACGGGACAGACGAGGGCCACAGACGAGGGCCACGGGACAGACGGGCCCTATCTCTGGGGTTAAACCTGAGTCGGGACCAGGTCTGAGCCAGGATCCTGGTCAGGACCAAGCTGGAGGATTTTTGTGCAGGTTGATGAGGGAAACCCGAACCCACACAGAAAGGCCCTCCGCGGTCCGGGAATCAAACCTGGGACTTTCTGCTGTGAGGCAACAGTGCTAACCACTCTGCCACTGTGCAGTTTGTCCCGAGAATGTGTGGGACGTCCCTGAGTATTAGCTCTGTGTGGTACCATGAGAGAGGTCGAGCTTTAGTTAAAAGTTTTTGTTGTGTTGTGTACAAAGTGAAGCTCCGGCTGAGAAATGAGTCCTGTTTTTATCATGAACAAAAATAAAAATGAAAATGCGGAGCTGCTTTAGTCCGGGCCTGAGACCGGGCCTGAGACCGGGTCTGAGTCCGGGCCTGAGACCGGGTCTGAGTCCGGGCCTGAGACCGGGTCTGAGTCCGGGCCTGAGACCGGGTCTGAGTCCGGGCCTGAGACCGGGTCTGAGTCCGGGCCTGAGTCCGGGTCCGAGTCCGGGCCTGAGACCGGGTCCGAGTCCGGGCCTGAGACCGGGTCCGAGTCCGGGCCTGAGACCGGGTCCGAGTCCGGGCCTGAGTCCGGGTCCGAGTCCGGGCCTGAGACCGGGTCCGAGTCCGGGCCTGAGACCGGGTCCGAGTCCGGGCCTGAGTCCGGGTCCGAGTCCGGGCCTGAGACCGGGTCCGAGTCCGGGCCTGAGACCGGGTCCGAGTCCGGGCCTGAGTCCGGGTCCGAGTCCGGGCCTGAGACCGGGTCCGAGTCCGGGCCTGAGACCGGGTCCGAGTCTGGGCTGTTTCCATAGAAACCAGAGTGTGTTCAGAGCAGGATAAAGACAAAACCCGCAGGTCCCATTCAGCCTCAGTGTAACTCCAAAACTTCCAAACTGTCAACACAGATGTAATAAGTATAAATATATTTGATACTAAGTATAAATATATTTGATACTAAGTATAAATATATTTTATTATAAGTATAAATATATTTTAGTGTTTGCAGTACAGAAGCAGTGTTTGTAAACCAGGTTTGTCAGACTCAGGAGTGTTTTTGGCCCTGGACAGTGAAGGACGTCCTGACCAGTGTTGTTGTGGTGCGCGGTGATGGTGAAGCCGGCAGACGGTGGCCCACAGCGGTCACAACACACACAATAAAAACTCATTTATTAACAGCGAAAAGTCCATGAGATGTAAATGGAGAACAAATATTACACAACCTGGCCCCTTCCTCCTGTCCTTTAGCCAAACACCAGGTGTTTTCTGTTTACACTGCGCTCTGTGGGAAGAATCCAGTTCCACAGAGCGGCCCCTGATCAGCCCGGCATCAGGGGCCCCGGCCAGGTCTTATCACACATCCATCAGACCACAGCACATTTACTGAGAATAAGCACCAGCTTTAAGGTGACACCGGTCCACTGCATGTGTGTGCTGTCAGTGCCTGGGTAGAGAACATTACTGTAAGTGTGTCTTGCTACATAGCCTCATAAAAGTCAGACAGTAACTTGGTAATGAGGGGCCCCAGTGTTTTAAGAATGGGCCCTAAAAATGTGTACAACATTAAGCTCATGCATTGGCGTCTAATCTATAATAATCTCTAATATCAGAGTTATATAGAGTTTATTGCATAAACAGGTGCTACAGGAGGTATAGTTTTATTTAAATACAATGCATATTTTTTAAGGGATAGTTTTACTTTTTTGTTTACATTTTTATGTTTGATAATCTTAATTTAAATTGGTAAATATTGTGGTCTTACATTTTGTAGTAAGTTCATATATTTTATTGAAATTTATGGTAAAAACTTAATTTTATAACAGAGTCATGTGCTGCTCTCGTTTATTAGTATGTTCCTGTCTCTGCAGATGTTTAACCACATCTGTATTAACCACATCTGGATTAACCACATCTGTATTAACCACATCTGGATTAACCACATCTGTATAAACCTGTCTCTGCAGGTGAAGGGAGACTTCAGCAAAGTGGAGTTTAACCACATGTGCTGGACGCTGAGCTGTAAGAAGAACCTGGAGCAGAGCAAACTGAAGGTCTCTGAGGAGGACGCCTTCAGGATCTGGTGCATCTTCAACTTCCTGAGTGAGGACCACTACCCGCTGGTCATCGTGGCTGAGGAGGTGAGTCAGCGCTGATAAAACCATTCAAATCCAGATATATTCACTCCGTTTACATACGTTAGGTGGAGTAGACTCCGGCTGTGCTCATTGTCCGTCTTCAGTCTGATTTCTCTGGAGAACTGGTCAGAACTCGGTCCACATGCAGAGCAGAGAGACGAACGACCGAGACCACAGCGCGGTGAGGCGTTCGAGTGGTCTGGGAATTTACCAGCAGCTCCAAAACTTTGCAGCGTTAAATGCTAATAAACACGGCTAATCTACACAGTAATCATGGCTTTGCCGATAAATATAAACGCTAACAGTTTTACTTTACTAAATAAAACTTAAAAGAGTTAGAAAAAGCGTTCCTCTCGTGGTGGATTTGTCGAACGCACCCCACGTACTGGATGTGTCTTCGCTGGTTTAAAAATGCGTGAGTACGTCTTTAAACAGTAATGTCCTGTTTAGTACTGAGTGCAGATGAACGCCTCTCCAGTTTACTCTGAGTCCCACAGTGAACCTCAGCATCCAACTGCTCCACTGTAGACGGAGCTATCACTTCCTCTGCTGTTTACTCTCAGTGTGGTGCAGGCCCACAGCGCCGGGTGCTGGACAAACACGGGTACTGCAGTTTACAGTGGTTTCCCTCACACCTCAGTGTTTTCGTGTAAATGTGAATCGCGGGCGGCAGGACTGTGGCGTTTTTCTGGCCAGCGCCGTCGTGTAAACTCCTGTTCAGGGGCGGAGCTACAGGGGTGGCACAGGAGGGCAGCTGCCACCCCTGATGCCACCCCCACTGGAGACAGAATACAAGAAATCAAGAAATATGGTGGGTCAAATATTTATAAGGAAAACTCCAATGTTTAACCGGAAATCAGACTAGAAAAGTACTTAACTAAGAATAAACAGCAAAGATTTACTCAAGTAAAAGTATCACTTGAAAATGTTTAAGTAAAAGTAATAATGTACTTGCTTTCAAATGTAGTCGTGAGTAAAAAAGTAAAAGTATTTCACACAGATTCAAGAACTAAGGAATATAATATAATAATAATATTTTAACTGAGGGATTTTACTGAAAACTAAAGATTAGCAGTGCAACAGAAGAAACTGAATCTGTCAGTGAGGTTTTTCTGAAGAGTACTACTTTACTGCATCTGTTATACTGAAGTACTGCATCTGTTATACTGAAGTACTGCATCTGTTATACTGAAGTACTGCATCTGTTATACTGAAGTACTGCAGTCTGTTATACTGAAGTACTGCATCTGTTATACTGAAGTACTGCGTCTGTTATACTGAAGTACTGCCTCTGTTATACTGAAGTACTGCGTCTGTTATACTGAAGTACTGCATCTGTTATACTGAAGTACTGCATCTGTTATACTGAAGTACTGCGTCTGTTATACTGAAGTACTGCATCTGTTATACTGAAGTACTGCATCTGTTATACTGAAGTACTGCATCTGTTATACTGAAGTACTGCGTCTGTTATACTGAAGTACTGCATCTGTTATACTGAAGTACTGCATCTGTTATACTGAAGTACTGCATCTGTTATACTGAAGTACTGCATCTGTTATACTGAAGTACTGCATCTGTTATACTGAAGTACTGCATCTGTTATACTGAAGTACTGCATCTTTTATACTGAAGTACTGCCTCTGTTATACTGAAGTACTGCGTCTGTTATACTGAAGTACTGCATCTGTTATACTGAAGTACTGCATCTGTTATACTGAAGTACTGCATCTTTTATACTGAAGTACTGCATCTGTTATACTGAAGTACTGCATCTGTTATACTGAAGTACTGCATCTTTTATACTGAAGTACTGCCTCTGTTATACTGAAGTACTGCGTCTGTTATACTGAAGTACTGCATCTGTTATACTGAAGTACTGCATCTGTTATACTGAAGTACTGCATCTGTTATACTGAAGTACTGCATCTTTTATACTGAAGTACTGCCTCTGTTATACTGAAGTACTGCATCTGTTATACTGAAGTACTGCATCTGTTATACTGAAGTACTGCATCTGTTATACTGAAGTACTGCCTCTGTTATACTGAAGTACTGCATCTGTTATACTGAAGTACTGCCTCTGTTATACTGAAGTACTGCATCTGTTATACTGAAGTACTGCATCTGTTATACTGAAGTACTGCATCTTTTATACTGAAGTACTGCCTCTGTTATACTGAAGTACTGCATCTGTTATACTGAAGTACTGCGTCTGTTATACTGAAGTACTGCATCTGTTATACTGAAGTACTGCCTCTGTTATACTGAAGTACTGCCTCTGTTATACTGAAGTACTGCATCTACAATGAGGACACGGCAAAAACTAATGATTTTAAACCAAACTCAAAATACTTTTTACTTCAAACCAACTCATAAATGTTGTGGAGTAAAAAGTTCTGATACTTGCTCTAAAACAGGGGTCTCCTGTAGCTCTCAGCCACTTTCCAAGTAGCTCCCCAAAGGTTTTATGAACTCTACATAAGCTTCATTAGTTAAATTTAGTTTTAATGTAAAAGGTGAGTTGCAGACACCAACATTTTGTAAATGTTCAGGGAAGACAAAATACATTTTCTTTGGGTTGAAAGTGTCAGCCCTGTGACTGGCCCCTGTCCAGGATGTACCCCTCCTAAGGCCCATAGTTATCAGAATCGGCTCCAGTGCCACTGCCCATGACCTTCAGAGGGAACCAGTGGAAGAAGATGAATGATTAATGTTACAAAGCACGAGTAGCTCTCTTCTGTTTTAATTTTATAAAAGTAGCTCTCAGGGGAAAAAGGCTGGAAATCCCCTGCTCTAAAATGTAGTGAAGTAAAAGTAAAAGTACCTCTTGTAATGGACTCCTCTGTAGTTAAAGTAGCAGTAGATATAATAAAGATAATTCATTTGCCACTCCTTAAATGATCCATTATCCTTGCTGCCGTCGCGTGCTCTGGCTCCGCCCCTGCCCCTGTCACATGCATGTGTGGGTGTGAATGGGTGAATGGTTCTTTGATGTAAAATGCTTTGATACAGATACGGAGATAGAAAAGCATGATATGAACGTGAAAAAAATAAAACAAAATGCTCGAGCCACAAGACCCTTAACAGAAATATGAGGAAGTAAAGAGATGTTATCGATGACTGACGTGCGCTTTCATCAGTGATATTGTTACTAATCTGCTGCTGCGCGTCTCTGTGTAATTCTGAATAATAAAGGCAGAGCTTCCTGAAACACCTGAAAGCCACACCTGTAAACACACCTGTAAACACACCTGTAAACACACCTGTAAACACACCTGTAAACACACCTGTAAACACACCTGTAAACACACCTGTAAACACACCTGTAACCTGGCTCTGCTCCAGGTGTCAGCTCCAGGTTCAAACAAAGACTCTCTGTTTGTAGTTTTTATTTTCTGCCTTTTTCTCCTCAGAGGAAAACAGACTCATGTGTCTTTAAAGCACAGGCAGTGTTGCCAGATTGGGCGGTTTCCCGCACAATTGGGCTACTTTTACTCTCTCTCGGCGGAAAAAAATAGCGTTGGGCAGGTGTATAATATTTGGGCTATTTTTAGACTTATGGGGCAGGATTTTGAAAATGTAAAATAAACTTAATAATTGTATATATTTGCTGGTTATTGATGAATAAAATGAATTTGTAAAATAGAAAGTAGTAATATTAGTGTCATTAGTTGTCAATCACATGTTTAATTATGGACCTCTGATTGGTTGAAAAAAGTAAACACTGCAGCCCCGTGAGAGAGCTGTTTGTTTTTCTGATTGCACTCATTGTGGAGACTGTTTATTACTTTTTCCATTGGCAGTTGTGAAGTTTTGTGTGCTCAAAATATGCTATTTCATCTGTATTACAGTTTTAACATTAAGATTGTAGAATGGTTGTGATTTGGGCGGGTTTTTATTGCGTTTGGCGGGTTTTACGTTATATTTGGGCTGGAAACTGTCAGTCAGATCTGGCAACCCTGAGCACAGGTCGGCCATGTTTGTAGTCAGGAAGTGAGAGGTCACATCATTAATAACCAAAACTAACCAGACACATTTACTCAAGTAATTGATTTAAATAGATTTTTTTGAGCAAATATACTTTGTGAATCAGTGGCGTAACCAGTGCAGACATGACATGTTTAAAATGTGTCAGTGCCACAGAAAATGACGTGTATTTAGAGCTGCAACTAATGATTATTTTGAGGATTATTCTCTTGATTATTGTTTTGATTAATCAGTTAGTGGGACAGTGAAGCATTTGTGAAACTTCTATCAAAAATCACAAAATTTGAACCAGACAAAGCTATGACAATGTCACTGGAGGACGTTTAGACAGAGAATACATACACAAACATAATGTTGATCACACACACACAAAAAAAAAAAAAAAAGACAAAATGTACATTGTTTTTATCTGTTTTTGTTGCTTTACTGCTCTGTGTTGGTAGTAAACCTGCTCTCTCAGCTCATGGCAGGTTTCACAGTCTGTAAATACTCCCACGCTTAATGATGACTAAATTAGTTGACAATTATTTTAAAAATTGATTATAATCAATCTCTGATTAGTTGTTGCAGCCCTGTGTGTATTATTGTTCAGTAAACTTTGTAATCCCGGTTGGCAACACAGAGCCTCAGGTCTGGATTCTGGAAAACTGCGCTAATAAAGTCTTTGTAAACCACAGTATGAACAGAAAACAGTGGTCTCAGATCCAACCTTCCATCTGTTTACAACACTTTCTTAAAACTCAGGTCATTAACATCTGAAGGAGCTGACCAGGCCCAGGAGAGTTAACCACTCTGCCGCTCACTCCAGCTGAGGACACATTACTGCTAACACCCGACACTACTGAACTCTCTCAATTATTCTAGACCAAAGGAATTTAGTTTAGTTTATAACTCAGCAGTTTAGTTTCAGAACTGACAAAGCTCCTGGATGACGATGAAACATCTTCTACTTTGAAAACCAAGTCCAGATGAAGAAATTCTTAATATAATTTGCACATATATATGGATAACCTACCCACACTGCAATCAGTCTTCCCAAGATTCAGGCCAGGTTTAGGGACAGTAGACTACTGTGTCTAGTAGTAGTCTGAGTATTTGTAATATAATTTTGCAGTAACATTACTTTAACATGAGTACAGGCTTTGAGTACTTCTACCTCTGCCAACAATAATACATCAACCTGCTGTCATTTTTATGAAATATTAAACTGGACCAATTTTTCTCATCCAAATCCTGATCCTGACGTGTATCTGAGAGTCCAGACCGATGTGATCCCTGAGGTCTGAGCCCCGCCTGGGTTACTTCTGTTGGAGTGTTGTTGTTTTACTGAGACAGGCGGCTGTGACACAAACCACTCTCTTACTCAGAGTTGAACAGTTTTTGGTGTTACCTCAGATTTTGCCCGCAGTATTGTGTAAATGTATTTTCTGTACTTCTGTTTTCTGTAGTATTTTTTGCAGTTTCTCCACCAAACTGACGCTGTAACAGAAGTCTGATTTCAACAAAGTTGTTCTCAAACTTTAGCCTCTCACCAAACGCCTCTCTCTGGCAGGTATAGGCAGGTTGCATTCATCTATAATTTTGTTAATAAAAAGCAATAACAAAAACAATAATAAGAAGCAGATTTTAGTGGTGCTGTACATCTGGGCTTTAAAATTTAAATCATAGTCTAAAATCACATCAGAGTTCTTTCCTCTGTTCTCTCCTGGGCTTCCACATTTTAGGTTATGGTCATGTTTAGTTTCTCTCACTCTGGGACTCTGCTTAGTGTCGTGTTCATGTGTCCAGGTTGTTACTGTCCTCTCTGACTCTCGTTGCGTTCATGTGTCCAGGTTGTTACCGTCCTCTCCGACTCTCGTTGTGTTCATGTGTCCAGGTTGTTACTGTCCTCTCCGACTCTCGTTGCGTTCATGTGTCCAGGTTATTACTGTCCTCTCTGACTCTCGTTGCGTTCATGTGTCCAGGTTGTTACTGTCCTCTCTGACTCTCGTTGCGTTCATGTGTCCAGGTTGTTACCGTCCTCTCTGACTCTCGTTGCGTTCATGTGTCCAGGTTGTTACTGTCCTCCCTGACTCTCGTTGCGTTCATGTGTCCAGGTTGTTACCGTCCTCTCTGACTCTCGTTGCGATCATGTGTCCAGGTTGTTACCGTCCTCTCTGACTCTCGTTGCGTTCATGTGTCCAGGTTGTTACCGTCCTCTCTGACTCTCGTTGCGTTCATGTGTCCAGGTTGTTACTGTCCTCCCTGACTCTCGTTGCGTTCATGTGTCCAGGTTGTTACCGTCCTCTCTGACTCTCGTTGCATTCATGTGTCCAGGTTGTTACCGTCCTCTCTGACTCTTGTTGCGTTCATGTGTCCAGGTTGTTACCGTCCTCTCTGACTCTTGTTGCGTTCATGTGTCCAGGTTGTTACCGTCCTCTCTGACTCTTGTTGCGTTCATGTGTCCAGGTTGTTACTGTCCTCTCTGACTCTTGTTGCGATCATGTGTCCAGGTTGTTACTGTCCTCTCTGACTCCTGTTGCGTTCATGTGTCCAGGTTGTTACCGTCCTCTCTGACTCTCGTTGCGTTCATGTGTCCAGGTTGTTACCGTCCTCTCTGACTCTTTGCGTTCATGTGTCCAGGTTGTTACCGTCCTCTCTGACTCTCGTTGCGTTCATGTGTCCAGGTTGTTACCGTCCTCTCTGACTCTCGTTGCGTTCATGTGTCCAGGTTATTACTGTCCTCTCTGACTCTCGTTGCGTTCATGTGTCCAGGTTGTTACTGTCCTCCCTGACTCTCTTTGCGTTCATGTGTCCAGGTTGTTACCGTCCTCTCCGGCTCTTGTTGCGTTCATGTGTCCAGGTTGTTACCATCCTCCCTGACTCTTTGCGTTCATGTGTCCAGGTTGTTACCGTCCTCTCCGACTCTCGTTGCATTCATGTGTCCAGGTTGTTACCGTCCTCTCTGACTCTAGTTGCGTTCATGTGTCCAGGTTGTTACCGTCCTCTCTGACTCTCGTTGCATTCATGTGTCCAGGTTGTTACCGTCCTCTCTGACTCTCGTTGCGTTCATGTGTCCAGGTTGTTACCGTCCTCTCCGACTCTCGTTGCATTCATGTGTCCAGGTTGTTACCGTCCTCTCTGACTCTCGTTGCGTTCATGTGTCCAGGTTGTTACCGTCCTCTCCGACTCTCGTTGCATTCATGTGTCCAGGTTGTTACTGTCCTCTCTGACTCTTTGCGTTCATGTGTCCAGGTTGTTACCGTCCTCTCCGACTCTCGTTGCATTCATGTGTCCAGGTTGTTACCGTCCTCTCCGACTCTCGTTGCATTCATGTGTCCAGGTTGTTACCGTCCTCTCCGACTCTCGTTGCATTCATGTGTCCAGGTTGTTACCGTCCTCTCTGACTCTAGTTGCGTTCATGTGTCCAGGTTGTTACCGTCCTCTCTGACTCTTGTTGCGTTCATGTGTCCAGGTTGTTACCGTCCTCTCCGGCTCCTGTTGCGTTCATGTGTCCAGGTTGTTACCGTCCTCTCCGGCTCTCGTTGCGTTCATGTGTCCAGGTTGTTACCGTCCTCTCTGACTCTCGTTGCGTTCATGTGTCCAGGTTGTTACCTTCCTCTTTGACTCTCGTTGCGTTCATGTGTCCAGGTTGTTACTGTCCTCTCCCGCTCCTGTTGTGTTTATGTGTCCAGGTTGTTACCGTCCTCTCCGGCTCTTGTTGTGTTCATGTGTCCAGGTTGTTACCGTCCTCTCTGACTCTCGTTGTGTTCATGTGTCCAGGTTGTTACCGTCCTCTCTGACTCTCGTTGTGTTCATGTGTCCAGGTTGTTACTGTCCTCTCCCGCTCCTGTTGTGTTCATGTGTCCAGGTTGTTACCGTCCTCTCTGACTCTCGTTGTGTTCATGTGTCCAGGTTGTTACCGTCCTCTCTGACTCTTGTTGCGTTCATGTGTCCAGGTTGTTACCGTCCTCTCCCGCTCCTGTTGTGTTTATGTGTCCAGGTTGTTACCGTCCTCTCTGACTCTCGTTGCGTTCATGTGTCCAGGTTGTTACTGTCCTCTCCGGCTCTTGTTGCGTTCATGTGTCCAGGTTGTTACTGTCCTCTCTGACTCTCGTTGCGTTCATGTGTCCAGGTTGTTACTGTCCTCTCCGGCTCCTGTTGTGTTTATGTGTCCAGGTTGTTACCGTCCTCTCTGACTCTCGTTGCGTTCATGTGTCCAGGTTGTTACCGTCCTCTCTGACTCTCGTTGCGTTCATGTGTCCAGGTTGTTACTGTCCTCTCTGACTCTCGTTGCGTTCATGTGTCCAGGTTGTTACCGTCCTCTCTGACTCTCGTTGCGTTCATGTGTCCAGGTTGTTACTGTCCTCTCTGACTCTCGTTGCGTTCATGTGTCCAGGTTGTTACCGTCCTCTCTGACTCTTGTTGCGTTCATGTGTCCAGGTTGTTACCGTCCTCTCTGACTCTCGTTGCGTTCATGTGTCCAGGTTGTTACAGTCCTCTCTGACTCTTGTTGCGTTCATGTGTCCAGGTTGTTACCGTCCTCTCCGACTCTCGTTGCGTTCATGTGTCCAGGTTGTTACCGTCCTCTCTGACTCTAGTTGCGTTCATGTGTCCAGGTTGTTACCGTCCTCTCTGACTCTTGTTGCGTTCATGTGTCCAGGTTGTTACCGTCCTCTCCGGCTCCTGTTGCGTTCATGTGTCCAGGTTGTTACCGTCCTCTCCGGCTCTCGTTGCGTTCATGTGTCCAGGTTGTTACCTTCCTCTTTGACTCTCGTTGCGTTCATGTGTCCAGGTTGTTACCGTCCTCTCCGGCTCTTGTTGTGTTCATGTGTCCAGGTTGTTACCGTCCTCTCCGGCTCTTGTTGTGTTCATGTGTCCAGGTTGTTACCGTCCTCTCTGACTCTCGTTGTGTTCATGTGTCCAGGTTGTTACTGTCCTCTCCCGCTCCTGTTGTGTTCATGTGTCCAGGTTGTTACCTTCCTCTTTGACTCTCGTTGCGTTCATGTGTCCAGGTTGTTACTGTCCTCTCCCGCTCCTGTTGTGTTTATGTGTCCAGGTTGTTACCGTCCTCTCCGGCTCTTGTTGTGTTCATGTGTCCAGGTTGTTACCGTCCTCTCTGACTCTCGTTGCGTTCATGTGTCCAGGTTGTTACCGTCCTCTCCCGCTCCTGTTGTGTTTATGTGTCCAGGTTGTTACCGTCCTCTCTGACTCTCGTTGCGTTCATGTGTCCAGGTTGTTACTGTCCTCTCCGGCTCTTGTTGCGTTCATGTGTCCAGGTTGTTACTGTCCTCTCTGACTCTCGTTGCGTTCATGTGTCCAGGTTGTTACTGTCCTCTCCGGCTCCTGTTGTGTTTATGTGTCCAGGTTGTTACCGTCCTCCCCCGCTTCTGTTGTGTTTATGTGTCCAGGTTGTTACCGTCCTCTCTGACTCTTGTTGCGTTCATGTGTCCAGGTTGTTACCGTCCTCTCTGACTCTCGTTGCGTTCATGTGTCCAGGTTGTTACCGTCCTCTCTGACTCTCGTTGCGTTCATGTGTCCAGGTTGTTACCGTCCTCTCTGACTCTTGTTGCGTTCATGTGTCCAGGTTGTTACCGTCCTCTCTGACTCTCGTTGCGTTCATGTGTCCAGGTTGTTACCGTCCTCTCTGACTCTTGTTGCGTTCATGTGTCCAGGTTGTTACAGTCCTCTCTGACTCTTGTTGCGTTCATGTGTCCAGGTTGTTACAGTCCTCTCTGACTCTTGTTGCGTTCATGTGTCCAGGTTGTTACCGTCCTCTCTGACTCTTGTTGCGTTCATGTGTCCAGGTTGTTACCGTCCTCTCTGACTCTCGTTGCGTTCATGTGTCCAGGTTGTTACCGTCCTCTCTGACTCTTGTTGCGTTCATGTGTCCAGGTTGTTACCGTCCTCTCTGACTCTCGTTGCGTTCATGTGTCCAGGTTGTTACAGTCCTCTCTGACTCTTGTTGCGTTCATGTGTCCAGGTTGTTACCGTCCTCTCTGACTCTTGTTGCGTTCATGTGTCCAGGTTGTTACCGTCCTCTCCGGCTCCTGTTGCGTTCATGTGTCCAGGTTGTTACCGTCCTCTCCGGCTCTCGTTGCGTTCATGTGTCCAGGTTGTTACCTTCCTCTTTGACTCTCGTTGCGTTCATGTGTCCAGGTTGTTACCGTCCTCTCCGGCTCTTGTTGTGTTCATGTGTCCAGGTTGTTACCGTCCTCTCCGGCTCTTGTTGTGTTCATGTGTCCAGGTTGTTACAGTCCTCTCTGACTCTTGTTGCGTTCATGTGTCCAGGTTGTTACCTTCCTCTTTGACTCTCGTTGCGTTCATGTGTCCAGGTTGTTACCGTCCTCTCCGGCTCTTGTTGTGTTCATGTGTCCAGGTTGTTACCGTCCTCTCCGGCTCTTGTTGTGTTCATGTGTCCAGGTTGTTACCGTCCTCTCTGACTCTCGTTGTGTTCATGTGTCCAGGTTGTTACTGTCCTCTCCCGCTCCTGTTGTGTTCATGTGTCCAGGTTGTTACCTTCCTCTTTGACTCTCGTTGCGTTCATGTGTCCAGGTTGTTACTGTCCTCTCCCGCTCCTGTTGTGTTTATGTGTCTAGGTTGTTACCGTCCTCTCCGGCTCTTGTTGTGTTCATGTGTCCAGGTTGTTACCGTCCTCTCCGGCTCTTGTTGTGTTCATGTGTCCAGGTTGTTACCGTCCTCTCCGGCTCTTGTTGTGTTCATGTGTCCAGGTTGTTACCGTCCTCTCCGGCTCTTGTTGTGTTCATGTGTCCAGGTTGTTACCGTCCTCTCCGGCTCTTGTTGTGTTCATGTGTCCAGGTTGTTACCGTCCTCTCCGGCTCTTGTTGTGTTCATGTGTCCAGGTTGTTACCGTCCTCTCCGGCTCTTGTTGTGTTCATGTGTCCAGGTTGTTACCGTCCTCTCCGGCTCTTGTTGTGTTCATGTGTCCAGGTTGTTACCGTCCTCTCTGACTCTCGTTGTGTTCATGTGTCCAGGTTGTTACTGTCCTCTCCCGCTCCTGTTGCGTTCATGTGTCCAGGTTGTTACTGTCCTCTCTGACTCTCGTTGCGTTCATGTGTCCAGGTTGTTACAGTCCTCTCTGACTCTTGTTGCGTTCATGTGTCCAGGTTGTTACCGTCCTCTCCGGCTCTTGTTGTGTTCATGTGTCCAGGTTGTTACTGTCCTCTCTGACTCTCGTTGTGTTCATGTGTCCAGGTTGTTACCGTCCTCTCCGGCTCTTGTTGTGTTCATGTGTCCAGGTTGTTACTGTCCTCTCTGACTCTCGTTGTGTTCATGTGTCCAGGTTGTTACCGTCCTCTCCGGCTCTTGTTGTGTTCATGTGTCCAGGTTGTTACTGTCCTCTCTGACTCTCGTTGTGTTCATGTGTCCAGGTTGTTACTGTCCTCTCCCGCTCCTGTTGCGTTCATGTGTCCAGGTTGTTACCATCCTCCCTGACTCTTTGCGTTCATGTGTCCAGGTTGTTACCGTCTCTGGTCAGTGTGGCTCAGGCCTGACTCACGTCCTGTCGGTGCCGTTTTCAGTCGTTTTAATCACACATGAATCAGAGAAACAGGAAGCGGCGCACTTCCCTCTCTCTGCTCTTTAACCTCCGCTCTGAGACTTCAGGATTTTACTGTGAAGCATGAACTCACCCAGAGGGAAGTGAACATTACAGAAATGAGAGAGTAAATAACTCCGACCGCAGGAGGAGGAAGTGTAAATACTAATACATTAATTTAATGAGTTTTCATAAGTTTGATAAAAGTCTGTTTCAATAAGATATGACAGTGATCAGATTTTCATTTTCATAGCTTTGTAGTACTGAGTTACTTTTACTCAAGTAACCTTTTGAATAAATTGTTCTAAACTGTACAACACTCTGGCGTAACATCAGGCAGACGGCTGGGGCCCAGGAGGTTTAAGGGCCCATTATGTTTATGTTTATGTTTATTTTATTTAACCCTCCCACAGCCCTAAGACAGTTTTTGATGTTTTGCAGCACTTTTTTGTGGATAACTTTTGCTGTGTTGATTCAAATGGCATAGATTTTGCCTCAGGTGTGGATTTTTGGATGAATTTTCAGATTTCAGAATAAAAAAAAAAAAAAATCCTCTTAAAAACGTGTCACAACTTTACCCCTAAGACATTTTTTGTGCCATTGACTCCCATTAAAACAACATTTTTATTATATACACTGTTACTGCAATATAATTTCACATTTTTAACAAGTATTTCATGGATTCATGACAGTGAGGGACTGGAATTTTAGTTTTTATTGTTTTTTACTAGGTGGTGCCATTTCCCCATCTATGGTAGACAGAGGTATAAATGTGGAGATGGCCACATTAGTGTTTGTATAAAAAATGTTTCATCTGCCGCTGCACAAAATTTTTTATTCTAATAAAAACAATCATGATGCCAGTTTGACACTCCCAAGCTCTGATTATCCACCAGCACAAAAAAAATAAAAAATAAAAAAAATCTAATTTGCATTTACAGAAAGGAAAAAAAAATCTTTTTTTTTTTGTGTGTGATTTTTGCCATAATTTGAAATCAACTTTTAATCAAAAACTGGAATTTAAGGGGTTAGATTTCATAAACAGAATGAAATTTTGCTGTGTATGATGAAGTTAATCATTGTAACCATAAAAAAAAAAAAAAAAAAAAAAAAAGGAATTATTGACCTTTAGATAATTTTTAATGACAGTCTTTATTGGTGCTTTTTTTTTTTTTTTTTGTGCTTTGGGCGAAAGGTGTGACTAAAAAGCTAGGGTTGTAGGTTAAAGTCATCATCTGAACCGGTCTTCATCATAATCCTCCATGATCCCAGGTCTAAACCAGGTCTAAACCAGGTCTAAACCAAGTCTAAACCAGGTCTAAACCAGGTCTAAACCAGGTCTAAACCAGGTCTAAACCAGGTCAAGTCTTTATCATGATCCTTTACTCATTCGTTGTCGAGTCTATGCTTAATACTGTTACTTTTTTATTACAAGTACATTTAAAAGTGAGTACTTTAATCATTTTTTTCAAATAGGAATTTTACTGAGCTGAGTGTTCCTGAGTGTTTCTAAAACCTAGACACCATCACCGGACTCAAACCTCCGTCACTACGCAGCATCAGCTCAGTTATCAGTTAGCATCATGTCGCTAACAGCTGTGCTACATAGCTCTGAGTTGGCCCTGTTGTGTTCCAGATGGAGTACCTGCTACGTAAGCTGTGCGAGGCCATGGGGGGCAGCTGGGTGGAGCAGGGCGTGGACCAGACCTGGAACAGGCCCGGGACCGAGCTCAGTGTGTGGGAGCTGCTGGGTCTGATCGGAGCCGGACTCTTCAAGAACATCCACCGCCACACGCTGTCCATGGGCATCGGCGAGGTCTACCAGGAGCTGATCCTGGACGTACTCAAACAGGTACAAGACTGGCTCTAAACCGGGTCTAAACCAGGGCTAAACCAGGTCTAAACCAGGTCTAAACCAGGACTAAACCAGGACTAAACCGGGTCTAAACACTCTCCACAGTCAGGATCTTGCTCTGGTGTGGACACTTCAGTCTGCTGGATATTCTGCTATGGGGACAAAGGAAAAGAGAAAAAGAGTCACATTTACAGCCAAAATATGTACATCCTCTATCTGAGACACACATTTTTCATAAGGCTATAAAAACATTAAATACACATTTTGTACTTACTTGTACTTTACCTTTTGTAAAAGTCTGGTGGAGCTCAGATGGCAGATTGAGTGCATTTTTAACACTGCACCTGTAGGAAAACCAATTATTAAATGTCATTTAAGCCAAATATAAAAGTGATTTTAATATTTCTAACCAGAGTAAAAATAATGCTGGGCAACAATATTTTTTTATTGCAAAAAGTAAGTAAAAGTATCTTCTTACCTGTAAAGCTACAGATAAATCAGCTCAGAAGTCCATAAGGAGAGGATAAAGTCGATCTGAAACAAGACAGCAGCATTTTAAAAACTGAAAAGTAGCAGTTAGCTCGTTGACAGTTAGCCAAGTAACTGACGCTAAAGCTAGTAGAACTATTGCATTTTTTTTACACCACAGTTCGCCCCAAACATCCTGAAAATAATTATAACAAAAGGTTCAACATTTTTGTTGACACTCCAGTGTTATTTTGGCAAGGTTTCTATCCATTTTTCAAGCTAAGCTACAGGCTACAAGCTAAGCTACAGGCTACAAGCTAAGCTACAGGCTACAAGCTAGGAAAGCTACAACTTAGGCCAGAGACCAAACTAATGTTAAAATAAAAACAATGACAGTACATTCAGTCACAGAAAGTTTTAAACTAAATCATAATGACAGAATAAAAATGTGTGTACAAACCTTTTATTTGAGGTTTCTCTCAGACTGAGCTAACTCCTGCCTTTGGAGCTGAGGACAGTTAAAGTTTGACTCTGACCCTGACCCTGACCCAACCCAATCTTGGGTTATAGCAACCCAACCTCTGACCCAACAGTGTCAACCCAGAAAATAGCTTACTGAAATAATCCAGCATTTTTTAGTGTGCAGGACGAACCCAGGTCTAAACCAGGACTAAACGCTGTCTTCCTCTCTCTCAGGGCTACATGATGAAGAAGGGCCATAAGAGGAAGAACTGGACTGAGCGCTGGTTTGTCCTGAAGCCGGACTGCATCTCGTACTTCACTGGAGAAGACCAGGGGGACAAGAAGGGGGACATCCTGCTGGACGGAAACTGCTTTGTCGAGGTCCGGACTCTCGTCAGACCTGGTCTTAGACTGGTCTAGGACTAAACCGTCGTGAGTCCGCCTTAAATCCTGACCTCTGTGTGTTTCTGCTTCAGTCTCTGCCGGACAAAGATGGGAAGAAGTGTCTGTTCCTGGTCAAGTCCTCGCAGAAGAGTTTTGAGATCAGCGCCTCGGACAAGAAGAAGAAACAGGAGTGGATCCAGGGTGAGACAGCTCCTCCCTCTCCCCAGACACTTCCTCCAGCTCCTCCAGAGAATACTGTGGCTTTATTAGACCATCATCTCTTTTACCGGCTTAGAGAAGATATTTCTTTAAAAAATAACATGTTGCTATTTCTAGCATTAGCATTAAAGCTACATAAGCTGTTGGCTGCAGTAGAAATTTGTTACCATTGTTCTCTCTGTAAGAAAAATATCTTTAAAGGGTCTATATTCTGCTTTATTCATATTTTTAAACCAGTCTTGGTCATCTCTAGAACAGCAGCACATTTTACAGCGTTTAAAAACATAATGGGCCAGATTTATCAAAGGTTTGTGTGCACTCTAAATTAATAAGAGGCTATAAGTAGAGCAAACCCAGGCGCATCTGAGGTTAGTGTCTCTCACAGGAGCTGAACGAACGCAGCACAGATTTTGCTCTGGTGACTCAATGAATCTGTAAAACAAGGTGTTTTTTATCAGAACTCACAAAATCCAAGCTGTGGAAAATGCAAATGAAAAAATAAGATAAAATGCTTTAAAAGGGCTCATTTACCAAGATATAACAATAATGTGTTGTTTTGAAGGGGGAGGCAACAAAGAGACAGACTTTACCTGCAATACTCTCTTTTATTTTCTCTTGTTTTCCGCTGAACTGCTGCTGTCTTTAAATCTGTTGAACACAATTTCACATCTGTCTTAGTAAATATGGCCCTATGTGACTAAAAGAGAATGTTTTTAATACGTACTCTTCTGGTGCCATAAAGAAACAGGTGAAGAGACCAGCAGAGGGCAGAGCTGTTGTGGTCTTCTGAACATAAGCAGTGGAAAAAGCTTTTTATTTTCTTAAACCAGTGGTTTCCAACCTTTTTTCCAAGAGACAAGTAACATTTTATCAGTTGTTATGTTGACAGCCCCCACCCTTTGCCTCCGACCCTAAGAATTAGGAAGAATGAAGTAATTTATTGGGTAAATTTCACTGCATAACAAAAACATCACAGAAGTTATATTATTAATCTATTTTCAACAATTTCTAAACACATTTTCTGTGACCACTGCAATGCATTAGACAGTCTTCCTTGCATTAACATTAAGTCCTAGCTTGGACCTCTTTTTCAACATTCCCTTGTGACCCACCGTGAAGCTCTGGTGACTCTTAGTGGGGGTCCTGACCCCCAGGTTGGGAATCACTTCCTTAAACTTTGTGTCTGGCCCATTTTCATCCCAAAGTAAAAATGTCTGTGAGGAATCAGTGGAAACAGAGCTGTGATAAATGACTGAGAGGCTGGATGTAGAGGGCTTGTTGTTGATTGGTCAGTGCTTCCTGGAGTGGGCGGGGCTTTGTGGTGGAGCCAAGTGTTCTGAGGCCTCAAAAACTCAGTGCCAGAGAATACAGGGTTACTCAAACAGAACAGAGCTCCAGGTCTGTTTCTGATGAGGAACTACATTAGAACATGGACACAGAGAGGAATGGACTCTCTCCTGTCCCTCTGATGGACTCCTGTACCTCTGATGGACTCCTGTACCTCTGATGGACTGTCTCCTGTCCCTCTGATGGACTCCTGTCCCTCTGATGGACTCCTGTCCCTCTGATGGACTCCTGTACCTCTGATGGACTCCTGTCCTCTGATGGACTGTCTCCTGTCCCTCTGATGGACTCCTGTCCCTCTGATGGACTCCTGTCCTCTGATGGACTGTCTCCTGTCCCTCTGATGGACTCCTGTCCTCTGATGGACTGTCTCCTGTCCCTCTGATGGACTCTCTCCTGTCCCTCTGATGGACTCACTCCTGTCCCTCTGATGGACTCTCTCCTGTCCCTCTGATGGACTCACTCCTGTCCCTCTGATGGACTCTCTCCTGTCCCTCTGATGGACTCTCTCCTGTCCCTCTGATGGACTCTCTCCTGTCCCTCTGATGGACTCTCTCCTGTCCCTCTGATGGACTCACTCCTGTCCCTCTGATGGACTCTCTCCTGTCCCTCTGATGGACTCTCTCCTGTCCCTCTGATGGACTCTCTCCTGTCCCTCTGATGGACTCTCTCCTGTCCCTCTGATGGACTCTCTCCTGTCCTTCTGATGGAGTCACTCCTGTCCCTCTGATGGACTCTCTCCTGTTCCTCTGATGGACTCTCTCCTGTCCTTCTGATGGAGTCACTCCTGTCCCTCTGATGTCCCTCTGTCCTCAGCGATCCAGATGGTGGTGTCCCTGCTGCGTCAGAACAGACCTGCTCCTCACAGAGAAGCTCGGCAGAAGCGGCGTGAGCAGAGGATGAGGCTCCAGGCCGAGCAGGAGGAGCTGGAGCTGAGGATGAAGGAGCTGCAGACGGCTAACGAGGCTAAACAGATGGAGCTGGAGAACATGAGGAAGGTACGAGCTAATGCTAATGCTAACAAGTCTAAACAGATGGAGCTGGAGAACATGAGGAAGGTACGAGCTAATGCTAATGCTAACAAGTCTAAACAGATGGAGCTGGAGAACATGAGGAAGGTACGAGCTAATGCTAATGCTAACAAGTCTAAACAGGTGGAGATGGAGAACATGAGGAAGGTACGAGCTAATGCTTACGAGGCTAAACAGGTGGAGCTGGAGAACATGAGGAAGGTATGAGCTAACGCTAACGAGGCTAAACAGGTGGAGCTGGAGAACATGAGGAAGGTACGAGCTAATGCTAACGAGTCTAAACAGGTGGAGCTGGAGAACATGAGGAAGGTATGAGCTAACGCTAACGAGGCTAAACAGATGGAGCTGGAGAACATGAGGAAGATACAAGCTAATGCTAATGCTAACGAGTCTAAACAGGTGGAGCTGGAGAACATGAGGAAGGTATGAGCTAACGCTAACGAGGCTAAACAGGTGGAGCTGGAGAACATGAGGAAGGTACGAGCTAATGCTAATGCTAATGAGGCTAAACAGGTGGAGCTGGAGAACATGAGGAAGGTACGAGCTAATGCTAATGCTAACGAGTCTAAACAGGTGGAGCTGGAGAACATGAGGAAGGTATGAGCTAACGCTAACTGAGGCTAAACAGGTGGAGCTGGAGAACATGAGGAAGGTACGAGCTAATGCTAATGCTAATGAGGCTAAACAGGTGGAGCTGGAGAACATGAGGAAGATACGAGCTAACAAGGCTAAACAGGTGGAGCTGGAGAACATGAGGAAGGTACGAGCTAATGCTAATGCTAATGAGGCTAAACAGGTGGAGCTGGAGAACATGAGGAAGGTACGAGCTAATGCTAATGTAACAATAACACAGAACAAACCGCTAATGAAGCTAAACAGGGTGCATAGCTAAGATCGCCAGTTTCCATGGGCCGGGGAACATAGGAACCTCAGAATTTTGGTGACTGAGTATTGGGGGTAGGTCTGGATATTCCCTTACCCTTAGGTAGGATGAGGTAGGGGTCCAGAGGAATGAGGGTGAGGTAGGGGGAGTGAGGATGAGGGCCTGCAGTTTGGGACAGGAGCACAGATGCAGTGCACAGCTGTTACCTGGAGCATAGACATAAATACGTAGACGCCTCCCTGGTCACCTGTTACGATGATATGGCAGGATCTAACGACATACACCTGTGAGTTCTATGCTAACGTTATCTTGAACTGATCAGTTTGATTCATTGTGGTCATAAACATAGGTCTGCGGTCTCACATCTGCACCTGTCATTTTCACAAGATTTGTAGTAAGAAGAAAATTATGACAAAAATATAACGTAGACAATTTTTACTTTCAACCCTAAAAATAGCTTTTCTGGAGCTGTCGCTAGTAAACAAAAACCTAATTTGTTTATATTCAGGTCCTAACAGCAGAGACACAGAACTGCTGTTCCAGTTTTGTGCACAACCCTTTGCTTTAAAAATCGATCTGCTCTAAATAACACTTCTAAAAGTGGATCCACTCAGTAACGATTTCAAACCAAGCTCTGATTACTCACATGTGGCCGAAAGGTGACAGCTGCCAAAACATCTGGGTTTTTCTTAATTTCTGATATTTGATGGCTAATGCTACAGAAGTGTATTGTGTTCACCTGAAAAAAAAAGTTTCTGTTTTAATGAGCAAAGTTAGTTCTGTTTTTATGAGAAAAGTTCTGTTTTTATAAGAAAAGTTTTGATTTTTTTGAGTAAAGTTAATTCTGTTTTCATGAGAGAAAAAAATCCTGTTTTTACGAGTAAAATAATTTTATGTTTTTACGAGAAAAGTTCTGTTTTTACGAGTAAAATAATTTTATGTTTTTATGTGGATAATGGTCCTTATTATCTTGTTCCACTTTTGGGGGGAGAGGAATTCAAAGTCAATGGCAAAGACCTGAGATGTCTGCGCAGAGTCGACAAACTAACGATTATACGTCAATATTACTTAACGAAAGCAGAATCTCCAGTGTCTCAAGCCTAGAGTAAAATAAAACCGTATTAAACCAAGTAGTTGGGACATTTACGCTCTTTCATTAGCTTTAGCAACTCTTCAATACGAGCTAAACGTTTACTGGTTGTGATAGACATGAATTTACTTTTGTCATAAAAACCCAAGTTATTTATACTCATAAAAACTGAACTTTTCTCATAAAAACAGAACAAATTTTACTCATAAAATCAGAACTTTTCTCATAAAAACAGAACTAACTTAGCTCATTAAAATATATAGGAAGAAATACAGTAAAGAGGCTACAGAGTTGAAGGTGTAGCTAATGCAGCGCCGTGACGTTAGCTCCTGCAGCCTGTGAAGCATCTGTGTGTTAAAGTCTATGACCTGCAGTGGCTAACGGCTGGTTATGATCTGAAAGTACAGTTACCAGGTGACTTCCTCAGCCGTCAGTGTGAAATCCTGAAGGTGGATGATAAGCAGCAGTTTAAACTGTGCTGACTCTGGCTGTGGCCCCAGTCCTGGGGCCCTGGTTATGGGGCCCTGGTCATGGGGCCCTGGTTCTGGGGCTTTCCCTCGATTGTGGCGTGATACTGAGTTATTTTTAGTCGTTTATGTCAGTGTCAGAGCGGTGACGGAGTTTGATCAGACCACATTCCTCTGGCCTCACCTCACTCTGCTCCAACTGGTTCCTCTGTCTGATTATCAACACACAACACACACAATATACACACAATACACACACAATATACACACAATACACACACAATATACACACAATACACACACAATATACACACAACACACACAACACACACTCAATATACACACAATACACACACAATATACACACAATACACACTCAATACACACAATACACACACAATATACACACAATACACACACAATATACACACAACACACACAATACACACTCAATACACACAATACACACAACACACACAATACACACTCAATATACACACAATACACACACAATATACACACAATACACACACAATATACACACAATACACACACAATATACACACAATACACACAATACACACAACACACACAATACACACTCAATATACACACAATACACACACAATATACACACAATACACACTCAATATACACACAATACACACACAATATACACACAATACACACACAATATACACACAATACACACACAATATACACACAATACACACAATACACACAACACACACAACACACACACAATATACACACAATACACACACAATATACACACAATACACACACAATATACACACAATACACACACAATATACACACAACACACACTCAATACACACAATACACACAACACACACAATACACACTCAATACACACAATACACACATCACAGCCAGTGATTGTGAATGAGAGAAGAGGAACCAGGACGGGCCTCATCTCCTGCAAAAACGATCAATATCTGCTTTAGTTAAAATTACTTAAATTTAGTTTATTAATCTTGATTCGAGAAATTTTCACTAGGCTGGATTTATTTAATTAGGTTACTTATTAAATAAATCCTTACTTGATTATTTGACTTGTTTCAAGTTACAGTTTTTTTCACACATTTCTTCAGTCAGAACGTCATTTGCAAAACAGGTCGCACAAAACAAAGACTTTTCTTTGCAAATCGTTCTGTAATCAACGCAGTTTTTGCATCAAAATTATCAAACTGCAATCACGTTTTCATTCACTCATTCACTCAGCTCAGACTCTGAGTCCTGCTCTCAGGAACTGCAGCTCTCTCTGAGTTACTGCAGCTCTCTCTGAGTTACAGCTCTCTCTGAGTTACAGCAGCTCTCTCTGAGTTACAGCTCTCTCTGAGTTACTGCAGCTCTCTCTGAGTTACAGCTCTCTCTGAGTTACAGCTCTCTCTGAGTTACAGCTCTCTCTGAGTTACTGCAGCTCTCTCTGAGTTACTGCAGCTCTCTCTGAGTTACAGCAGCTCTCTCTGAGTTACAGCTCTCTCTGAGTTACTGCAGCTCTCTCTGAGTTACAGCTCTCTCTGAGTTACTGCAGCTCTCTCTGAGTTACAGCTCTCTCTGAGTTACTGCAGCTCTCTCTGAGTTACTGCAGCTCTCTCTGAGTTACTGCAGCTCTCTCTGAGTTACAGCAGCTCTCTCTGAGTTACTGCAGCTCTCTCTGAGTTACAGCAGCTCTCTCTGAGTTACAGCTCTCTCTGAGTTACAGCAGCTCTCTCTGAGTTACAGCTCTCTCTGAGTTACAGCAGCTCTCTCTGAGTTACTGCAGCTCTCTCTGAGTTACAGCAGCTCTCTCTGAGTTACTGCAGCTCTCTCTGAGTTACTGCAGCTCTCTCTGAGTTACAGCAGCTCTCTCTGAGTTACTGCAGCTCTCTCTGAGTTACAGCTCTCTCTGAGTTACTGCAGCTCTCTCTGAGTTACTGCAGCTCTCTCTGAGTTACTGCAGCTCTCTCTGAGTTACAGCTCTCTCTGAGTTACTGCAGCTCTCTCTGAGTTACTGCAGCTCTCTCTGAGTTACTGCAGCTCTCTCTGAGTTACTGCAGCTCTCTCTGAGTTACTGCAGCTCTCTCTGAGTTACTGCAGCTCTCTCTGAGTTACTGCAGCTCTCTCTGAGTTACTGCAGCTCTCTCTGAGTTACTGCAGCTCTCTCTGAGTTACTGCAGCTCTCTCTAAGTGAAGTGTAAGTGAAATTTCCCCAGTAGATAATTTAACTTGAAATAAGTAAAAAAAAGAAGCTTGAAACAGGAAAGAAAGACCTTGAAACAATAATCTAGTAATAGGAAACTGAATAAGTAAAGAAATCCAATGTGTGAACATTTCTCAAATCAAGATTAATAATCTGAATTGAAGTATGTTAACAAATGTAGATATTGATATTTTGCGGTGTGCACAGGTGTCTGAGGTCATTTCTTCACCTGTGTGAGGCCTCTGTGTTTAGCTCTGGACGCCTCTCGAGCAGAATGCGTCTGAGGAAATCTCTCGGTCCATCGTCCTTTTGTCCGAGACAGAGCTGAGAGTGCAGTGAGCGTCGAGGAACTGGAAAAACACTCAGCCCTCTGTGTTTCAGACAGAAACCATTCAGTGGCTTTATTTTGTCCTCAGAGCCACAGACAGTGGCAGACTGTGCAGAGGACTGAAGGACTGCGAGTCTGTCCCATTGTCTCCGCTCAGAGATGAAGATCATTGTCCCTCTCTCTCTGGGGACGTTTGGAGGTGTTACAGCTTTTTCTTTTGTCCTGTGGTGTGACACAACTTTGAGGATGAACGCAAAGAATATTAAATAATTTCCAGGGGCTGGAAAAAGTATGAAAGGGTTATGGTTGGTGGATAAATCAATTTTCGCGCTTAAAAAGTATTTTAAAAGTCTTAAAGGATTTTATGAGGTATTAAAGTTTGTTGGTATTAAGGTTTTGTCCAAAGAAAGTTTGACTGTGAAAGTTTGCATTAATGTAATCATTTACCTCCCCATGACTCAGGGCCAGATCCATTTGCATTAAAACTGTTTACTGTTTTCTTGAAGTGATGATGAAGTCTTAAAATATTTTGAGAAGGTCTTCAAAAAGTCTTAAAAAGGTGTTGAAATTAACCTCAGGATTCCTGCATATACTCTGATTTCAAATATAAATCAGCTTTATAAAAGTGTAAAAGAAAAGCAGTTCCTCAGTTTAGTTTTGTGGCTGTGAGTTTGTTTAGCAGCGGTGAGAGAGGGCCCCACAGAAACCAGACCATACAGAACCTGACTACTCTTCACTGAAAACAACCGTCAGTAAAAACAATAACATTAAAGGCTCTACTGGTTATAAACGGTACTGCAGTCTAAATCAAAACAATGGTCTCTTTTCTGATTGGACGATCAGTGATGCAGTTTTAGAACCAGAGCCATTATGTAAAATATATTTTTAATAGTTAATAACTCAGCTGTACCACTGTTATCAGTAAAACTAATATTAGATTTAAACATGTTTACATCACATCTGGGACACATGTGGCTCAGTTTTATCAAATATAAAGAATAAGCTGCTTATTGCCCCTTTAAGTAAAAATAAAATAAAATGCTCCAGCACTAAATTAATTTACTGCCACAAAACTGATGCAATGCAATAGGTAAAAACTGTCAAAACAGTTCAACCAAATGGACTCATTTTAAGCATAACTCTGTTATTTCTACAGATTTTAACAGGACATTCATTTTACAATTTGGCCATTTTGAATTCTTGCCATAAATTATTATTATTATACCTGTCTGTGGCGCTAACATGATAAATAAACATCCCTGTCCCATCATAAACAATGATTTTTAACATTCAGAATTTTAGTTTGTGAAACACAGCTGACACACGACAACGGTTCCTGAGAAAATGAGGATTTTACTAAAATGAATAATAAAATAACAGTTCCTTTGGCCTTTAGCGCCCAGCCTGATCTTTCAGGTCACACCGCAGGACACCATTTTCATAACAGATTAAACTTATTTAGATTTTTAATGTAGGATTCAGGTGCAGTTAAAGTGCTGTTTTAATAAAGTACAAATATTTGACATTGTGCCAAACACTGTAGGAACTGTCCCAGAGACTGTGACTTATTTTAGAAATGTATGTATTTTGTAATTTGAAAATTTTCACACCACAGGAGAAGGACATTTTATTTAGGTTAACATTGAAATACAAAAAAAAAACAAAAAAAAAACACACACAACTTCAGTCTAAAACTTCAGAGGTTCCATAGTTGACTCTGTTTTGCTGCTGATAGAATTTTGGATGGAAAAACATTATTTAGTAAAACTTTTCAGTTGAAGACTGGGCGCCCTGTCATCTGTCTCCTGTCTGCTCCTCCAAACCTGCTGTGTTGTTTCTAACCATATTTTTCGTGCGTTTGTTTTCCAGGCGCTGGAGGAGGCGGCGGCGAACGCAGCAGAGGAAGAACGCAGACGAGTCCAGACCCAGACCGAGCTCCAGGACCGGTACAAGATGGACCTGGAGAGAGAGAAGATGGTACTCACTCAGTTCCACAGGGTTTCTGTAAACCTGGGTTTACTCTGGGTTTACTCTGGGTTTACTCTGGGTTTACTCTGGGTTTACTCTGGGTTTACTCTGGGTTTACTCTGGGTTTACTCTGGGTTTACTCTGGGTTTCACAGGGAAATATAAAAGTCCATTGTTTTCATTCGTTCTAAATTAGTCTCATTGTTCTGTGCTGAAGAGTAATGTCTTATACTGAAGGGTTTGTCAGACTAAACCCGGGCTAAACCAGGCTAAACCAGGTCTAAACCAGGACTAAACCAGGTCTAAACCAGGGGTAAACCAGGTCTAAACCAGGACTAAACCAGGACTAAACCAGGACTAAACCCGGGCTAAACCAGGTCTAAACCAGGACTAAACCAGGTCTAAACCAGGGGTAAACCAGGTCTAAACCAGGACTAAACCAGGACTAAACCAGGTCTAAACCAGGACTAAACCAGGTCTAAACCAGGTCTAAACCAGGACTAAACCAGGTCTAAACCAGGTCTAAACCAGGTCTAAACCAGGGGTAAACCAGGTCTAAACCAGGACTAAACCAGGACTAAACCAGGTCTAAACCAGGTCTAAACATTCAGGGTATTATTTGGCCCAGAAGCAGTTTGGTTTGCTTCAGTTTTCAGTGATATCTCATCAGTGTTGCTGAGGAAGTATCATTGTTCTCTGTTAAACTGTTTTTACTGAAAGCCTTTATTAACAACACTTACTTACTGTCAACACTTACTTTATTACAGTATTTTTTAGATTTAATAAGGATTAAATTGCAGGCATAGCTTATATACTTTCAGTCCTTTCCTCTGCTTATCCTCAAACTGTAATAACAGAGTTTATAACTTAATGGCTCTTATTAATGTAGGAGTAATGTATTGTAAAGTAAAGCCATTACTAACTAATGATAATAGTGTGTCGTGTGCACCTTCCTCAGACAACAGTCTCAAAATGCTTCACAATAAAAGAGATAATAAAACAAAAACATTATAAAAATGCATAATACAACAAAATACAATTAATCGTAGCCTGGCCGGCCAGACAAACCCTTTTCCTGTTCTGTTCAAAGAAGTGAGTGGGAGGGGCAGCCTCGCCAGGAAGTGTCCTTGGCCACTGAAGCTAGAATTCTTGTTTGAAAAAGAAAGTCTTAAGTTGCTTTTTAAAAGCATCTGCAGAGTTCAGTGAGCGCAGGGGAAGTGGAGGTTGGTTCCAGACTCGGGCTGAACTCACCAGCTTTAAACATCTGTCTCTGCCAGGTCAGAGATGCAGGGTCAGGTCAGAGATGCAGGGTCAGGTCAGAGATGCAGGGTCAGGTCAGAGACGTAGGGTCAGGTCAGAGATGCAGGGTCAGGTCAGAGACATAGGGTCAGGTCAGAGATGTAGGGTCAGGTCAGAGACGTAGGGTCAGGTCACAGATGTAGGGTCAGGTCACAGATGCAGGGTCAGGTCAGAGATGTAGGGTCAGGTCACAGATGTAGGGTCAGGTCACAGATGTAGGGTCAGGTCAGAGATGTAGGGTCAGGTCAGAGATGTAGGGTCAGGTCAGAGATGCAGGGTCAGGTCAGAGATGTAGGAAACGTAAGCCTTAGCTTTATGTACTTAAATAGTAGGGGTGTAACGATACAGTAACTGTATTGATGAAAAATATGCAGTTGGCCAAAGTGCTGTACAAGAAAAGACACTAAAACAATAGAAACATAAAATACTTAAAAATGACCAAAAAAACATGTACACATGAAAAAATAAAACATAACTAGGACACAATATTATTCTCAGAGTAAAATCACAGAAGCGATTAAAACATAAGTATGGAGAGATAAGGAAAATGTCAACATCTCACACTGTGTTAAAAGCCCATGGTGCGTTTTGAGAAGTGATTTAAAAACTCGTCCGGTCTGATCTCTGAGAAAAAGCACGTTCACCACAAAGCTTGCGTTTGGTTTTGGGGACAACAGGCTGCAGCTGATCTGCTGACCTCATTAACTGTTTCTGTGGTGATGTGTTCAGGTGCTCATTAACTGTTTCTGTGGTGATGTGTTCAGGTGCTCATTAACTGTTTCTGTGGTGATGTGTTCAGGTGCTCATTAACTGTTTCTGTGGTGATGTGTTCAGATGCTCATTAACTGTTTCTGTGGTGATGTGTTCAGGTGCTCATTAACTGTTTCTGTGGTGATGTGTTCAGGTGCTCATTAACTGTTTCTGTGGTGATGTGTTCAGGTGCTCATTAACTGTTCCTGTGGTGATGTGTTCAGGTGCTCATTAACTGTTTCTGTGGTGATGTGTTCAGGTGCTCATTAACTGTTTCTGTGGTGATGTGTTCAGGTGCTCATTAACTGTTTCTGTGGTGATGTGTTCAGGTGCTCATTAACTGTTCCTGTGATGCATTCAGGTGCTCATTAACTGTTCCTGTGGTGGTGCATTCAGGTGCTCATTAACTGTTTCTGTGGTGATGTGTTCAGGTGCTCATTAACTGTTTCTGTGGTGATGTGTTCAGGTGCTCATTAACTGTTTCTGTGGTGATGTGTTCAGGTGCTCATTAACTGTTTCTGTGGTGATGTGTTCAGGTGCTCATTAACTGTTCCTGTGGTGATGTGTTCAGGTGCTCATTAACTGTTTCTGTGGTGATGTGTTCAGGTGCTCATTAACTGTTTCTGTGGTGATGTGTTCAGGTGCTCATTAACTGTTCCTGTGGTGATGTGTTCAGGTGCTCATTAACTGTTTCTGTGGTGATGTGTTCAGGTGCTCATTAACTGTTCCTGTGATGCATTCAGGTGCTCATTAACGGTCCTGTGGTGCGTTCAGGTGTTCATTAACTGTTCCTGTGGTGCTTTCAGGCGCTCATTAAGTGTTCCTGTGGTGGTGATGCGTTCATGTGCTCATTAAGTGTTCCTGTGGTGGTGCATTCAGGTGTTCATGAACTGTCCTGTGGTGCGTTCAGATGCTCATTAACTGTTCCTGTGGTGGTGCGTTCAGGTGTTCATTAACGGTCCTGTGGTGCGTTCAGGTGCTCATTAACTGTCCTGTGGTGCGTTCAGGTGCTCATTAACGGTCCTGTGGTGCGTTCAGGTGCTCATTAACGGTCCTGTGGTGCGTTCAGGTGTTTATTAACTGTTCCTGTGGTGGTGCGTTCAGGTGTTCATTAACTGTTCCTGTGGTGTGTTCAGGTGTTCATTAACTGTCCTGTGGTGCGTTCATGTGCTCATTAACTGTCCTGTGGTGCATTCAGGTGCTCATTAACGGTCCTGTGGTGCGTTCAGGTGCTCATTAACTGTCCTGTGGTGCGTTCAGGTGCTCATTAACGGTCCTGTGGTGCGTTCAGGTGTTTATTAACTGTTCCTGTGGTGGTGCGTTCAGGTGTTCATTAACTGTTCCTGTGGTGTGTTCAGGTGCTCATTAACTGTCCTGTGGTGTGTTCAGGTGTTCATTAACTGTCCTGTGGTGCGTTCAGGTGCTCATTAACTGTCCTGTGGTGCGTTCAGATCCTCATTAACGGTCCTGTGGTGCGTTCAGGTGCTCATTAACTGTCCTGTGGTGCGTTCAGGTGCTCATTAACGGTCCTGTGGTGCGTTCAGGTGCTCATTAACGGTCCTGTGGTGCGTTCAGGTGCTTATTAACTGTTCCTGTGGTGGTGCGTTCAGGTGTTCATTAACTGTCCTGTGGTGCGTTCATGTGCTCATTAACTGTCCTGTGGTGGTGCGTTCAGGTGCTCATTAACTGTCCTGTGGTGCGTTCATGTGCTCATTAACTGTCCTGTGGTGGTGCGTTCAGGTGCTCATTAACTGTCCTGTGGTGCGTTCAGGTGCGTGAGCAGATGGAGCAGCAGATGGCTCAGAAGTCCTCGGAGCTGGAGTCCTACCTGCAGAGAGTGAAGGAGATGGAGGAGATGTACCAGCAGCTAGAGGGCGCTCTGGAGGAGGAGCGCAGGGCCCGGCAGGACGAGGAGACCGTCCGGAAGCTGCAGGCCAGGTACGAACTCGTCCCAGGCCGCTGTGGACCTGAGGCGGGGCGCGTCCAGGTCCTACTGGGTCCCGGGACTGGGACTCAGAGACACAGACCGTTCACACTCTGCAGACAGTCAGAGGTTTACAGGGAATAAAACCTGGAGGAACTGGAGGAACCATTTTGGAAAGTCCTTGTGTAGTTCTGGTTTAGACCTGGTTTAGACCCGGTCTAGTCCTGGTTTAGACCTGTTCTAGTCCTGGTTTAGACCTGTTCTAGTCCTGGTTTAGACCTGGTCTAGTCCTGGTTTAGACCTGTTCTAGACCTGGTTTAGACCTGGTCTAGACTTGGTTTAGACCTGGTTTAGTCCTGGTTTAGTCCTGGTTTAGACCTGGTTTAGACCTGGTCTAGTCCTGGTCCTGGTCTAAAGTCTGAGTGTATTGTTCACAGCTCGGGCTCTGACTTCGTTTCTATTTTAGAGCCAGAGTTAGTTCCTCTTTAAGTTTCCACCCACGTCCTTCCTTTGTGCTGACCACACACTCATTATACTGCTACTGCTAATACTACTGCTACTGCTACTACTACTGCTAATACTACTGCTACTGCTAATACTACTGCTACTGCTAATACTACTGCTACTGCTAATACTACTACTGCTACTGCTAATACTACTACTGCTACTGCTAATACTACTGCTACTGCTAATACTACTACTGCTACTGCTAATACTACTGCTACTGCTAATACTACTACTGCTAATACTACTGCTACTGCTAATACTACTGCTACTGCTAATACTACTACTGCTAATACTACTGCTACTGCTAATACTACTACTGCTACTGCTAATACTACTACTACTGCTAATACTACTACTGCTACTGCTAATACTACTGCTACTGCTACTACTACTGCTACTGCTAATACTACTGCTACTGCTAATACTACTACTGCTACTGCTAATACTACTGCTACTGCTAATACTACTGCTACTGCTAATACTACTACTGCTACTGCTAATACTACTGCTACTGCTAATACTACTGCTACTGCTAATACTACTACTGCTACTGCTAATACTACTACTGCTACTGCTAATACTACTACTGCTAATACTACTGCTACTGCTAATACTACTACTGCTACTGCTAATACTACTGCTACTGCTAATACTACTACTGCTACTGCTAATACTACTGCTACTGCTAATACTACTACTACTGCTAATACTACTACTGCTACTGCTAATACTACTGCTACTGCTAATACTACTACTGCGACTGCTAATACTACTACTGCTACTGCTAATACTACTGCTACTGCAACTACTACTGCTACTGCTAATACTACTACTGCAACTACTACTGCTACTGCTAATACTACTGCTACTGCTAATACTACTACTGCGACTGCTAATACTACTACTGCTACTGCTAATACTACTGCTACTGCAACTACTACTGCTACTGCTAATACTACTACTGCAACTACTACTACTACTGCTAATACTACAAATACTACCTCTAATACTACTGCTAATACTACAGAGAATACTGCTCCTAATACTACTAATACTACTGCTATTACTACTGCCAGTACTACTGCTAATACTACAGACAATACTACAACTAATACTAATGCTGATACTAATAATACTACTGCTAATATTATAGAGAATATTACTGCTAATACTACTGCCAATACTACTCTTAATACTACTGCCAATACTACTGCTAATACTATAGAGAATACTACTGCTAATACTACTAATACTACTGCTAATACTACTGCCAATACTACTATTAATACTAATGCTGATACTAATAATACTACTACTAATACTACTGCCAATACTACTGCTAATACTACTGCCAATACTACTATTAATACTAATGCTGATACTAATAATACTACTACTAATACTACTGCCAATACTACTGCTAATACTCCTCCTAATACTACTAATACTACTGCTAATACTACTGCCAATACTACTACTAATACTACTGCCAATACTACTGCTAATACTACAGAGAATACTACTGCCAATACTACTCCTAATACTACTGCTAATACTATAGAGAATACTCCTCCTAATACTACTAATACTACTGCCAATACTACTACTAATACTACTGCCAATACTACTGCTAATACTACAGAGAATACTACTGCTAATACTACTCCTAATACTACTGCTAATACTACTGCTACAGCTACAGCTGCAAACTACTGCTAACCACAAACCCTAACCACTGTTCAACCAGTCCTGGTTTAGTCCTGGTTCAGACCTGGTTCAGACCTGGTTTAGTCCTGGTTCAGACCTGGTTCAGACCTGGTTCAGACCTAGTTTAGACCTGGTTCAGACCTGGTTCAGACCTGGTTCAGACCTGGTTCAGACCTGGTTCAGACCTAGTTCAGACCTGGTTCAGACCTGGTTCAGACCTGGTTCAGACCTGGTTTAGACCTGGTTCTTGTGTTTAGTGACTGTTGAATGGTGAGCCTCATTAATAAGCTGCTCACTCTCAGGTCTCACACAGAACTGAACAGAGACTGAGTTTAACACAGACAGGGATCAGGGACAGGGTTAGAGCGCCACCTGCTGTCTGTGCTCCTCTCACTCACAGCTGGACAGAGACAGAGACACAGAGAGACAGAGACACAAACAGGGACAGTGTGTCCAAAATAAAGAAACATAAGATCAGGTCAAGGCTAAGTCTCTCCTGTGATACAGACTCAGATGCAGTATTTTTGCTACTTCTCACATGAATTGTCACAGTATTTACTGAATGTTTGTCTGAATGAACCAGAGCCAGGTTTTACTGAGAGACCGGGTCTGTAACCAGGTCTGGACCTGAGCTAGTCCTGTTTCAGCCTTTTATTAACTCTTGTAGAACAATAGAAGTATTGTTATTGAAGGCCACAACAAAACAAACGCACATTTAACCCCTTCAACAAAAAGCCAAGGTCGTGAAAAAAGAAATATGTCTCAGTGGCGACCCCTGGAAGTGGAAAAATACATTGCGCCTATGGGAGCATGGAGCTATATTTGTCTCAATAAAATGAATTGATCCAACAGTAAAAGTATTGATGTGAGTACAATTTATTCAAAATCCCTCATTTGAGATCTGTATGCAGCGATTTTTGCAAATAAATTCAAATTTGTAAATATATTATTTGTAATTATTTCTAAAATTAATCATGTTTTTCATTTATAAATCTGCAATTTTTCACCTGAATTGCCCAATCTGCATTTGTGGATCGCTCCATTCATGTATTCATCACTTCTGCACTTTTGGATCTTTTTGAAACGTTAGTCCCACATTTGAGACAAGATTTATTCACAAAAGAAATCCTGTTCCAGTGACGACCACTGGGGGCAGTGTTCACCAGCAGCGGCTCTCAGCTGTAAACAGAGAAGTTACACTCGAGTTAGGAACTGAGTTCTGTGAACTGCCCACCCCAGATCTCATTCTGATCTCCCCCAGCTCCTCCAGAGTCCTGGTTTAGTCCTGGTTTAGTCCTGGTTTAGACCTGGTTTAGACCTGGTTTAGACCTGGTTTAGTCCTGGTTTAGACCTGGTTTAGACCCGGTTTAGACCTGGTTTAGACCTAGTTTAGACCCAGTTTAGACCCGGTTTAGACCTAGTTTAGACCCGGTTTAGACCCGGTTTAGACCCAGTTTAGACCCGGTTTAGACCTGGTTTAGACCTGGTTTAGACCTAGTTTAGACCCGGTTTAGACCCGGTTTAGACCTGGTTTAGACCTAGTTTAGATCTGGTTTAGATCTGGTTTAGACCTGGTTTAGACCTGGTTTAGACCTAGGTTTAGACCTAGTTTAGACCTAGTTTAGACCCGGTTTAGACCCGGTTTAGACCCGGTTTAGACCCGGTTTAGTCCTGGTTTAGACCTGGTTTAGACCTGGTTTAGACCTAGTTTAGACCCGGTTTAGACCCGGTTTAGACCCGGTTTAGACCCGGTTTAGACCCTGGTTTAGACCTAGTTTAGACCTGGTTTAGTCCTGGTTTAGACCTGGTTTAGTCCTGGTTTAGACCTGGTTTAGACCTCGTTTAGACCCGGTTTAGACCTGGTTTAGACCCGGTTTAGACCCGGTTTAGACCCGGTTTAGACCCGGTTTAGACCTGGTTTAGACCTAGTTTAGACCTGGTTTAGACCTGGTTTAGACCCGGTTTAGACCCGGTTTAGACCCGGTTTAGACCCGGTTTAGTCCTGGTTTAGACCCGGTTTAGACCCGGTTTAGACCTGGTTTAGACCTAGTTTAGACCTGGTTTAGTCCTGGTTTAGACCTGGTTTAGACCCGGTTTAGACCCGGTTTAGACCCGGTTTAGACCCGGTTTAGACCCGGTTTAGACCCGGTTTAGACCTAGTTTAGACCTGGTTTAGTCCTGGTTTAGACCTGGTTTAGTCCTGGTTTAGACCTGGTTTAGACCTCGTTTAGACCCGGTTTAGACCTGGTTTAGACCCGGTTTAGACCCGGTTTAGACCCGGTTTAGACCCGGTTTAGACCCGGTTTAGACCCGGTTTAGACCCGGTTTAGACCTAGTTTAGACCTGGTTTAGACCCGGTTTAGACCCGGTTTAGACCCGGTTTAGACCCGGTTTAGACCCGGTTTAGTCCTGGTTTAGACCTGGTTTAGACCTGGTTTAGACCCGGTTTAGACCCGGTTTAGACCCGGTTTAGACCCGGTTTAGACCCGGTTTAGACCTGGTTTAGACCTGGTTTAGACCTGGTTTAGACCCGGTTTAGACCTGGTTTAGACCTAGTTTAGACCCGGTTTAGACCCGGTTTAGACCTAGTTTAGACCTGGTTTAGACCCGGTTTAGACCTGGTTTAGACCCGGTTTAGACCCGGTTTAGACCTAGTTTAGACCCGGTTTAGACCTGGTTTAGACCTAGTTTAGACCCGGTTTAGACCCGGTTTAGTCCTGGTTTAGACCTGGTTTAGACCTGGTTTAGACCTAGTTTAGACCCGGTTTAGACCTGGTTTAGACCTGGTTTAGACCCGGTTTAGACCTGGTTTAGACCTGATTGTGTGTATTGCGCAGGTTGCTGGAGGAGGAGGCTCTGAAGCGAGCTGAGTTGGAGCAGATCCATCTGAAACAGCAGAGGGCGATCTCTGAGACCGAGGCTCAGAACCAGGAGCTGCAGAAGGAGCGACAGGCGAAGGAGAGCGCCCTGAAGGAGGCCATGAAGCAGCTGGAGGAGCTGGAGCAGGAGCGGAGAGGGGCCCTGGAGCAGTATCAGGTACGAGGGCCAGAACCTGGAGCTGGGTGGTCCCAGTCTGAGCTGGTCAGGATCTGTATCGGTTCAGTTCAGTTTTGTTCAGTTTCTTTTTGTGAAGTCAAAGTCTCTGTTTATCTTTAATGGTAAACTTATGATTAGCTTGTAAATTAGCTGTGTTTATTAGCATTTAGCGCTACAAACATTTAGCACTGCTGTTACATCCTCAGGTGCTACTAACAGCTAGGTTCAGGTGTGAACAGCTGACAGCAGAGGGCACAGCTCTCTCATGGGAGGAGAAAAGCAGATATCTCCATAAAACATAAACCATTATTACAATAAATGATTATCACAGTGATAAAAAATTGCCACGATCAGTTAATCTTTACTGTTTTTTTCACGATTAGCAAAATAATTGTTGATCGTCCCACCCCTAACTGTGTGTACTTGTACATATTCTGTATGTACTTGTACTGTATGTACTTGTATGTGTACTGTATGTACTTGTACTGACGTCAGGAGATGAAGTAGTGTGGTCATGTGACTGTCTCTGTGTCTCAGACGGTGATGAAGAATCTGGAAAACGCTGCAAAAAACACAAAAACCTGGAAACACAAAGTGGCTGAACATGAAGGGATGCTGCGCCTCATTCAACCAGGTACAGACTGCTACTACTACTACTACTACTGTTATTGATACTACTACTGTCAACATCTGACTACTACTACTACTACTACTACTACTACTTCTGACTAACCCAGGTCAGTGCTGGGCTTTAACACAAGAGAAGCTCAAACGTTTGCTCCTGGGCTCAGCAGCAGTGAGTCTCTGATGAACGAACAAAACTTAAACCAGACACAAACTCAGCAGAGCTGGAACTGTTGTTAGTTTACTGCAGGGATGGAGAACATCAGATTTTTTATTTTTTTATTTTTCACTCTTACTTATAAAATGGAGAAAGCCAGGTACACAGCATCTCTCCCACAGCCTCAGGTGAGTTTTATCGCCTGCTTTAGTGTCGCTGTCACAGAGACTGAGCTGCTGTGTGAGTGGATGACGTAACGTCTTTGTGGAGCTATCTTTACAAAACTAAAATGCACAGAGATATGCAGTGACCTCGTGCTGATAGAGAAGATTTGAAGCTTTCTGACAGTTTTTGTTTCAGGAATCTAAGCGCAGAGGTCGTGGAGAAATCATTTGTTAAAGCATTAACAGTTTAAGAGATTTTAATAAAAGGCGCGCAGCTCATTAACACGAAATCCACCCAACTTTATCAAATCATAGAATATTTGTTTTACTCCAAAAGATCAGAAAAGACATATTTACTTCCTTACATCAGCAGGGTTTATACAGCGTCAGTAGTGAGAGGAGAACCAGACTAAAGCTGATTAATGAACAACAAATGAAATTAAACGCGTTCTGGCCACTTTCATGGAACTTAATATATATTTTTATGAACCTGAGCAGTTTATATTTGAACATTTATTTTAGAACATTTTTGGGGAAACTCAGCTTCTCTCCGTGAGCAACTAAACCAGGACTAAACCAGGTCTAAACCAGGTCTAAACCAGGTCTAAACCAGGACTAAACCAGGTCTAAACCAGGTCTAAACCAGGTCTAAACCAGGACTAAACCAGGTCTAAACCAGGTCTAAACCAGGTCTAAACCAGGACTAAACCAGGTCTAAACCAGGTCTAAACCAGGACTAAACCAGGTCTAAACCAGGACTAAACCAGGACTAAACCAGGTCTAAACCAGGACTAAACCAGGACTAAACCAGGTCTAAACCAGGTCTAAACCAGGTCTAAACCAGGACTAAACCAGGTCTAAACCAGGTCTAAACCAGGTCTAAACCAGGTCTAAACCAGGACTAAACCAGGTCTAAACCAGGTCTAAACCAGGTCTAAACCAGGACTAAACCAGGTCTAAACCAGGTCTAAACCAGGACTAAACCAGGTCTAAACCAGGACTAAACCAGGACTAAACCAGGTCTAAACCAGGACTAAACCAGGTCTAAACCAGGTCTAAACCAGGTCTAAACCAGCTCTAAACCAGGTCTAAACCAGGACTAAACCAGGTCTAAACCAGGACTAAACCAGGACTAAACCAGGACTAAACCAGGTCTAAACCAGGACTAAACCAGGTCTAAACCAGGACTAAACCAGGTCTAAATCAGGTCTAAACCAGGTCTAAACCAGGTCTAAACCAGGTCTAAATCAGGTCTAAACCAGGTCTAAACCAGGACTAAACCAGGTCTAAACCAGGTCTAAACCAGGTCTAAACCAGGACTAAACCAGGTCTAAACCAGGACTAAACCAGGTCTAAACCAGGTCTAAACCAGGACTAAACCAGGTCTAAACCAGGTCTAAACCAGGTCTGAACCAGGTCTAAACCAGGTCTAAACCAGGTCTAAACCAGGACTAAACCAGGTCTAAACCAGGTCTAAACCAGGTCTAAACCAGCTCTAAACCAGGTCTAAACCAGGACTAAACCAGGTCTAAACCAGGACTAAACCAGGTCTAAACCAGCTCTAAACCAGGTCTAAACCAGGACTAAACCAGGTCTAAACCAGCTCTAAACCAGGTCTAAACCAGGACTAAACCAGGTCTAAACCAGGACTAAACCAGGACTAAACCAGGTCTAAACCAGGTCTAAACCAGGTCTAAACCAGGACTAAACCAGGTCTAAACCAGGACTAAACCAGGTCTAAACCAGCTCTAAACCAGGTCTAAACCAGGACTAAACCAGGTCTAAACCAGCTCTAAACCAGGTCTAAACCAGGACTAAACCAGGTCTAAACCAGGACTAAACCAGGACTAAACCAGCACTAAACCAGGTCTAAACCAGGTCTAAACCAGGTCTAAACCAGGACTAAACCAGGACTAAACCAGGACTAAACCAGGTCTAAACCAGGACTAAACCAGGTCTAAACCAGGACTAAACCAGGTCTAAATCAGGTCTAAACCAGGTCTAAACCAGGACTAAACCAGGTCTAAACCAGGTCTAAACCAGGTCTAAACCAGGACTAAACCAGGTCTAAACCAGGTCTAAACCAGGACTAAACCAGGTCTAAACCAGGTCTAAACCAGGACTAAACCAGGTCTAAACCAGGTCTAAACCAGGTCTAAACCAGGTCTGAACCAGGTCTAAACCAGCTCTAAACCAGGTCTAAACCAGGACTAAACCAGGTCTAAACCAGCTCTAAACCAGGTCTAAACCAGGACTAAACCAGGTCTAAACCAGGACTAAACCAGGACTAAACCAGGTCTAAACCAGGTCTAAACCAGGTCTAAACCAGGACTAAACCAGGTCTAAACCAGGACTAAACCAGGTCTAAACCAGCTCTAAACCAGGTCTAAACCAGGACTAAACCAGGTCTAAACCAGCTCTAAACCAGGTCTAAACCAGGACTAAACCAGGTCTAAACCAGGACTAAACCAGGACTAAACCAGCACTAAACCAGGTCTAAACCAGGTCTAAACCAGGTCTAAACCAGGTCTAAACCAGGACTAAACCAGGACTAAACCAGGACTAAACCAGGTCTAAACCAGGACTAAACCAGGTCTAAACCAGGACTAAACCAGGTCTAAACCAGGTCTAAACCAGGTCTAAACCAGGACTAAACCAGGTCTAAACCAGGTCTAAACCAGGTCTAAACCAGGACTAAACCAGGTCTAAACCAGGTCTAAACCAGGACTAAACCAGGTCTAAACCAGGACTAAACCAGGTCTAAACCAGGTCTAAACCAGGACTAAACCAGGACTAAACCAGGTCTAAACCAGGTCTAAACCAGGTCTAAACCAGGACTAAACCAGGTCTAAACCAGGTCTAAACCAGGTCTAAACCAGGACTAAACCAGGTCTAAACCAGGTCTAAACCAGGACTAAACCAGGTCTTAACCAGGACTAAACCAGGTCTAAACCAGGTCTAAACCAGGACTAAACCAGGTCTAAACCAGGTCTAAACCAGGTCTAAACCAGCTCTAAACCAGGTCTAAACCAGGACTAAACCAGGTCTAAACCAGGACTAAACCAGGTCTAAACCAGGACTAAACCAGGTCTAAATCAGGTCTAAACAAGGTCTAAACCAGGACTAAACCAGGTCTAAACCAGGTCTAAACCAGGTCTAAACCAGGTCTAAACCAGGTCTAAACCAGGACTAAACCAGGACTAAACCAGGTCTAAACCAGGTCTAAACCAGGTCTAAACCAGCTCTAAACCAGGACTAAACCAGGTCTAAACCAGGACTAAACCAGGTCTAAACCAGGTCTAAACCAGGACTAAACCAGGTCTAAATCAGGTCTAAACCAGGTCTAAACCAGGACTAAACCAGGTCTAAACCAGGTCTAAACCAGGTCTAAACCAGGTCTAAACCAGGACTAAACCAGGTCTAAACCAGGACTAAACCAGGACTAAACCAGGACTAAACCAGGTCTAAACCAGGACTAAACCAGGTCTAAACCAGGACTAAACCAGGTCTAAACCAGGTCTAAACCAGCTCTAAACCAGGTCTAAACCAGGACTAAACCAGGTCTAAACCAGGACTAAACCAGGACTAAACCAGGTCTAAACCAGGTCTAAACCAGGACTAAACCAGGTCTAAACCAGGTCTAAACCAGGACTAAACCAGGTCTAAACCAGGACTAAACCAGGTCTAAACCAGGTCTAAACCAGGACTAAACCAGGACTAAACCAGGTCTAAACCAGGACTAAACCAGGTCTAAACCAGGACTAAAACAGGTCTAAACCAGGTCTAAACCAGGACTAAACCAGGTCTAAACCAGGTCTAAACCAGGTCTGAACCAGGTCTAAACCAGCTCTAAACCAGGTCTAAACCAGGACTAAACCAGGTCTAAACCAGCTCTAAACCAGGTCTAAACCAGGACTAAACCAGGTCTAAACCAGGACTAAACCAGGACTAAACCAGGTCTAAACCAGGTCTAAACCAGGTCTAAACCAGGACTAAACCAGGTCTAAACCAGGACTAAACCAGGTCTAAACCAGCTCTAAACCAGGTCTAAACCAGGACTAAACCAGGTCTAAACCAGCTCTAAACCAGGTCTAAACCAGGACTAAACCAGGTCTAAACCAGGACTAAACCAGGACTAAACCAGCACTAAACCAGGTCTAAACCAGGTCTAAACCAGGTCTAAACCAGGTCTAAACCAGGACTAAACCAGGACTAAACCAGGACTAAACCAGGTCTAAACCAGGACTAAACCAGGTCTAAACCAGGACTAAACCAGGTCTAAACCAGGTCTAAACCAGGTCTAAACCAGGACTAAACCAGGTCTAAACCAGGTCTAAACCAGGTCTAAACCAGGACTAAACCAGGTCTAAACCAGGTCTAAACCAGGACTAAACCAGGTCTAAACCAGGACTAAACCAGGTCTAAACCAGGTCTAAACCAGGACTAAACCAGGACTAAACCAGGTCTAAACCAGGTCTAAACCAGGTCTAAACCAGGACTAAACCAGGTCTAAACCAGGTCTAAACCAGGTCTAAACCAGGACTAAACCAGGTCTAAACCAGGTCTAAACCAGGACTAAACCAGGTCTTAACCAGGACTAAACCAGGTCTAAACCAGGTCTAAACCAGGACTAAACCAGGTCTAAACCAGGTCTAAACCAGGTCTAAACCAGCTCTAAACCAGGTCTAAACCAGGACTAAACCAGGTCTAAACCAGGACTAAACCAGGTCTAAACCAGGACTAAACCAGGTCTAAATCAGGTCTAAACAAGGTCTAAACCAGGACTAAACCAGGTCTAAACCAGGTCTAAACCAGGTCTAAACCAGGTCTAAACCAGGTCTAAACCAGGACTAAACCAGGACTAAACCAGGTCTAAACCAGGTCTAAACCAGGTCTAAACCAGCTCTAAACCAGGACTAAACCAGGTCTAAACCAGGACTAAACCAGGTCTAAACCAGGTCTAAACCAGGACTAAACCAGGTCTAAATCAGGTCTAAACCAGGTCTAAACCAGGACTAAACCAGGTCTAAACCAGGTCTAAACCAGGTCTAAACCAGGTCTAAACCAGGACTAAACCAGGTCTAAACCAGGACTAAACCAGGACTAAACCAGGACTAAACCAGGTCTAAACCAGGACTAAACCAGGTCTAAACCAGGACTAAACCAGGTCTAAACCAGGTCTAAACCAGCTCTAAACCAGGTCTAAACCAGGACTAAACCAGGTCTAAACCAGGACTAAACCAGGTCTAAACCAGGACTAAACCAGGTCTAAACCAGGTCTAAACCAGGACTAAACCAGGTCTAAACCAGGTCTAAACCAGGACTAAACCAGGTCTAAACCAGGACTAAACCAGGTCTAAACCAGGTCTAAACCAGGACTAAACCAGGACTAAACCAGGTCTAAACCAGGACTAAACCAGGTCTAAACCAGGACTAAACCAGCTCTAAGCCAGGTCTAAACCAGGTCTAAACCAGGTCTAAACCAGGTCTAAACCAGGACTAAACCAGGTCTAAACCAGGTCTAAACCAGGACTAAACCAGGACTAAACCAGGTCTAAACCAGGACTAAACCAGGACTAAACCAGGACTAAACCAGGTCTAAACCAGTACTAAACCAGGACTAAACCAGGTCTAAACCAGGTCTAAACCAGGTCTAAACCAGGACTAAACCAGGACTAAACCAGGACTAAACCAGGTCTAAATCAGGTCTAAACCAGGACTAAACCAGGTCTAAACCAGGTCTAAACCAGGTCTAAACCAGGTCTAAACCAGCTCTAAACCAGGTCTAAACCAGGACTAAACCAGGTCTAAACCAGGACTAAACCAGGACTAAACCAGGACTAAACCAGGTCTAAACCAGGTCTAAACCAGGTCTAAACCAGGACTAAACCAGGTCTAAACCAGGACTAAACCAGGTCTAAACCAGGTCTAAACCAGCTCTAAACCAGGTCTATACCAGGACTAAACCAGGTCTAAACCAGGACTAAACCAGGTCTAAACCAGGTCTAAACCAGGACTAAACCAGGTCTAAACCAGGACTAAACCAGGTCTAAACCAGGTCTAAACCAGGTCTAAACCAGGTCTAAACCAGGACTAAACCAGGTCTAAACCAGGTCTAAACCAGGTCTAAACCAGGACTAAACCAGGACTAAACCAGGTCTAAACCAGGTCTAAACCAGGTCTAAACCAGGACTAAACCAGGTCTAAACCAGGTCTAAACCAGCTCTAAACCAGGACTAAACCAGGTCTAAACCAGGACTAAACCAGCTCTAAACCAGCTCTAAACCAGGTCTAAACCAGGACTAAACCAGGTCTAAACCAGGACTAAACCAGGTCTAAACCAGGACTAAACCAGGACTAAACCAGGACGAAACCAGGTCTAAACCAGGTCTAAACCAGGACTAAACCAGGTCTAAACCAGGACTAAACCAGGACTAAACCAGGACTAAACCAGGTCTAAACCAGGTCTAAACCAGGACTAAACCAGGTCTAAACCAGGACTAAACCAGGACGAAACCAGGTCTAAACCAGGTCTAAACCAGGACTAAACCAGGACTAAACCAGGACTAAACCAGGTCTAAACCAGGACTAAACCAGGACTAAACCAGGTCTAAACCAGGACTAAACCAGGACTAAACCAGGACTAAACCAGGACTAGACCAGGTCTAAACCAGGACTAAACCAGGACTAAACCAGGTCTAAACCAGGTCTAACCTTTATTTTCCTGTTGCAGGGTCTAAGAGTCAGGTGATGGTGACGAACTGGGGCCCGGCAGCGTTTTCTGAAGCTGAGCTGAGTCTGAGAGAGAAACAGTGGCAGGAGCGGAAGGCCCAGGCCCAGTGAAGAACCAGGACTAAACCAGGACTAAACCAGGACTAAACCAGGACTAATCCAGGACTAAACCAGGCCCAGTGAAGACAGTACTAATACCAAGACCCACAAGACCTACAGAGGATGGACCTGACCAAAACCAGGACCGAGAGCGAGGAGCGAGCCCAGAACCCAAACACGAGAAGCAGAGAGTTCCAGGTCAGAGCCAAGGTTTTTGGAGATAAACGAGAGCAGCGACCTGCAGCTGTGACAGAAGACACTGGGCCTCATTCATGAACACTTCCTACCAGCAAATTTGGACTTAAGCCTGTTTTTGGAAAATTTTATCATTCAGTGTTTTATCTTTCTATCAGACCCTTAATGAAACAAAAAATAATAGTTTTAGTCTTTTTTGTACTAATGATTCCTTAGAAACAATGAGTGTGTTTTTTATTCGCTGCTGTAGCTGCAGACGTCACTGAACTCCTGTCTTATGACCATATATGGAGTTCAGTGGGCGGTTCTTGTCAAAATAAATACCGTATTTTCTGGACTATAAGTGGCTCCGGAGTATAAGTCACAGTAGCCAAAAAATGCATAATGAAGAAGAAAAAAACGTATATAAGTCGCATTTTTGGGGGGAAATTTATTTTACAAAATGCGACACCAAGAACAGACATTTCATGTTGAAAGGCGAGTTATAGTAATAATAGAATAGAGAACAACAGCTGAATAGGTGTGCGCTATGCTAACGTAACACATTGATGGTTATTCAGCTACATGAAGCATAAACAACGAACTGAACAGGTGTCTCGTATGTTAACGTAATATATTAACAGTTATTCACATAACTATAGCATAAAGAACATAATATAACAAGTTCACCAAACTCACCATCTCACTCCTAATCGCTAAATCCTTTAAATTCTTCATCAGTGTGAAAATAACCAACACCTGAAATATTTTAATATATAAGTCACACCTGAGTATACATCGCACCCTGAGCCAGACGATGGAACAAAGTGAGACTTATAGTCCGGAAAATACGGTAATTAATTCTTTATAAATGCTGTGTTAATGAGGCGTGCGGTGTTCTGCAGTTGCTGGAGTCTGGAGAACATGTGGTGAGTCTGACGCAGTTCTCTTGAGCAGTTCTTAGACGCAGTACTCAGGAAACTTTTCTAAGAGAACGATCCTGAATGAGGCCCAGTGTTGTGTGTAAACATCTGTGAGGACTTTACTGCGTTTGTTCATCAGAACAATATTAATTAAAGACGCAGCAGGAGTTAATGAAAGCATCAGAAAAACAGGAGACATTTAAAACATGGACATTAGAGAAAACAGTCACAACTTTATTAAATATTAGGGATGTAACGATGCACTGGAGTCACGACTCGATTCACGATCTTCTGTTCATGATTACAATTTTAGGGTTCGCACTAAGTAATTAATCAATTGTGCAGCCTTTTCATGTTTCCAGTACGTCAGGCAGTGATTTTACGAGTTCTGTAAACTAAAATCAATATAAAACATGTTCCTAAGTAAAATGTCCAGGTGATGATTGTCCAGCACCAAACACCTGAGCCAGGTCACACCTGAGCCAGGTCACACCTGAGCCAGGTCACACCTGAGGTCACACCTGAGCCAGGTCACACCTGAGCCAGGTCACACCTGAGCCAGGTCACACCTGAGCCAGGTCTCACCTGAGGTCACACCTGAGCCAGGTCACACCTGAGGTCACACCTGAGCCAGGTCACACCTGAGCCAGGTCACACCTGAGCCAGGTCACACCTGAGCCAGGTCTCACCTGAGGTCGCACCTGAGATCACACCTGAGCCAGGTCACACCTGAGCCAGGTCACACCTGAGCCAGGTCACACCTGAGCCAGGCCACACCTGAGGTCACACCTGAGGTCACATCTGAGCCAGGTCGCACCTGAGCCAGGTCACACCTGAGCCAGGTCTCACCTGAGCCAGGCCACACCTGAGGTCACACCTGAGCCAGGTCACACCTGAGCCAGGTCTCACCTGAGCCAGGCCACACCTGAGGTCACACCTGAGCCAGGTCACACCTGAGCCAGGTCACACCTGAGCCAGGTCACACCTGAGCCAGGCCACACCTGAGGTCACACCTGAGGTCACACCTGAGCCAGGTCACACCTGAGCCAGGTCTCACCTGAGGTCACACCTGAGCCAGGTCACACCTGAGGTCACACCTGAGCCAGGTCACACCTGAGCCAGGTCACACCTGAACCTGAGCCAGGTCACACCTGAGCCAGGTCACACCTGAGCCAGGTCACACCTGAGCCAGGCCACACCTGAGGTCACACCTGAGGTCACATCTGAGCCAGGTCGCACCTGAGCCAGGTCACACCTGAGCCAGGTCTCACCTGAGCCAGGCCACACCTGAGGTCACACCTGAGCCAGGTCACACCTGAGCCAGGTCTCACCTGAGCCAGGCCACACCTGAGGTCACACCTGAGCCAGGTCACACCTGAGCCAGGTCACACCTGAGCCAGGTCACACCTGAGCCAGGCCACACCTGAGGTCACACCTGAGGTCACACCTGAGCCAGGTCACACCTGAGCCAGGTCTCACCTGAGGTCACACCTGAGCCAGGCCACACCTGAGGTCTCACCTGAGGTCACATCTGAGCCAGGTCACATCTGAGCCAGGTCGCACCTGAGCCAGGTCACACCTGAGGTCACACCTGAGCCAGGCCACACCTGAGGTCACACCTGAGGTCACATCTGAGCCAGGTCTCACCTGAGGTCACACCTGAGCCAGGCCACACCTGAGGTCACACCTGAGGTCACACCTGAGCCAGGTCTCACCTGAGCCAGGCCACACCTGAGGTCACACCTGAGCCAGGTCACACTTGAGCCAGGTCACACCTGAGCCAGGCCACACCTGAGGTCACACCTGAGCCAGGTCACACCTGAGCCAGGTCACACCTGAGCCAGGTCTCACCTGAGGTCACACCTGAGCCAGGCCACACCTGAGGTCTCACCTGAGCCAGGTCGCACCTGAGCCAGGTCACACCTGAGGTCACACCTGAGCCAGGTCTCACCTGAGGTCACACCTGAGCCAGGCCACACCTGAGGTCTCACCTGAGCCAGGTCACACCTGAGCCAGGTCTCACCTGAGGTCACACCTGAGCCAGGTCTCACCTGAGGTCACACCTGAGCCAGGTCTCACCTGAGGTCACACCTGAGCCAGGCCACACCTGAGGTCACACCTGAGCCAGGCCACACCTGAGGTCACACCTGAGCCAGGTCTCACCTGAGGTCACACCTGAGCCAGGCCACACCTGAGGTCACACCTGAGCCAGGCCACACCTGAGGTCTCACCTGAGCCAGGTCACACCTGAGGTCACACCTGAGCCAGGTCTCACCTGAGGTCACACCTGAGCCAGGTCTCACCTGAGGTCACACCTGAGCCAGGTCACACCTGAGCCAGGTCGCACCTGAGCCAGGTCGCACCTGAGCCAGGTCGCACCTGAGCCAGGTCACACCTGAGCCAGGTCACACCTGAGCCAGGTCACACCTGAGCCAGGTCGCACCTGTGGCCTGCGCTGGATTAAAGGGGCATTACGAATCTTTTTTTCACACCGATTCAAAATTTCTCTCTTTTGCTTCGATTTTTAGCCGATTTATGAAGAATCGTTCCATCCTCATTAAATATCCCTGAGCCCACTGTGAGCTGCTGTGGAGTTAAAGTAAGGAACTTCATAAAGTGCTCACATTAAATTACTTTATAAATATAAGTGGAAGTAAAGTACTGCCATAAAATTACAACTTACAGGGTCGCCCCAGAGTCTTAAAAGTATTTAAAAAAGTATTTGATGAGGCCAAAATCAAGGCCTTAAAAGTATTAAATCTTATGTCCAGGTGTTAAATTCTGTTCATCTCGGTCTGAAATTGAAACAGCTCAGGTTTTTGTGTTGTACTCACAAATATATTTTAGACAAATACTCTAAGTAACAACAGAAGTATTTTCTGTGAGTTGGATGTGGTTTTACAAATATCTTAAAGTCTCCCACTCCAATGTGTTTTTATTGAGTAAGGTTCTGAAAGCTAAGTGTGCTGTTTCTACGTCTGAGTAATGTTGCAGGGTTATTTCCCCACAGGACAGGAAATACTGTTACCATTGAAATTTAGGATTCTGTTCTGACATTTTTAATGCAGGACTGGAGTTATTTCCTCTGTGTTAGACTTAAAATAAAACCAATGAGTTTCAGAGTAACACTGATGTTTTATTACTGTAACATTTATACACATTATTGTTCTGTTGCTGGTAATCTTGGTGTTATATTTTATTCTAAGCGGCAAAAAAACCTGGATCTACTTTGTATTTAAGAGTAAAAGTAAAAAAAGTGTAAAGTATTTTTGCAAATCCTTTGCTTTCCTGCTTCTACTGTTACAACCCCAGCATTGAACCCACAACCTTCTGATTACAAAGCATGGATTCCACTGAGGTCAAAAATACTTTTTACTCATTTACTTTGCGATTTTACATTTTTGCCACTTTTCCCTAAGAAATTAAAAAATATATTCTGAAAGAACATTTTTCTAAATAAAAGCGTGGTTTCTGTCTCCCTCTGCTGTGGATCGTAATAAAATCCATGTGAATCCTTTTATTCTGAAACCACACTTGTTACTTTGTTATGTTTTATTTTGTAAATGTCTGAGAAGTGGAGGCAGATTTCTCTGAGTTTTGGTTGATTTTTGGTAAATTTGAGTTATTTTATATAAACCACTACTGATTGTTTTTCTGGTGAAGCGCCTCGAGAAACAGCGCTGTTGTAAAAATATGACTTATTAATATTTTATTCAGTGCTGCGTTGACTGTGTTTAGGAACGATTTGTTTTGTGTTTTGTGTAAAATGGGTTAATATCAGAAATGTAATTTTCTTCCTGTGTTAGTGTCTGATGCTGTAACTGTGATGCATTTGTGCCTTAGGTTTTACATAAAATGCAAAAATGTTAACAATTTTAATGAATTTAAAAGGACAACATATCACAGTTTACAGAAATATTCATGGTCATATTAATATTCATTATTCATATTCATTACTATTCATTAATCATCTTTTCCAGTTTGAAAAAAAATCTTTAAAGAATTCTTTGCAAACGTTTGTAACTAACTTTGTTATTAATGAGTTATTTCTGTAAATATTTACAGGTTTTTATTAAAAATGTTTTTAAAATAATCTCAGAAATCTGACTGCTCTGTGTGGGACAGGGGACAGGTGTGGGACAGAGGACAGGTGTGGGACAGGTGTGGGACAGGTGTGGGACAGAGGACAGGTGTGGGACAGGTGTGGGACAGAGGACAGGTGTGGGACAGGTGTGGGACAGGGGACAGGTGTGGGACAGAGGACAGGTGTGGGACAGGTGTGGGACAGAGGACAGGTGTGGGACAGGTGTGGGACAGGTGTAGGACAGGTGTGGGACAGAGGACAGGTGTAGGACAGGTGTGGGACAGGTGTGGGACAGGTGTAGGACAGGTGTGGGACAGGTGTGGGACAGGGGACAGGTGTGGGACAGGTGTGGGACAGAGGACAGGTGTGGGACAGGGGACAGGTGTGGGACAGGTGTGGGACAGAGGACAGGTGTGGGACAGGTGTGGGACAGAGGACAGGTGTGGGACAGGTGTGGGACAGAGGACAGGTGTGGGACAGAGGACAGGTGTGGGACAGAGGACAGGTGTGGGACAGAGGACAGGGTTATTGTCTGTACAAAGTTATTTCGGGAACTCGTTAATGGTTCAGGTTTGGAGAAAGCATTTTTCCACAACGTCACGTTTAGGTTCGTTTTTTGTATTTGTTGTGGGCTGTATTTGTTGTATATCAAAAATATTAACGCTATTAACGTTATATTAAGTAAATATTTTATATTAACTAAATATTTCTCTCAAAATCATAGGTTCAAGGTAAATTAAGACAAAATGTGTTATGTACAATATTTTGTTCATCTGTTCTCTTTTGTTCTGACTTGTTATGAGTAATATTATTTGTTATAAAAAGACTAATGTTTAAATTTCAGTCATGGACGACAGAAGAAACCCAGGACTTCACTGACGAGAGGCCAGTGGCTCTTGACGGGAAAAAGAAACTCAAAACCAGGCTGGAAGAAAGCACTGACTGTTGTCCTAAAGATGGAGGAAAATACAAGGAAGTGGCTTGTTTTACAGCTCTCTGTTACAACGACAGAGTCGTCCTCACATCGCTGCAAACAAACAAACAAACAAACAAACAACATGTGACAAATGAAGTATGACTGTGATTAAAATGAATTTCCATTCTGCCATCGAGCCACAAAGACAGGAGCCTGGCAGTGAGACGATGGGACACTGAGGAAGAGAAGCAGGACACTGAGGCTGTGATAGTTCACTCAGCTCAGATCAGAGAGGAGCACAATTACAAAATTACTTCAAAATCTTTAATTTAAATGTTTTCATGTGAAATACCAAGGGAGGTTTGATTTTTGTAAACAAAAGCAATGTTATCTGAAGCAAGAGAAACAGACTTTAACAGTTTAATGAACATATTTTATTTTAATTACTGAAAAGTTGCTAACTGTAGTGATGTTTTCTCAGACATCCATCCTGGAGATGGTCAAACTGACTCAGAGACAGTTCTGGAGATGGTCAGTGTGACTCAGAGACAGTTCTGGAGATGGTCAAACTGACTCAGAGACAGTTCTGGAGATGGTCAGTGTGACTCAGAGACAGTTCTGGAGATGGTCAGTGTGACTCAGAGACAGTTCTGGAGATGGTCAAACTGACTCAGAGACAGTTCTGGAGATGGTCAGACTGACTCAGAGACAGTTCTGGAGATGGTCAGACTGACTCAGAGACAGTTCTGGAGATGGTCAAACTGACTCAGAGACAGTTCTGGAGATGGTCAGTGTGACTCAGAGACAGTTCTGGAGATGGTCAGTGTGACTCAGAGACAGTTCTGGAGATGGTCAAACTGACTCAGAGACAGTTCTGGAGATGGTCAAACTGACTCAGAGACAGTTCTGGAGATGGTCAGTCTGACTCAGAGACAGTTCTGGAGATGGTCAGTCTGGCTCAGAGTCAGTTCTGGAGATGGTCAAACTGACTCAGAGACAGTTCTGGAGATGGTCAGACTGACTCAGAGACAGTTCTGGAGATGGTCAGTGTGACTCAGAGACAGTTCTGGAGATGGTCAAACTGACTCAGAGACAGTTCTGGAGATGGTCAGACTGACTCAGAGACAGTTCTGGAGATGGTCAAACTGACTCAGAGACAGTTCTGGAGATGGTCAGTGTGACTCAGAGACAGTTCTGGAGATGGTCAGTGTGACTCAGAGACAGTTCTGGAGATGGTCAAACTGACTCAGAGACAGTTCTGGAGATGGTCAAACTGACTCAGAGACAGTTCTGGAGATGGTCAGTGTGACTCAGAGACAGTTCTGGAGATGGTCAGTGTGACTCAGAGACAGTTCTGGAGATGGTCAAACTGACTCAGAGACAGTTCTGGAGATGGTCAGACTGACTCAGAGACAGTTCTGGAGATGGTCAGACTGACTCAGAGACAGTTCTGGAGATGGTCAAACTGACTCAGAGACAGTTCTGGAGATGGTCAGTGTGACTCAGAGACAGTTCTGGAGATGGTCAGTGTGACTCAGAGACAGTTCTGGAGATGGTCAAACTGACTCAGAGACAGTTCTGGAGATGGTCAAACTGACTCAGAGACAGTTCTGGAGATGGTCAGTCTGACTCAGAGACAGTTCTGGAGATGGTCAGTCTGGCTCAGAGTCAGTTCTGGAGATGGTCAAACTGACTCAGAGACAGTTCTGGAGATGGTCAGACTGACTCAGAGACAGTTCTGGAGATGGTCAGTGTGACTCAGAGACAGTTCTGGAGATGGTCAAACTGACTCAGAGACAGTTCTGGAGATGGTCAGACTGACTCAGAGACAGTTCTGGAGATGGTCAAACTGACTCAGAGACAGTTCTGGAGATGGTCAGTGTGACTCAGAGACAGTTCTGGAGATGGTCAGTGTGACTCAGAGACAGTTCTGGAGATGGTCAAACTGACTCAGAGACAGTTCTGGAGATGGTCAAACTGACTCAGAGACAGTTCTGGAGATGGTCAGTCTGACTCAGAGACAGTTCTGGAGATGGTCAGTCTGGCTCAGAGTCAGTTCTGGAGATGGTCAAACTGACTCAGAGACAGTTCTGGAGATGGTCAGTCTGACTCAGAGACAGTTCTGGAGATGGTCAAACTGACTCAGAGACAGTTCTGGAGATGGTCAAACTGACTCAGAGACAGTTCTGGAGATGGTCAAACTGACTCAGAGACAGTTCTGGAGATGGTCAGTGTGACTCAGAGACAGTTCTGGAGATGGTCAGTGTGACTCAGAGTCAGTTCTGGAGATGGTCAGTCTGGCTCAGAGACAGTTCTGGAGATGGTCAGTGTGACTCAGAGACAGTTCTGGAGATGGTCAGTCTGACTCAGAGACAGTTCTGGAGATGGTCAGTCTGACTCAGAGACAGTTCTGGAGATGGTCAGACTGACTCAGAGACAGTTCTGGAGATGGTCAAACTGACTCAGAGACAGTTCTGGAGATGGTCAGTCTGACTCAGAGACAGTTCTGGAGATGGTCAGTCTGGCTCAGAGACAGTTCTGGAGATGGTCAGTGTGACTCAGAGACAGTTCTGGAGATGGTCAAACTGACTCAGAGACAGTTCTGGAGATGGTCAGTGTGACTCAGAGACAGTTCTGGAGATGGTCAAACTGACTCAGAGACAGTTCTGGAGATGGTCAGTGTGACTCAGAGACAGTTCTGGAGATGGTCAAACTGACTCAGAGACAGTTCTGGAGATGGTCAGACTGACTCAGAGACAGTTCTGGAGATGGTCAGTGTGACTCAGAGACAGTTCTGGAGATGGTCAAACTGACTCAGAGACAGTTCTGGAGATGGTCAGACTGACTCAGAGACAGTTCTGGAGATGGTCAAACTGACTCAGAGACAGTTCTGGAGATGGTCAGTGTGACTCAGAGACAGTTCTGGAGATGGTCAGTGTGACTCAGAGACAGTTCTGGAGATGGTCAAACTGACTCAGAGACAGTTCTGGAGATGGTCAAACTGACTCAGAGACAGTTCTGGAGATGGTCAGTCTGACTCAGAGACAGTTCTGGAGATGGTCAGTCTGGCTCAGAGTCAGTTCTGGAGATGGTCAAACTGACTCAGAGACAGTTCTGGAGATGGTCAGACTGACTCAGAGACAGTTCTGGAGATGGTCAGTGTGACTCAGAGACAGTTCTGGAGATGGTCAAACTGACTCAGAGACAGTTCTGGAGATGGTCAGACTGACTCAGAGACAGTTCTGGAGATGGTCAAACTGACTCAGAGACAGTTCTGGAGATGGTCAGTGTGACTCAGAGACAGTTCTGGAGATGGTCAGTGTGACTCAGAGACAGTTCTGGAGATGGTCAAACTGACTCAGAGACAGTTCTGGAGATGGTCAAACTGACTCAGAGACAGTTCTGGAGATGGTCAGTCTGACTCAGAGACAGTTCTGGAGATGGTCAGTCTGGCTCAGAGTCAGTTCTGGAGATGGTCAAACTGACTCAGAGACAGTTCTGGAGATGGTCAGTCTGACTCAGAGACAGTTCTGGAGATGGTCAAACTGACTCAGAGACAGTTCTGGAGATGGTCAAACTGACTCAGAGACAGTTCTGGAGATGGTCAAACTGACTCAGAGACAGTTCTGGAGATGGTCAGTGTGACTCAGAGACAGTTCTGGAGATGGTCAGTGTGACTCAGAGTCAGTTCTGGAGATGGTCAGTCTGGCTCAGAGACAGTTCTGGAGATGGTCAGTGTGACTCAGAGACAGTTCTGGAGATGGTCAGTCTGACTCAGAGACAGTTCTGGAGATGGTCAGTCTGACTCAGAGACAGTTCTGGAGATGGTCAGACTGACTCAGAGACAGTTCTGGAGATGGTCAAACTGACTCAGAGACAGTTCTGGAGATGGTCAGTCTGACTCAGAGACAGTTCTGGAGATGGTCAGTCTGGCTCAGAGACAGTTCTGGAGATGGTCAGTGTGACTCAGAGACAGTTCTGGAGATGGTCAAACTGACTCAGAGACAGTTCTGGAGATGGTCAGTCTGACTCAGAGACAGTTCTGGAGATGGTCAGTCTGGCTCAGAGACAGTTCTGGAGATGGTCAGTGTGACTCAGAGACAGTTCTGGAGATGGTCAAACTGACTCAGAGACAGTTCTGGAGATGGTCAAACTGACTCAGAGACAGTTCTGGAGATGGTCAGTGTGACTCAGAGACAGTTCTGGAGATGGTCAAACTGACTCAGAGACAGTTCTGGAGATGGTCAGTCTGACTCAGAGACAGTTCTGGACATGGTCAGTCTGACTCAGAGACAGTTCTGGAGATGGTCAGTCTGACTCAGAGACAGTTCTGGAGATGGTCAATCTGACTCAGAGACAGTTCTGGAGATGGTCAGACTGACTCAGAGACAGTTCTGGAGATGGTCAGTGTGACTCAGAGACAGTTCTGGAGATGGTCAGTCTGACTCAGAGACAGTTCTGGAGATGGTCAGTCTGACTCAGAGACAGTTCTGGAGATGGTCAGTCTGACTCAGAGACAGTTCTGGAGATGGTCAGTCTGACTCAGAGACAGTTCTGGAGATGGTCAGTGTGACTCAGAGACAGTTCTGGAGATGGTCAAACTGACTCAGAGACAGTTCTGGAGATGGTCAGTCTGACTCAGAGACAGTTCTGGAGATGGTCAGTCTGACTCAGAGACAGTTCTGGAGATGGTCAGTGTGACTCAGAGACAGTTCTGGAGATGGTCAGTCTGACTCAGAGACAGTTCTGGAGATGGTCAGACTGACTCAGAGACAGTTCTGGAGATGGTCAGTGTGACTCAGAGACAGTTCTGGAGATGGTCAGTCTGACTCAGAGACAGTTCTGGAGATGGTCAGTCTGACTCAGAGACAGTTCTGGAGATGGTCAGTGTGACTCAGAGACAGTTCTGGAGATGGTCAGACTGACTCAGAGACAGTTCTGGAGATGGTCAAACTGACTCAGAGACAGTTCTGGAGATGGTCAAACTGACTCAGAGACAGTTCTGGAGATGGTCAAACTGACTCAGAGACAGTTCTGGAGATGGTCAAACTGACTCAGAGACAGTTCTGGAGATGGTCAAACTGACTCAGAGACAGTTCTGGAGATGGTCAGTGTGACTCAGAGACAGTTCTGGAGATGGTCAGTGTGACTCAGAGACAGTTCTGGAGATGGTCAAACTGACTCAGAGACAGTTCTGGAGATGGTCAGTCTGACTCAGAGACAGTTCTGGAGATGGTCAGTCTGGCTCAGAGACAGTTCTGGAGATGGTCAGACTGACTCAGAGACAGTTCTGGAGATGGTCAGTCTGACTCAGAGACAGTTCTGGACATGGTCAGTCTGACTCAGAGACAGTTCTGGAGATGGTCAGTCTGACTCAGAGACAGTTCTGGAGATGGTCAGTCTGACTCAGAGACAGTTCTGGAGATGGTCAGACTGACTCAGAGACAGTTCTGGAGATGGTCAGTGTGACTCAGAGACAGTTCTGGAGATGGTCAGTCTGACTCAGAGACAGTTCTGGAGATGGTCAGTGTGACTCAGAGACAGTTCTGAAGATGGTCAGTCTGACTCAGAGACAGTTCTGGAGATGGTCAGTCTGACTCAGAGACAGTTCTGGAGATGGTCAGTGTGACTCAGAGACAGTTCTGGAGATGGTCAAACTGACTCAGAGACAGTTCTGGAGATGGTCAGTCTGACTCAGAGACAGTTCTGGAGATGGTCAGTCTGGCTCAGAGACAGTTCTGGAGATGGTCAGTGTGACTCAGAGACAGTTCTGGAGATGGTCAAACTGACTCAGAGACAGTTCTGGAGATGGTCAGTGTGACTCAGAGACAGTTCTGGAGATGGTCAGTGTGACTCAGAGACAGTTCTGGAGATGGTCAAACTGACTCAGAGACAGTTCTGGAGATGGTCAGTGTGACTCAGAGACAGTTCTGGAGATGGTCAGTGTGACTCAGAGTCAGTTCTGGAGATGGTCAGTCTGGCTCAGAGACAGTTCTGGAGATGGTCAGTGTGACTCAGAGACAGTTCTGGAGATGGTCAGTGTGACTCAGAGACAGTTCTGGAGATGGTCAGTCTGACTCAGAGACAGTTCTGGAGATGGTCAGACTGACTCAGAGACAGTTCTGGAGATGGTCAGTCTGACTCAGAGACAGTTCTGGAGATGGTCAGTCTGACTCAGAGACAGTTCTGGAGATGGTCAGTGTGACTCAGAGACAGTTCTGGAGATGGTCAGTCTGACTCAGAGACAGTTCTGGAGATGGTCAGTCTGACTCAGAGACAGTTCTGGAGATGGTCAGTCTGACTCAGAGACAGTTCTGGAGATGGTCAGTCTGACTCAGAGACAGTTCTGGAGATGGTCAGTGTGACTCAGAGACAGTTCTGGAGATGGTCAAACTGACTCAGAGACAGTTCTGGAGATGGTCAGTCTGACTCAGAGACAGTTCTGGAGATGGTCAGTGTGACTCAGAGACAGTTCTGGAGATGGTCAGTGTGACTCAGAGACAGTTCTGGAGATGGTCAAACTGACTCAGAGACAGTTCTGGAGATGGTCAGTGTGACTCAGAGACAGTTCTGGAGATGGTCAGTGTGACTCAGAGACAGTTCTGGAGATGGTCAGTGTGACTCAGAGACAGTTCTGGAGATGGTCAAACTGACTCAGAGACAGTTCTGGAGATGGTCAGTCTGACTCAGAGACAGTTCTGGAGATGGTCAGTCTGACTCAGAGACAGTTCTGGAGATGGTCAGTGTGACTCAGAGACAGTTCTGGAGATGGTCAGTCTGACTCAGAGACAGTTCTGGAGATGGTCAGTCTGACTCAGAGACAGTTCTGGAGATGGTCAGTGTGACTCAGAGACAGTTCTGGAGATGGTCAGTCTGACTCAGAGACAGTTCTGGAGATGGTCAGTCTGACTCAGAGACAGTTCTGGAGATGGTCAGTGTGACTCAGAGACAGTTCTGAAGATGGTCAGTGTGACTCAGAGACAGTTCTGGAGATGCAGCTGGTTCCATGAATTTAGGAGAGAACCTGAGATGGATCTGCCATTGTGTCTTCAGAGCACCAAAGGTACGCACTCTAACACTGCTGGCCTTTGTGTGGTGTTGTAGCGCGCCTCCACTTGTCCTGTACCAAACACAAAAAATGTTCACTGTTTAAAAATTATGATTATATTATGCAGTAATCCAAGTATGGATTGTGTGTCATTGTAGGTGTAACTGGTTTCAGGCTGATGGTATGGGGTCATTACAGTGATGATGTACTGGAGGCACAGGTACCCCCCTCTCTCTGAGCCTGGCCTGGTGAACAGCTGAGGACAGGTGTGTCCTACACAGATCCCGTGGCAGTGAATGTCCCTCTGCATTACACACTCTGCAGGATTATGGAGAGGAAATGTCTTCATGTAACATCTCTCTTCTGTGGTTCTGCAGTGGGAATGGCCTCGCGTGGCACCTGTGGCACCGACAGCACGGGGGGTGCCTTGTGCCCAGCAAACGCTGTCTTCACCTGCTCCACTTCATCCTCTTTGGGTAAATAAGGAAGAGGGGTCATGGATGATCCTGCAGACTGCAGCCGCTGCTGTGGCAGGACGTAGGAGACTACACAGGCCAGGAAACAGTGACCAGAGCTTCATCTGCATGGGTTTATCCATGGGGCTTCCCCTGGAGGAGCAACTGAAGCAGCAGCGAAAGCTGGGTCAGGACGCGGCCTGAAGGCAGGCTTCATGTCACCAGAGGTGGAAGACGTACTCAACTTCATTACTTAACTACTTACTTTACTTTAAGTAAAATTATTTTGCACAGATTCAAGATAGAATTCATGAAAGTTTTAAATGTGAAGGATTTTGCTGAAGGTCTTCTGTCTTTATTATTCTGTTGTTTCTAAAGGAGTACTACTTTACTGCATCTTTTTTTAATTTAAGTACTGTGTGTCTGTAGTGAGGGTACAACAAAAACACAGGATTTTAAACCAAACCTCAAATTATTTTGTACTTCAAACTAACTCATAAATGTTGTGGAGTAAAAAGTACAGATACTTTGTCAAAAATGTAGTACAGTAAAAGTATCCCCGGTAAATTTTTGTACGTAAGTAAGTTACGTAAGTATAGATGCATGAAAATTGTGCTTAAGTAAAGTAACAAAGTACTTTGTTGCACTCCACCACTGCAGGTCACCTCCAGACGAGAGGCCCACTGTAGTTCAGCAGCACAAAGCTAAAGGCCCATGTCTCCTGTTTTCGATTGCCTTTCATATTTCTTTTCATGTGACTGAATACATTTCCTTGTCTACATATCTGAGTGGTTACTTTTTCTTTTATTAAAATATGATTCTGTGGAGATTTTGTAGTTGTATGAGAGCTTAGCTAATATCAACAATGAATGTTGGGTTTAAGATAATAAACCTGTCAGGTGTTGTGTGATGTAGCTGTGGATATAATTTACCTGATACATAAATCATTTATTAGTGTAGTGCTCAGAACTTAGTTCCCAGTGCTGTGGAACCCTGCTGTTGCTGATGTATATTTTACATTAAATGTCCATTCTGTTTATTTGTAAAGTAAATACCTTGATGTTTAGTGACAGAACATTACAGCTGCTGTGTTATATACGTAATTATTATAATTATCATATTAAGTGCTGAAAAACTAATCTGCAAAGAAGCTATGAATAAAGCTCTGAGCATTTCCTGGTCCTCCTCCGCCGCATCAGAGCTTTGTCTTCGCCTGGGCCCTGGGCCCTGGGCCCTGGGCCCCGGGCCCTGGGGTAAAGGTGAGCGGCGGCGACAGCAACAGCTCCGCAGACAACAACAAACTCTAAAGTAACTCCAGCTGGGACGTCCCACAGTCCGTCTCACATTAATGTTGTTTTTATTGATACAATTACTGCCACCGTTCGAATTCATAATCAGTTAAAAATACGACAGTAAATTTCTTTTATAAAATTTAAAATAGCATGTATTATAATATAATATTATAATATAATAGTAATATGCATTATTAAAATATTTAAGATACAAACTAGTTTAAAGCTTTATACTGTATAATTATTTTAACGCAGTATATAATTTTATTATTACGAGAGAAAAAGATGAGCTGTGCGGTGACGTCATCGAGCGCTGCTGTTCCAATTCACAAGAAACCGTTCTGTGTGCTCCCCAAGTCCGTACTTCCAGCGTACTCGGCAAGTACGTACTTACCAAGAACACAAGTACGTACTACCAAGAACACAAGTACGTACTACCAAGAACACAAGTACGTACTACCAAGAACACAAGTACGTACTACCAAGAACACAAGTACGTACTACCAAGAACACAAGTACGTACTACCAAGAACATAAGTACGTACTACCAAAAACACAAGTACGTACTACCAAGAACATAAGTACGTACTACCAAAAACACAAGTACGTACTTGCATTCTTTGGTATGGAGAAACGGCTCCCTGAAAACTTATAATAATAATAATAATAATAATAATAATATTTATTTGTATAGCACCTTTCTTAACATTGTTACAAAGTGCTTTACAGTACAAAATACATAAAAACCCATAACAGACCCTTCAAGTAAAAATTCAATAAAAAAGACAATAGAACACGAGTCCGTGAGCCTGTGAGCCCCGTGAGCCTGTGAGCCCCGTAAGCGCCTGTGAGCCTGTGAGCGCCTGTTAGCGCCTGTGAGCGCCTGTGAGTGCCTGTGAGCGCCTGTGAGCGCCTGTGAGCCTGTGAGCGCCTGTGAGCGCCTGTGAGTGCCTGTGAGCGCCTGTGAGCGCCTGTGAGCGCCTGTGAGCGCCTGTGAGCCTGTGAGCGCCTGTGAGCGCCTGTGAGCGCCTGTGAGCCTGTGAGCGCCTGTGAGCGCCTGTGAGCACCTGTGAGTGCCTGTGAGCCTGTGAGCGCCTGTGAGCCTGTGAGCGCCTGTGAGTGCCTATGAGTGCCTGTGAGCCTGTGAGCGCCTGTGAGCGCCTGTGAGCGCCTGTGAGCGCCTGTGAGCCTGTGAGCGCCTGTGAGCGCCTGTGAGCGCCTGTGAGGCCATGACGTAATTTTGATAGTTTCTTGACGGCTGAGTTTCGTATTCTCTAGAGAGCAGTACCAAGCGTAAAATTGTAGGTTGTATTCACAACAAATGAACCGCAAACCCAAAAACTGTATTTCGTATTTGCAAACATATAATGTTGTAATTTTTGGATTTGTATTCTCTTGTACAATAATTTACAAAATTTATTTTATGCACAATTATGGACAAATATATACGCATTTCACTTTTACATGCACGTCTGTTTTGATAGTTTCCTTACCCAATACCTGTACATTATGTGAGAAAGTAAAGTAAAAGATTCCATTGCTGTAAGTGCTGCTTTTTTTATTTTTGGGTTGAGCATCTGCCTCACAGATGCACATCTCTACAAAGAGCTGATAAAACTGAACTGAACTATCTCAATATCTATCATTTTCCACAGGAAAGAGCTCAGTTTCAAAGAGAGACGTCACAAAGATGAAGAGATAAAACTGAGCTAAGAGCAGCGGAAACCCTCCTTATACTGCACTTAGACCGAGTCCTGACTCAGACCTGGTTCTGACCCAGACCTGGACATGGCCCACAGAGCACTGGCAGTGTTTTTGTCCCTCTGCAGCTTCGGTAAGGACTAACTTTCTTCTCTTTGTTTCTGCTGTTTGTGAGCTGATACTGAGACTGAGGAGAGCAGAGGAAAAGTCTGAGAAATCTGGATTAACCTGGTTTCTACATGAGAACTGTGTTTATGTTATTGTTATTATTATTATTATTATTATTATTATTATTATTATTATTATATAGTGAGTATAGCGATAGTGAGTTTCCTGTTTCTCGAGAACTGATAAAATCAGCCTGTATTTTTTTATAAAGGTTTTAACTTGGCAGACATTTTGTGGCGTCTTCTTGAACAGCGGCCATTTTGTGTTGAGCTGAGACCAGTACAGAGATGTAAGCAGGAGATACAGCTTTCTGTGTTGTTTTCAAAGCAACGCATAACACCAGGGATTTATTCTGCTTTTGGTCGTCACAGTAAAATAAACAACAAACCAGGAAAATAAGGAATGATATTTAACAAGTAATAGCACATTGTTTTAGTGTTCTAAACATTTTAGTTTAGCTAAGCTGACATTCACTAAATTAAAAGTTAAGCTTATGCCCTGTTAAAAAACAAAAGCATTTTTGTTTTGACGTGTTCTTTTTCTAATCAATAAAGACTCCAATCAGTTTCTTTTATCTTTTGTCTTTTTATTGGCATAAGCCAAATTAAACAGAGCTCTGTGTTGGATCTGTCCCTACCGCCTACGTCTTACTCAGGGCTTACGCTGGGCGTCCAACAACGACCGTCCCTATCACACTGAATATATCCCAGGCTCAACTTCATACCACCCACTCCAGATATGGGCATAGTCCAGGATCTGAACCAGTTCTCAGGCAAAGCAGTGCGAGTTGTAAAGGAGGGGTTGTTATCATTTCTGCTCCCATGAAGGCCACATTTCCAGACTCACAGATTGTTCCCTTGCACTTGTTGTGGCGTCTTGAGTCTGGGTCAGATCCTGGTCACATGATTAGTTCAGATCCATTTCTTCACATTTCATTATAAACTTGATCATGTTAAAATCACATACAACATTCCCCTTTTGATCTCCAATCAGAGATCAACAAAATTTAAGCTGCAAAGCAAATAATGAAAAAAACACGTATCTTCCTTTTTTTTGTTTTTACACATTAGCAAAGCTTATTCAACCAAATGACCGTGCTCTGCAGATCCAGGTGCAGGGGCTCGTACCACGCCCCCTGGTGTTTAAAACCCTCTTTATTAATCAGCAGTCATCAACTCCAGCAGTGGCACAGTACGAGTAATAAAGGTTAGGAGTTAAAGTCAGAATGGTTTATCCGTTATTGCAGGAGGGATCCAGGTCACAGCAGATCTGAGACCTTTGCTCTGATCTATCAGAGGTCACCATGTCCTGGCTCAGGGGCACTAAGACACAACATGCTTTGGCCTTGCAGCTGTTACGCTGCTGTTGTCCTTGTACAGCGCTAAGCTCAGATAATAATAAACTAACGGGATAACATTAATGAATTTCCACTACGTTCCCCCCTTTTGATTATAATAAAACCCTGTTTATAATAATCAATAAATAAAGTTGATGACAGCTGCATGTAGTTCATGTGTGACGTCTGATTCTGCTCCTGGTCCCTCTCCGGGTCAGGTCTTGCTCAGATGTCATAGTCTTTTTGTTAAATGTGCAAAATGAGTCTGGTCGTTGTTCTTCAGTTGCAGTAACAACCTGTGAGCTGTGTGCTCTGCTCGGTGTGAGATGTGTGTGTGTTGTGAATTCACCGGAGCGAACACAGGGGGCGCTAGGCTCACACCTGTGTCCCTGCAGGTCAACGCAGCCTGACTGCTGTGAGTCAGTGAGTGGTGATCCTCTTGGTCAGTTTAGTTGTCCTCAACGTCCAGAAAGGACGGTTGTTGTTTGTCTCCGACTGATGAGAAGTTGTCCCCTGGTTTGGGGACCTTTTGAAGCGGCTGGCATTGATCCAAGTGGGAGATGTAGAAGCCGGAGATGGAGCAGAGGTTGTTGTGGAGAGTTAGAGCCCTTCTTAAAGGAGCCAGTGTTGTCCAGGTGGCTCAGTGTGTGAGTGACCAGAAGAACCATAGCAGCTGTGATGTTTCCAGTACAGGCAGAGCTTTGGGCCCTGCCTGTTTTCCCCTCAGCACTCTCCCATTGTGTTATCTCTCTTCCCAGAGCGGAGGTAGGAGCAGTGATACCTCACATCAGTCCTCACCTGTGAGGGGATTCGAAGCTGCGTTTACACTGTCTCCATTCATTTAGGAAACATGTTTTTGGTAAACGTATTATCTGGGACCTGCTGATGAAAAACAGAGGAACACGTTGCACACAAAACAATGCCATCCCCCTTTTTTTTTTTTTTTTTTTTTTTTGGGATGGTCTTGAGTCTGGACCATGATCTCTGATTTCAATTCTCTCATGGATTTTTTGGTAAAGTTGTAATTTGGCAAAATAACTTAGTTATAGTTACCACATCCATGGATTTTTCCTTGGATTTTCCTTAGTTCCTTGAATGATACACACTTTTCTGAAGTGTGCTTCTTTTTCACCATTCAATTCAATGGTATATTCTGGCAAGGCTGTATTTGTCAATGAGACCAGACTTGCATAAGTTGTAGCTGCTGGCTTAGTCTTATTCTCCAAATAAGTGTCTGCTGTGAAACCAATGTGTGTGTGTTAGCAGTAAGCAGTTTTTCATCGCAGAGCTACAGATGTGAATGTGTGTGTGTTGTGGGTGCAGTACCTTCCTCTGGGTGATGTCTCCTCGGTGCGTCTCTCACCGGGCCTGTCCTCGCTGCCCAGTCAGTCTGACCCCTGGGGAGCACTCAGGCGAGGTCCTTCACTGTATCTTTGTGGACCTCTCGCATCCAGTGTCCAACTTATACAATCTCAGTCCAGTGTCCAGACTGTCCTCAAGTGTACCATACGTTGTCTTGGCCTCTATTTTGTCCTTGGTGGACCCTCTGTCCTCTGTTCCAGTGACCACCACCCTCGTGCCTCGGCCACGTCCTTGTCCCAGGCATCTGCTCTCTCTGCATCCAGCTGCATGGTCAGAGCAGCTGTGTGTAAGTCCTTGGTGATGCTGTAATTGTCCATTTCCTCACACTGGCAACTTGGACCATTGGACATTGTGTGGAGGACATTGCCTGTGAGCCTGTGAGCGCCTGTGAGCGCCTGTGAGCGCCTGTGAGCCTGTGAGCGCCTGTGAGCGCCTGTGAGCCTGTGAGCGCCTGTGAGCGCCTGTGAGCCTGTGAGCGCCTGTGAGCCTGTGAGCGCCTGTGAGCGCCTGTGAGCGCCTGTGAGCGCCTGTGAGCCTGTGAGCGCCTGTGAGTGCCTGTGAGCGCCTGTGAGCCTGTGAGCGCCTGTGAGCCTGTGAGCGCCTGTGAGCGCCTGTGAGCCTGTGAGCCTGTGAGCGCCTGTGAGCGCCTGTGAGCGCCTGTGAGCGCCTGTGAGCGCCTGTGAGCCTGTGAGCGCCTGTGAGTGCCTGTGAGCGCCTGTGAGCGCCTGTGAGCCTGTGAGCGCCTGTGAGCGCCTGTGAGCCTGTGAGCCTGTGAGTGCCTGTGAGCGCCTGTGAGCGCCTGTGAGCGCCTGTGAGCCTGTGAGCGCCTGTGAGCGCCTGTGAGCCTGTGAGCGCCTGTGAGCGCCTGTGAGCCTGTGAGCGCCTGTGAGCGCCTGTGAGCCTGTGAGCGCCTGTGAGCCCTGTGAGCGCCTGTGAGTGCCTGTGAGCGCCTGTGAGCGCCTGTGAGCGCCTGTGAGCGCCTGTGAGCGCCTGTGAGCCTGTGAGTGCCTGTGAGCGCCTGTGAGTGCCTGTGAGCGCCTGTGAGCGCCTGTGAGTGCCTGTGAGCGCCTGTGAGCGCCTGTGAGCCTGTGAGCGCCTGTGAGCCTGTGAGCCTGTGAGCGCCTGTGAGCGCCTGTGAGCGCCTGTGAGCCTGTGAGCCTGTGAGTGCCTGTGAGCCTGTGAGCGCCTGTGAGCCTGTGAGTGCCTGTGAGCCTGTGAGCGCCTGTGAGCGCCTGTGAGCGCCTGTGAGCACCTGTGAGCGCCTGTGAGCCTGTGAGCGCCTGTGAGCCCGTGAGCGCCTGTGAGCGCCTGTGAGCCTGTGAGCGCCTGTGAGCCCGTGAGCGCCTGTGAGCGCCTGTGAGCCTGTGAGCGCCTGTGAGCCTGTTAGCGCCTGTTAGCGCCTGTGAGCCTGTGAGCGCCTGTGAGCGCCTGTGAGCGCCTGTGAGCGCCTGTGAGCGCCTGTGAGCCTGTGAGCGCCTGTGAGCGCCTGTGAGCGCCTGTGAGCGCCTGTGAGCGCCTGTGAGCCTGTGAGCGCCTGTGAGCCTGTGAGCGCCTGTGAGCCCGTGAGTGCCTGTGAGCGCCTGTGAGTGCCTGTGAGCCTGTGAGTGCCTGTGAGCGCCTGTGAGTGCCTGTGAGCGCCTGTGAGCGCCTGTGAGCGCCTGTGAGCCTGTGAGCGCCTGTGAGCCTGTGAGCCTGTGAGCGCCTGTGAGCCTGTGAGTGCCTGTGAGCGCCTGTGAGTGCCTGTGAGCGCCTGTGAGCGCCTGTGAGTGCCTGTGAGCGCCTGTGAGCGCCTGTGAGCCTGTGAGCGCCTGTGAGCCTGTGAGCCTGTGAGCGCCTGTGAGCGCCTGTGAGCGCCTGTGAGCCTGTGAGCCTGTGAGTGCCTGTGAGCCTGTGAGCGCCTGTGAGCCTGTGAGTGCCTGTGAGCCTGTGAGCGCCTGTGAGCGCCTGTGAGCGCCTGTGAGCACCTGTGAGCGCCTGTGAGCCTGTGAGCGCCTGTGAGCCCTGTGAGCGCCTGTGAGCGCCTGTGAGCCTGTGAGCGCCTGTGAGCCCTGTGAGCGCCTGTGAGCGCCTGTGAGCCTGTGAGCGCCTGTGAGCCTGTTAGCGCCTGTTAGCGCCTGTGAGCCTGTGAGCGCCTGTGAGCGCCTGTGAGCGCCTGTGAGCCTGTGAGCGCCTGTGAGCCTGTGAGCGCCTGTGAGCGCCTGTGAGCGCCTGTGAGCCTGTGAGCGCCTGTGAGCCTGTGAGCGCCTGTGAGCGCCTGTGAGCCTGTGAGCGCCTGTGAGCGCCTGTGAGCCTGTGAGCCTGTGAGTGCCTGTGAGCCTGTGAGCGCCTGTGAGCGCCTGTGAGCGCCTGTGAGGCCATGACGTAATTTTGATAGTTTCTTGACGGCTGAGTTTCGTATTCTCTAGAGAGCAGTACCAAGCGTAAAATTGTAGGTTGTATTCACAATAAATGAATACAACCTACTTCTTCCTGCTTCTGTACAGTGCAGACGTGTCTTCTCACTGCTCCCACTCTATCTAGTGCTTGCTTCTTTTTTTTTGTCTTGTCAAACTTTTTCTGTATGTATGCTTTGCAAACTGTATTTAACTTTCTGGAGAGCATGTGGCGGCGCTCGTAAAAGTAGCTGCGGCCGGAGGCTTGCTCCAAATTCTTGCAATTTCCCCACTGTGGGACTAATAAAGGTATTCTTACTTACTTACTTACTTACAAACCCAAAACTGTATTTCGTATTTGCAAACATATAATGTTGTAATTTTTGGATTTGTATTCTCTTGTACAATAATTTACAAAATTTATTTTATGCACAATTATGGACAAATATATACGCATTTCACTTTTACATGCACGTCTGTTTTGATAGTTTCCTTACCCAATACCTGTACATTATGTGAGAAAGTAAAGTAAAAGATTCCATTGCTGTAAGTGCTGCTTTTTTTATTTTTGGGTTGAGCATCTGCCTCACAGATGCACATCTCTACAAAGAGCTGATAAAACTGAACTGAACTATCTCAATATCTATCATTTTCCACAGGAAAGAGCTCAGTTTCAAAGAGAGACGTCACAAAGATGAAGAGATAAAACTGAGCTAAGAGCAGCGGAAACCCTCCTTATACTGCACTTAGACCGAGTCCTGACTCAGACCTGGTTCTGACCCAGACCTGGACATGGCCCACAGAGCACTGGCAGTGTTTTTGTCCCTCTGCAGCTTCGGTAAGGACTAACTTTCTTCTCTTTGTTTCTGCTGTTTGTGAGCTGATACTGAGACTGAGGAGAGCAGAGGAAAAGTCTGAGAAATCTGGATTAACCTGGTTTCTACATGAGAACTGTGTTTATGTTATTGTTATTATTATTATTATTATTATTATTATTATTATTATTATTATATAGTGAGTATAGCGATAGTGAGTTTCCTGTTTCTCGAGAACTGATAAAATCAGCCTGTATTTTTTTATAAAGGTTTTAACTTGGCAGACATTTTGTGGCGTCTTCTTGAACAGCGGCCATTTTGTGTTGAGCTGAGACCAGTACAGAGATGTAAGCAGGAGATACAGCTTTCTGTGTTGTTTTCAAAGCAACGCATAACACCAGGGATTTATTCTGCTTTTGGTCGTCACAGTAAAATAAACAACAAACCAGGAAAATAAGGAATGATATTTAACAAGTAATAGCACATTGTTTTAGTGTTCTAAACATTTTAGTTTAGCTAAGCTGACATTCACTAAATTAAAAGTTAAGCTTATGCCCTGTTAAAAAACAAAAGCATTTTTGTTTTGACATGTTCTTTTTCTAATCAATAAAGACTCCAATCAGTTTCTTTTATCTTTTGTCTTTTTATTGGCAGAAGCCAAATTAAACAGAGCTCTGGGTTGGATCTGTCCCTACCGCCTACGTCTTACTCAGGGCTTACGCTGGGCGTCCAACAACGACCGTCCCTATCACACTGAATATATCCCAGGCTCAACTTCATACCACCCACTCCAGATATGGGCATAGTCCAGGATCTGAACCAGTTCTCAGGCAAAGCAGTGCGAGTTGTAAAGGAGGGGTTGTTATCATTTTTGCTCTCCCACATTTCCAGACTCACAGATTTGTTCCCTTGCACTTGTTGTGGCGTCTTGAGTCTGGGTCAGATCCTGGTCACATGATCAGTTCAGATACATTTCTTCACATTTCATTATAAACTTGATGATGTTAAAATCATATACAACATTCCCCCTTTTGATCTCCAATTGGAGATCAACAAAATTTAAGCTGCAAAGCAAATAATGAAAAACCACGTATCTTCCTTTTTTTTGTTTTTACACATTAGCAAAGCTTATTCAACCTCAGGACCGTGCTCTGCAGATCCAGGTGCAGGGGCCCGTACCACGTCCCCTGGTGTTTAAAACCCTCCTTATTAATCAGCAGTCATCAACTCCAGCAGTGGCACAGTACGAGTAATAAAGGTTAGGAAAGTTAAAGTCAGAATTGTTTATCCATTATTGCAGGAGGGATACAGGTCACAGCAGATCTGAGACCTTTGCTCTGATCTATCAGAGGTCACCATGTCCTGGTTCAGGTGCACTAAGACACAACATGCTTTGGCCTTGCAGCTGTTACGCTGCTGTTGTCCTTGTACAGCGCTAAGCTCAGAAAATAATAAACTAACGGGATAACAATAATGAATTTCCACTACGTTCCCCCCTTTTGATTATAATAAAACCCTGTTTATAATAATCAATAAATAAAGTTGATGACAGCAGCATGTATGGCTCTTTCCCGAAGCCCATGTGTGACGTCTGATTCTGCTCCTGGCCCCTCTCCGGGTCAGGTCTTGCTCAGATGTCATAGTCTTTTTGTTAAATGTGCAAGATGAGTCTGGTCGTTGTTCTTCAGTTGCAGTAACAACCTGTGAGCTGTGTGCTCTGCTCGGTGTGAGATGTGTGTGTGTTGTGAATTCACCGGAGCGAACACAGGGGGCGCTAGGCTCACACCTGTGTCCCTGCAGGTCAACGCAGCCTGACTGTTGTGAGTCAGTGAGTGGTGATCCTCTTGGTCAGTGTTGATGTCCTCAGTGTCCAGAGAGGAAGGTTGTTGTTTGTCTCCGACTGATGAGAAGTTGTCCCCTGGTTTGGGGACCTTTTGAAGCGGCTGGCATTGATCCAAGTGGGAGATGTAGAAGCCGGAGATGGAGCAGAGGTTGTTGTGGAGAGTTAGAGCCCTTCTTAAAGGAGCCAGTGTTGTCCAGGTGGCTCAGTGTGTGAGTGACCAGAAGAACCATAGAAGCTGTGATGTTTCCAGTACAGACAGAGCTTTGGGCCCTGCCTGTTTTCCCCTCAGCACTCTCCCATTGTGTTATCTCTCTTCCCAGAGCGGAGGTAGGAGCAGTGATACCTCACATCAGTCCTCACCTGTGAGGGGATTCGAAGCTGCGTTTACACTGTCTCCATTCATTTAGGAAACATGTTTTTGGTAAACGTATTATCTGGGACCTGCTGATGAAAAACAGAGGAACACGTTGCACACAAAACAATGCCATCCCCCTTTTTTTTTTTTTTTTTTTTTGGGATGGTCTTGAGTCTGGACCATGATCTCTGATTTCAATTCTCTCATGGATTTTTTGGTAAAGTTGTAATTTGGCAAAATAAGTTAGACTCACATAGTTAGCACATAAAAGCATCAAATATGATAAGGCAATCTGAAATAATTTACCAAAGGAGTTATAGTTACCACATCTATGGATTTTTCCTTGGATTTTCCTTAGTTCCTTGAATGATACACACTTTTCTGAAGTGTGCTTGTTCCATACACACAACACAACACATATACACACAACACAACACATATACACACAACAACTCCCAGAGTTGTTGTCACTGGGTTCAGATCCATATGGATCCAGTTTGTTGGATCCTTATTATTTTTATTAAACACCTGTTAAAACCTGTTAATTTCAGAAATATGAACAACATCATAACAACACAAAGAGTGATTAAAGTTCGCATATTCACATTCACATTCACACAGACATTCACACAGAAAGTGTTATTAAACCTGGTCAAGTCCACATCAGAGTCTGCTCAGTCCCAAAAATGTATTTTACCATTCCCCTTTCATTTTTGTGCACAATTTTTTAAGAATGATGTCATGTTAACTCAAACATTTTGTTGCATTATTGCTGAGGCCAGGAAGTCTCCTGTCTGTGATCACATGACCCCAGAAGGTCACCACTGTTTCAGATGAGCAGAGTTTCTAATTCTTGTTGCAACAAGTTCAATAGACCTTTGAAATAAAACAGAAAATGCTTCCTAAATGAGTTATTTTAAACTTACAGAAATACACAGAGCTCTCAGTAAATGCAGATTCCTTACCCCAGCTGCAGGTGTTGTGTGTGCTTTACCTGCATTATGTGCTGTGGACAAGATTTCTGTACATAACCTGTCAACCCTTTGTGTACCACTTTTTGCTTGAGTGCTGTTAACATCCCCCCTTTTGACACATGGACCAGCCCTGTGTCAATTTGGCACAATTATTTTTTTTCTTAAAAATTGTTATGAAGGCAAGGCTGGGATTCAGGCCTCTACTAAAGATCATCATGTTGGGTTGGTATGCAGACAAGGAGGGGCGGAGCTTGTAAACTGACCAGTCTTGCCATTATTATTACCAATGACAAGACCGTGACATGACATGACATTGGACAAACAGACAAAGACAAACAACAGAGACACAAACAACAAACAAACTCAGAGTAGCACTAGTATAAAAAAAATAAAACATATAGAAACATCTTCGAACATTACTGTCCCATCTAAAAAGAGCAAGCTAAACCCTCTCAGTCTAACGTGTTTCTACTTCCATCGTACAGGTTTCCGTTGTAACCTGGGGCTTTTGACCTTCTCCCACGTCTGACTACATGACCACAAATGGCAACACTTAATGCCATGGTGATATAGTTGTATAAAAAAAAGTACTGGAGAATTTTCACAAAGCAGTATTACTCCTGCCTCCCTTAGAGCATTAAAACTGGAGTAATGCCAACAATAGCTTCTTGTTTTAAGGGGTACTGGTGCTGGTATGGCCTATAAGTAGATTTAGGGCTGATCACCACTGGTTCACAGTCTTTGATCAAACCAACATCATATTTACTTTTTGCCCACACGTCCTGTGAAACTGCTTTTAAAGCAGGGACGGCTGCAGCCCCAGAGTCAGAGAGAAAGAGGAGGAGGAGGTGCAGTTTTGATAAGCGTCATGTTTATCTGGCACCAGAGACACAGAGCAGTCTGAGTGTAACACAGAGGTGAAAGCATTCTGTTTGCTTCAACACAGAAGAGAATGAGACCCAGGGTCAGAGGTGGGGCCCAGTCTGTGACTCGTGTGATGTGCAGTGCAGGTCATCCTCATGCATACAAGTAGTTCCCTCAGGAGACACCTGGTTTGTGCCATTTTGATTAAGTCTGTAGTAATTGGAGTTGGTGGCAATTTCCATTGCTATAAATATAAAGGAGTCCCAGTTCCCAACCTGACTCCTGTGAATATGTTGTTATTGGCCAATTGATCAATTGTTACAACCTGAGGACCTTCTGGTGTGGAGATAAGGCAAATGTTTAATCTGCACATCAGATCTCAACAAAGAAAATTAACTGGACATAATGTGGAAAATGGAAAAGAGCTTAAATGTTTTGCCTGCAGGGTCTGAGCATGAAAGTGGAGACATATTGCTCTGGCACAGTGTCACCAGAGGCACTGACAGAGTAAAACATAACAACCACTCATTTTGGGAGATTTCTTAAGACTAGCCTTTTGACCACAGAATTATTGGCCCCCGAATCAACAAGAAAGATTTCTTTTTCACCATTCAATTCAATGGTATATTCTGGCAAGGCTGTATTTGTCAATGAGACCAGACTTGCATAAGTTGTAGCTGCTGGCTTAGTCTTATTTCCCAAATAAGTGTCTGCTGTGAAATCAATGTGTGTGTGTTAGCAGTAAGCAGTTCTTCATTGCAGAGCTACAGATGTGAATGTGTGTGTGTTGTGGGTGCAGTACCTTCCTCTGGGTGACGTCTCCTCGGTGCCTCTCTCACCGGGCCCCTCCTCGCTGCCCAGTCAGTCTGACCCCTGGGGAGCACTCAGGCGAGGTCCTTCACTGTATCTTTGTGGACCTCTCGCATCCAGTGTCCAACTTATACAATCTCAGTCCAGTGTCCAGACTGTCCTCAAGTGTACCATACGTTGTCTTGGCCTCTATTTTGTCCTTGGTGGACCCTCTGTCCTCTGTTCCAGTGACCACCACCCTCGTGCCTCGGCCACGTCCTTGTCCCAGGCGTCCGCGCTCTGCATCCAGCTGCATGGTCAGAGCAGCTGTGTGTAAGTCCTTGGTGATGCTGTAATTGTCCATTTCCTCACACTGGCAACTTGGACCATTGGACATTGTGTGGAGGAGCCCAGTTCACAGAGTGCAGCTTTAAAACCCGACAGAAAGTTGTTTTCTTACGTGATGGGTGCTACAGTCAGTTCAACTCATGTTTAAACTGGTGGACTGGGCTTCCTGTTCTTCTTGTTCTGAGTCCGATGGCTTGGGTGGCTGCAGATGGAGCTGTAGCCTGGCCTGATGGTGTAGGTGGATCGTGTCGGCTTTTGGTCTCACTGGCAGGTCACTGGAGGAATCTGGCTTGACCTCTGCTGTTATCTCTGGGGCCCCTCAGGCTGCTGCTGTTATCTCTGGGGCCGCTCAGGCTGCTGCTGTTGTTGCTGGGAACTGACAGTGGGCAGGAGTCCAGGTCCAGGTGGGGTCCCACCGTGGAGAGGTCTGGAAAAACAGAGGAAACACAGGCAGCAGTATCTGATCTTCTTTTAAAAAATGTTTTTTTCTATATCTACATGTTATTCATATTTCAAGACAATTCTGTGTTCTTCTACTTTCTCTCAATCTGCTTTCCTTTGCTTTTTATTCTTCCGCTTATTATCAAAATTGTTTTCAATTTTTTGAATTACCAGAATACATTTTAAATATTCTGTATAAAGTATCCTCTTTCAAGCATCAGTTGGAGAAGTAAGAAAAAATGTAATTACAATGACACAAAGACCTACTATAACCTAAAAAGATTGACTTTTAGCTTGACACTCACTCAACTCTTTGTCAGACTCACCCTCCATTGTTGCGTCCTCTCCACACACACTGACCACAATTTAGTTTAGCCAATAGCAGAAATTTGAATAAACAGGTTTTCTGCTCACCTTTTAGTAGAGGCCGCCCGGGTCAGTGGGAGGAGAAGTTCACTGCAATGACGATGGTTGACTGGCGCCTTTATCCCGTGGACTTCTGGCCACGACTTTAGTACTTTCCAATTATGCGAACTTCTGGCCGCAGTGTAGGCTTCAGGCTACCTTTAGCGTCTAAACTGTTTGTGGACTTCTTGCCACAATATTGGTAGTCAATTTTGCGAACTTCTGGCCGCGGTGTAGGCTTCAGGCTACTTTTAGTGTCCATTAGAACAGACTTCAGGCTGTTCGAGTAGGCTTCTGGCTACTCTCTATTCCTCCCTCGTGAACTTCTGGCCACGGTATTCATATTCCAACATTTCAAACTTCTGGCCGATACGTTGATAGTCCAATTGTGCGAACTTCTGGCCGCGATGTAGACTTCAGGCTACTTTTATTGTCCAATAGAACAGACTTCAGGCTGTCCTTTCGGCCGTAACTCTTTTAGCAAATCCGATTGTGCGAACTTCTGCCCGCAATGTAGACTTCAGGCTACTTTTGTTGTTGAATAGAACAGACTTCTGGCTGTTCGAGTACTCTTTTTTTATGCCGGCTGTTAAGATGACTTCAGGCCTCCAGGGACTCTAACCCTGTTTTTCTGCGGTGCAGGGGCTCAAACCCTGTTTTCTGGTTGACCTCTTCGGGGCTTCCGACCCCTAATTTACATCACGTCGGGGTCACCATAATGACGTGTTCTTTTTCTAATCAATAAAGACTCCAATCAGTTTCTTTTATCTTTTGTCTTTTTATTGGCAGAAGCCAAATTAAACAGAGCTCTGTGTTGGATCTGTCCCTACCGCCTACATCTTACTCAGGGCTTACGCTGGGCGTCCAACAACGACCGTCCCTATCACACTGAATATATCCCAGGCTCAACTTCATACCACTTCATATGACTTTGATAGAGCTGTGATTAATCGTGTAAGTGTGTGGGCCGACCAAAGACGGCGACCGTTACGTTGCATCGCTCCGACAGCAACAGCGGCGAACGCAGTATCTCCTGTTTATATCTGAGACCGGTACAGAGCAGCATGCGACCCACAGCAGCCTGTTTATACCAATGACACAAATGTTCACTCACAATATTCATGCTGTGGTCCTTTCTTTGAAAACAGACAGTTTCTAAAAGTGGAACCATCAAGTGTCACTTGTACAAAACTTATGATACTGAGCCTGAAAAAGAGTCTCTTTTGGACCAAATCCCTGTTCCTGGGCTGAATGCATAGGCATAGTTTGCCTTTTGCTCTGGGGGGGCAGATTTTTTTAAACCAACACACTACAGTCCGTCTGTGAATGTCTTGCATTTTGTAGCCTACCTAACATACTGCCTGCTGCAGACTTACAGAGCAGGGTTTCCGTTAGCCGGCATGTTCTTACCTTTATATGAATGAGTGAAGAATATTATCAGAGCTACTACTCTGTAATTCATGTGAGTTAAAGCAAACCAAGGCGATCTCCATGGTGCGTCTCTGGAAAGTTTCTCTGTGCCCTGGCCCGCTCTGATCGCACCAAAGCGTTTGGCGTGTTCAGTGTCTTGTGCCTCAACAAAGGCAGGCGGTTATGGAACAAACGCACCTCTCACTCGCGGCGCTCTGTGCAGGGCATGGGAGGATGCGCCTCAGCCTCCAGTACGCACCACAGCTCCCTCGGCTCGAGAGCTCAAACTAGCTCTGACGCTGCTGTAGAGCAGCTCTTATGCATGGACTTTGCTGCAACGTGAGGCACAGGAGTAATCTCGTAAGAACTGGACACGGTCATGGATCCAGGCTCAGACCTGTGCCAGGAGTTTGAACTGTGGCCACTTCTGTTCTGTGTCTGATTTTTCTTGTGCTAAAACTATCTGGATGTCAGCGCTGGAGCTTAACTAAACATCCACCTTCAGTGTTTGTCACCTAACCGAGAGCACACCTCGTTCCAGAACTAACCAAGTCAAATAAAAGTAATAAAGTGCCCAAATGAGCAATCAATACAAAAACTGTATATCGTCCTCGTTGTTGGTGTAACATTATTCAGTTAAACACTGCGCAAACACAAGAGCTGCCTCAGTGCAAAGACACACAGAGGATTCTAACCAAGGACTATAAACAGCATATTCTGACTGTGTTCTTATGGTTAGTCCTACAAATAAAGATTTATTATTATTAAATTTGACAAACTCTGGGATAAATGAAATGATGCCCAGGCGTTTTTCTCTCCGCCTGCGCCTCAGTGCTGTGTGCGTTTGGACTCAGGCAGCACAAAGTACTTGATCTGTGAAATGCAAAGACAACTGGCTACAAGAAATGTAGACATGAGGTGGATAATATGATTTAAATTCACTTCTTGCAATTGTTTTACTTTTATTGCATTACTTTATAGCATTTTTGGGGCTTTTTTAAATGAATGTAGTAACCTCTTTTGGCTGCCACAGGGGACAATGCCACCCCTGCCATCCCTCAAACTCTGCCACTGACTGAATGTGTGTGTTTGTGTGTGTGTGTTTGTGTGTTTGTGTGTGTGTGTTTGTGTGTGTTTGTGTGCAGGGATCCTGGCTGCAGGCTCCAGCTCCACAGGTGAGTACACACTGCCTCTTCTCACTTCACTTTAGTTAAATTGTTGTATAAACTTGTATTTGACCAAGTGTTTTTCTCAGAGCACAGCAGCACCATTGCAGTATTTCTGCTTTTACATCTGTTAAAGAACTGAAATCTGTTCTACAAAGAGCTGTTAGGATCAGAAACCATGCAGGACATTTTCACCTCAGTAATGGACTCTTTCTAAATGTACAGCCCCAACCTAAAAGTGATGAACATCTCCAGTTTAAAGAAGTTTAACTCATGTTTAAGTGAGAATGTGAAAAGACAGAATCAACATTAACTCAGACTTTAGGCTTTGTTACTGTGTCTTCATCTCTGTACACTGCAGTAAAACTGTACTGTTTATGAGGAGGTCCTGTAGGGGGCGCCCCATCCTAATGTCTCCCAGGGCACAGGAAATGACTTCAACCGTGTAAATGTGAGGAGCGGGAATCAAACCGCCAACCTCCAGCGACTGAGCGACCTCTTTACTCTGCAGCAGTTTGAGTCTGAGTTTATAAAGTCAGGAATAAAAGCAGAGAGGTCTTCGTTCGTGAACAGCGCCTCAACAATTTCCTGACGTCAGATTCTGTTTCCTTTAACTCCAGAGATCTGTGTTTAGTAAAGTTTACAGCTCTGAGATAAACACTGAGGCAGGATTTAAATGTAGATTAATAACAAGTTTTGGTGATGGTCTCATTTCTCCAGAGCCGTTTGGCCTCAGGTTGGTGGGAGGAGCTAGCCGCTGTCAGGGAGAGCTGCAGGTGAAACACCAGGAGAGGAACTGGACACCTGTGGGTCCACCTGGGTTTAATCTGCAGATTGCAAACAGAGCGTGTGCAGAGCTGGGCTGTGGCTCTGCTGCTTCTGTGAGAAAACAAAGTGGTTCAGAAAGAGAAACATCATTAATCAAACCTGACTGTGAAGAGACTTCACTGAGCGACTGTTTTAGATATCACGAATATCGCTCTGACTCCAGTGTGGAGCTGAAATGTTCAGGTAAGAACTTTAAAATCCTTTTCTTCCACAGCAGCTGGATCCTCTGAGATCTGTGAGCTCAGAAACTCAGATAAATCCATCTTGTCCTCCATAAGAATCTCTGTTTGAGTCTGAACCACTGGAGGTTTGTCCAATGGTGTAACAGTGTTCTGAGTGGGCGGGGCTTAGGTTTGACAACATGGAGCTAAAGACGTTAGCGTAGATGCTATTATACATTTACAAGAAAGCACTTCAGTGACGTCTCAGAGCTGTGTGTGTGTCCACAGACTCTGTGAGGCTCCGGGGGCCCAGCCTGTGCTCAGGATCACTGGAGCTCCACCAGAACCAGTCCTGGAGCCCAGTCTGTGAAGGGGACTTTGACCTGCAGGATGCAGAGGTGGTCTGCAGGGAGCTGGGCTGTGGGGCTCCTTCTCTCCTCCAGGGGGCGCTCTATGGAGAGGGCGGGGCTCTGGGACAGTTCCAGTGCCAGGGCCATGAGTCTGCTCTGATGGACTGTCCCAGGTCCAGCTCAGGGAACACCTGCTCATCTGGAACAGCTGTGGAGCTCACCTGCTCAGGTAAAAAGGGGCGGGGCTCTCACCTGCTCAGGTAAAAAGGGGCGGGGCTCTCACCTGCTCAGGTAAAAAGGGGCGGGGCTCTCACCTGCTCAGGTGAGCTGTGGTCTCCTCTGTCTTTGTGCTCATATTTACAGCAGACAGAGTTCCAAAACTCACTGCTCCAGACTCCACTGACTCTGGACCTGGTTCTGGACCTGGCTCTGGACCTGGTTCTGGACCTGGCTCTGGACCTGGCTCTGGACCTGGCTCTGGACCTGGGTCTGGACCTGGTTCTGGACCTGGTTCTGGACCTGGGTCTGGACCTGGCTCTGGACCTGGCTCTGGACCGGGCTCTGGACCTGGGTCTGGACCTGGTTCTGGACCTGGTTCTGGACCTGGCTCTGGACCTGGCTCTGGACCTGGCTATGGACCTGGCTCTGGACCGGGCTCTGGACCTGGTTCTGGACCTGGTTCTGGACCTGGCTCTGGACCTGGCTCTGGACCGGGCTCTGGACATGGTTCTGGACCTGGGTCTGGACCTGGCTCTGGACCTGGCTCTGGACCGGGCTCTGGACCTGGGTCTGGACCTGGCTCTGGACCTGGCTCTGGACCTGGCTCTGGACCTGGTTCTGGACCTGGGTCTGGACCTGGGTCTGGACCTGGCTCTGGACCTGGTTCTGGATCTGGTTCTGGCTCTGGACCGGGCTCTGGACCTGGCTCTGGACCGGGGTCTGGACCTGTGTCTGGGCCTGGTTCTGGACCTGGCTCTGGACCTGGTTCTGGACCTGGCTCTGGACCTGGGTCTGGACCTGGCTCTGGACCGGGCTCTGGACCTGGCTCTGGACCTGGTTCTGGACCTGGTTCTGGACCTGGGTCTGGACCTGGGTCTGGACCTGGCTCTGGACCTGGCTCTGGACCGGGCTCTGGACCTGGGTCTGGACCTGGGTCTGGACCTGGCTCTGGACCGGGCTCTGGACCTGGCTCTGGACCTGGTTCTGGACCTGGTTCTGGACCTGGCTCTGGACCGGGCTCTGGACCTGGTTCTGGACCTGGTTCTGGACCTGGCTCTGGACCTGGTTCTGGACCTGGCTCTGGACCTGGCTCTGGACCTGGCTCTGGACCTGGGTCTGGACCTGGTTCTGGACCTGGTTCTGGACCTGGGTCTGGACCTGGCTCTGGACCTGGCTCTGGACCGGGCTCTGGACCTGGGTCTGGACCTGGTTCTGGACCTGGTTCTGGACCTGGCTCTGGACCTGGCTCTGGACCTGGCTATGGACCTGGCTCTGGACCGGGCTCTGGACCTGGTTCTGGACCTGGTTCTGGACCTGGCTCTGGACCTGGCTCTGGACCGGGCTCTGGACATGGTTCTGGACCTGGGTCTGGACCTGGCTCTGGACCTGGCTCTGGACCGGGCTCTGGACCTGGGTCTGGACCTGGCTCTGGACCTGGCTCTGGACCTGGCTCTGGACCTGGTTCTGGACCTGGGTCTGGACCTGGGTCTGGACCTGGCTCTGGACCGGGCTCTGGACCTGGCTCTGGACCGGGGTCTGGACCTGTGTCTGGGCCTGGTTCTGGACCTGGCTCTGGACCTGGTTCTGGACCTGGCTCTGGACCTGGGTCTGGACCTGGCTCTGGACCGGGCTCTGGACCTGGCTCTGGACCTGGTTCTGGACCTGGTTCTGGACCTGGGTCTGGACCTGGGTCTGGACCTGGCTCTGGACCTGGCTCTGGACCGGGCTCTGGACCTGGGTCTGGACCTGGGTCTGGACCTGGCTCTGGACCGGGCTCTGGACCTGGCTCTGGACCTGGTTCTGGACCTGGTTCTGGACCTGGCTCTGGACCGGGCTCTGGACCTGGTTCTGGACCTGGTTCTGGACCTGGCTCTGGACCTGGCTCTGGACCGGGCTCTGGACCTGGCTCTGGACCGGGCTCTGGACCTGGGTCTGGACCTGGGTCTGGACCGGGCTCTGGACCTGGGTCTGGACCTGGTTCTGGACCTGGCTCTGGACCTGGCTCTGGACCGGGCTCTGGACCTGGCTCTGGACCTGGCTCTGGACCGGGCTCTGGACCTGGCTCTGGACCGGGCTCTGGACCTGGGTCTGGACCTGGGTCTGGACCTGGCTCTGGACCGGGCTCTGGACCTGGCTCTGGACCTGGTTCTGGACCTGGTTCTGGACCTGGCTCTGGACCGGGCTCTGGACCTGGTTCTGGACCTGGTTCTGGACCTGGCTCTGGACCTGGCTCTGGACCTGGTTCTGGACCTGGTTCTGGACCTGGCTCTGGACCTGGCTCTGGACCTGGCTCTGGACCTGGTTCTGGACCTGGTTCTGGACCTGGTTCTGGACCTGGCTCTGGACCTGGCTCTGGACCGGGCTCTGGACCTGGGTCTGGACCTGGGTCTGGACCTGGCTCTGGACCGGGCTCTGGACCTGGCTCTGGACCTGGTTCTGGACCTGGTTCTGGACCCGGCTCTGGACCCGGCTCTGGACCTGGCTCTGGACCTGGCTCTGAACCCGGTTCTGGACCCGGTTCTGGACCTGGCTCTGGACCCGGTTCTGGACCTGGTTCTGGACCTGGCTCTGGACCGGGCTCTGGACCTGGTTCTGGACCTGGTTCTGGACCTGGTTCTGGACCTGGCTCTGGACCGGGCTCTGGACCTGGGTCTGGACCTGGGTCTGGACCTGGCTCTGGACCGGGCTCTGGACCTGGCTCTGGACCTGGTTCTGGACCTGGTTCTGGACCTGGGTCTGGACCTGGGTCTGGACCTGGCTCTGGACCTGGTTCTGGACCTGGTTCTGGACCTGGCTCTGGACCGGGCTCTGGACCTGGTTCTGGACCTGGTTCTGGACCTGGCTCTGGACCTGGGTCTGGACCTGGTTCTGGACCTGGTTCTGGACCTGGTTCTGGACCTGGGTCTGGACCTGGCTCTGGACCTGGTTCTGGACCTGGTTCTGGACCTGGCTCTGGACCGGGCTCTGGACCTGGTTCTGGACCTGGTTCTGGACCTGGCTCTGGACCTGGGTCTGGACCTGGCTCTGGACCTGGCTCTGGACCTGGTTCTGGACCTGGTTCTGGACCTGGCTCTGGACCTGGCTCTGGACCTGGCTCTGGACCGGGCTCTGGACCTGGCTCTGGACCTGGTTCTGGACCTGGCTCTGGACCTGGCTCTGGACCGGGCTCTGGACCTGGCTCTGGACCTGGCTCTGGACCTGGCTCTGGACCTGGTTCTGGACCTGGCTCTGGACCGGGCTCTGGACCTGGTTCTGGACCTGGCTCTGGACCTGGCTCTGGACCGGGCTCTGGACCTGGGTCTGGACCTGGGTCTGGACCTGGCTCTGGACCTGGCTCTGGACCGGGCTCTGGACCTGGGTCTGGACCTGGTTCTGGACCTGGACCTGGCTCTGGACCTGGCTCTGGACCGGGCTCTGGACCTGGACCTGGCTCTGGACCTGGTTCTGGACCTGGTTCTGGACCTGGCTCTGGACCTGGCTCTGGACCCGGCTCTGGACCTGGTTCTGGACCTGGTTCTGGACCTGGCTCTGGACCGGGCTCTGGACCTGGCTCTGGACCTGGCTCTGGACCGGGCTCTGGACCTGGCTCTGGACCTGGCTCTGGACCCGGCTCTGGACCTGGCTCTGGACCTGGTTCTGGCTCTGGACCTGGACCTGGCTCTGGACCTGGCTCTGGACCTGGCTCTGGACCTGGACCTGGCTCTGGACCTGGCTCTGGACCTGGACCTGGCTCTGGACCTGGGTCTGGACCTGGCTCTGGACCGGGCTCTGGACCTGGCTCTGGACCTGGTTCTGGACCTGGTTCTGGACCTGGTTCTCGACCTGGCTCTGGACCTGGGTCTGGACCTGGCTCTGGACCAGGCTCTGGACCTGGTTCTGGACCTGGTTCTGGACCTGGTTCTGGACCTGGCTCTGGACCTGGGTCTGGACCCGGTTCTGGACCTGGCTCTGGACCCGGCTCTGGACCTGGTTCTGGACCCGGCTCTGGACCCGGCTCTGGACCCGGCTCTGGACCCGGCTCTGGACCCGGCTCTGGACAGGGCTCTGGACCTGGCTCTGGACCTGGGTCTGGACCGGGCTCTGGACCTGACTCTGGACCTGGTTCTGGACCTGGCTCTGGACCTGGCTCTGGACCTGGTTCTGGACCTGGCTCTGAACCTGGTTCTGGACCGGGCTCTGGACCTGGGTCTGGACCTGGTTCTGGACCTGGTTCTGGACCTGGTTCTGGACCTGGAAGTGGCTCTGGACCGGGCTCTGGACCTGGCTCTGGACCTGGTTCTGGACCTGGCTCTGGACCGGGCTCTGGACCTGGCTCTGGACCTGGTTCTGGACCTGGCTCTGGACCCGGCTCTGGACCCGGGTCTGGACCAGGCTCTGGACCTGGGTCTGGACCTGGGTCTGGACCTGGTTCTGGACCTGGAAGTGGCTCTGGACCGGGCTCTGGACCGGGCTCTGGACCGGGCTCTGGACCTGGCTCTGGACCTGGCTCTGGACCTGGTTCTGGACCTGGTTCTGGACCGGGCTCTGGACCTGGCTCTGGACCTGGTTCTGGACCTGGCTCTGGACCGGGCTCTGGACCTGGGTCTGGACCTGGTTCTGGACCGGGCTCTGGACCTGGCTCTGGACCTGGTTCTGGACCTGGCTCTGGACCGGGCTCTGGACCTGGGTCTGGACCTGGACCTGGACCTGGCTCTGGACCTGGACCTGGCTCTGAACCTGGTTCTGGCTCTGGACCTGGACCTGGCTCTGAACCTGGTTCTGGACCTGGTTCTGGACCTGGCTCTGGACCTGGCTCTGGACCTGGCTCTGGACCTGGCTCTGAACCTGGTTCTGGACCTGGTTCTGGACCTGGCTCTGGACCTGGCTCTGGACCTGGTTCTGGACCTGGTTCTGGACCGGGCTCTGGACCTGGTTCTGGACCTGGTTCTGGACCTGGCTCTGGACCTGGCTCTGGACCTGGCTCTGGACCTGGCTCTGAACCTGGCTCTGGACCTGGTTCTGGACCTGGCTCTGAACCTGGTTCTGGACCTGGTTCTGGCTCTGGACCTGGACCTGGCTCTGAACCTGGTTCTGGACCTGGCTCTGAACCTGGTTCTGGACCTGGTTCTGGCTCTGGACCTGGACCTGGCTCTGAACCTGGTTCTGGACCTGGTTCTGGACCTGGCTCTGGACCTGGCTCTGGACCTGGCTCTGGACCTGGCTCTGAACCTGGTTCTGGACCTGGTTCTGGACCTGGCTCTGGACCTGGCTCTGGACCTGGTTCTGGACCTGGTTCTGGACCGGGCTCTGGACCTGGTTCTGGACCTGGTTCTGGACCTGGCTCTGGACCTGGCTCTGGACCTGGCTCTGAACCTGGTTCTGGACCTGGTTCTGGACCTGGCTCTGGACCTGGCTCTGGACCTGGTTCTGGACCTGGTTCTGGACCTGGCTCTGGACCTGGCTCTGGCTCTGAACCTGGTTCTGGACCTGGCTCTGAACCTGGTTCTGGACCTGGTTCTGGACCTGGTTCTGGACCTGGTTCTGGACCTGGCTCTGGACCTGGTTCTGGACCTGGCTCTGGACCTGGTTCTGGACCTGGTTCTGGACCTGGGTCTGGACCTGGCTCTGGACCTGGTTCTGGACCTGGCTCTGGACCGGGCTCTGGACCTGGCTCTGGACCTGGTTCTGGACCTGGCTCTGGACCCGGCTCTGGACCCGGGTCTGGACCGGGCTCTGGACCTGGGTCTGGACCTGGGTCTGGACCTGGTTCTGGACCTGGCTCTGGACCTGGCTCTGGACCTGGTTCTGGACCTGGTTCTGAACCTGGTTCTGGACCGGGCTCTGGACCTGGCTCTGGACCTGGCTCTGGACCTGGCTCTGGACCTGGCTCTGAACCTGGTTCTGGACCTGGTTCTGGACCTGGTTCTGGACCTGGCTCTGGACCGGGCTCTGGACCTGGCTCTGGACCTGGACCTGGCTCTGGACCTGGCTCTGGACCTGGCTCTGGACCTGGTTCTGGCTCTGGACCTGGACCTGGCTCTGGACCTGGCTCTGGACCTGGCTCTGGACCTGGACCTGGCTCTGGACCTGGGTCTGGATCTGGCTCTGGACCGGGCTCTGGACCTGGCTCTGGACCTGGTTCTGGACCTGGTTCTGGACCTGGTTCTCGACCTGGCTCTGGACCTGGGTCTGGACCTGGCTCTGGACCAGGCTCTGGACCTGGTTCTGGACCTGGTTCTGGACCTGGTTCTGGACCTGGCTCTGGACCTGGGTCTGGACCCGGTTCTGGACCTGGCTCTGGACCCGGCTCTGGACCTGGTTCTGGACCCGGTTCTGGACCTGGCTCTGGACCCGGCTCTGGACCCGGTTCTGGACCCGGCTCTGGACCCGGCTCTGGACCGGGCTCTGGACCTGACTCTGGACCTGGTTCTGGACCTGGCTCTGGACCTGGCTCTGGACCTGGTTCTGGACCTGGCTCTGAACCTGGTTCTGGACCGGGCTCTGGACCTGGGTCTGGACCTGGTTCTGGACCTGGTTCTGGACCTGGTTCTGGACCTGGAAGTGGCTCTGGACCGGGCTCTGGACCTGGCTCTGGACCTGGTTCTGGACCTGGCTCTGGACCGGGCTCTGGACCTGGCTCTGGACCTGGTTCTGGACCTGGCTCTGGACCCGGCTCTGGACCCGGGTCTGGACCAGGCTCTGGACCTGGGTCTGGACCTGGGTCTGGACCTGGTTCTGGACCTGGAAGTGGCTCTGGACCGGGCTCTGGACCGGGCTCTGGACCGGGCTCTGGACCTGGCTCTGGACCTGGCTCTGGACCTGGTTCTGGACCTGGTTCTGGACCTGGTTCTGGACCGGGCTCTGGACCTGGCTCTGGACCTGGTTCTGGACCTGGCTCTGGACCGGGCTCTGGACCTGGGTCTGGACCTGGTTCTGGACCGGGCTCTGGACCTGGCTCTGGACCTGGTTCTGGACCTGGCTCTGGACCGGGCTCTGGACCTGGGTCTGGACCTGGACCTGGACCTGGACCTGGCTCTGGACCTGGACCTGGCTCTGAACCTGGTTCTGGCTCTGGACCTGGACCTGGCTCTGAACCTGGTTCTGGACCTGGTTCTGGACCTGGCTCTGGACCTGGCTCTGGACCTGGCTCTGGACCTGGCTCTGAACCTGGTTCTGGACCTGGTTCTGGACCTGGCTCTGGACCTGGCTCTGGACCTGGTTCTGGACCTGGTTCTGGACCGGGCTCTGGACCTGGGTCTGGACCTGGTTCTGGACCTGGTTCTGGACCTGGCTCTGGACCTGGCTCTGGACCTGGCTCTGGACCTGGCTCTGGACCTGGCTCTGAACCTGGTTCTGGACCTGGTTCTGGACCTGGCTCTGGACCTGGCTCTGGACCTGGTTCTGGACCTGGCTCTGAACCTGGTTCTGGACCTGGTTCTGGCTCTGGACCTGGACCTGGCTCTGAACCTGGTTCTGGACCTGGCTCTGGACCTGGCTCTGGACCTGGCTCTGGACCTGGCTCTGAACCTGGTTCTGGACCTGGTTCTGGACCTGGCTCTGGACCTGGCTCTGGACCTGGTTCTGGACCTGGTTCTGGACCGGGCTCTGGACCTGGGTCTGGACCTGGTTCTGGACCTGGTTCTGGACCTGGCTCTGGACCTGGCTCTGGACCTGGCTCTGAACCTGGTTCTGGACCTGGTTCTGGACCTAGCTCTGGACCTGGCTCTGGACCTGGTTCTGGACCTGGCTCTGAACCTGGTTCTGGACCTGGTTATGGACCTGGTTCTGGACCTGGCTCTGGCTCTGAACCTGGTTCTGGACCTGGCTCTGAACCTGGTTCTGGACCTGGTTCTGGACCTGGTTCTGGACCTGGTTCTGGACCTGGCTCTGGACCTGGTTCTGGACCTGGTTCTGGACCTGGGTCTGGACCTGGCTCTGGACCTGGTTCTGGACCTGGCTCTGGACCGGGCTCTGGACCTGGCTCTGGACCTGGTTCTGGACCTGGCTCTGGACCCGGCTCTGGACCCGGGTCTGGACCGGGCTCTGGACCTGGGTCTGGACCTGGGTCTGGACCTGGTTCTGGACCTGGCTCTGGACCTGGCTCTGGACCTGGTTCTGGACCTGGTTCTGAACCTGGTTCTGGACCTGGCTCTGGACCTGGCTCTGGACCTGGCTCTGGACCTGGTTCTGGACCTGGTTCTGGACCTGGTTCTGGACCTGGCTCTGGACCTGGCTCTGAACCTGGTTCTGGACCTGGTTCTGGACCTGGCTCTGAACCTGGCTCTGGACCTGGTTCTGGACCTGGTTCTGGACCGGGCTCTGGACCTGGGTCTGGACCTGGTTCTGGACCTGGTTCTGGACCTGGCTCTGGACCTGGCTCTGGACCTGGCTCTGGACCTGGCTCTGAACCTGGTTCTGGACCTGGTTCTGGACCTGGCTCTGGACCTGGCTCTGGACCTGGTTCTGGACCTGGCTCTGAACCTGGTTCTGGACCTGGTTCTGGACCTGGCTCTGGACCTGGCTCTGGCTCTGAACCTGGTTCTGGACCTGGCTCTGAACCTGGTTCTGGACCTGGTTCTGGACCTGGTTCTGGACCTGGTTCTGGACCTGGCTCTGGACCTGGTTCTGGACCTGGCTCTGGACCTGGTTCTGGACCTGGTTCTGGACCTGGGTCTGGACCTGGCTCTGGACCTGGTTCTGGACCTGGCTCTGGACCGGGCTCTGGACCTGGCTCTGGACCTGGTTCTGGACCTGGCTCTGGACCCGGCTCTGGACCCGGGTCTGGACCGGGCTCTGGACCTGGGTCTGGACCTGGGTCTGGACCTGGTTCTGGACCTGGCTCTGGACCTGGCTCTGGACCTGGTTCTGGACCTGGTTCTGAACCTGGTTCTGGACCGGGCTCTGGACCTGGCTCTGGACCTGGCTCTGGACCTGGCTCTGAACCTGGGTCTGGACCCGGCTCTGGACCCGGGTCTGGACCGGGCTCTGGACCTGGGTCTGGACCTGGGTCTGGACCTGGTTCTGGACCTGGCTCTGGACCTGGCTCTGAACCTGGTTCTGGACCTGGTTCTGGACCTGGCTCTGGACCTGGTTCTGGACCTGGTTCTGGACCGGTTTATAACCATTAGACGTCTGAAAACTAATATGAAGATATTACATGTAATTAAATAAACAGGCGTCGTAGCACTCGCTCAGCGGAACACTGGGCGTTTTTCAGATAGGATCACTGATGTTTTACACAAAAACAACCAACAGAGATATTTCCTTTCTATAACTTAGTTTTACTGTCAGACACAGGAGAGAGGAGCAGAGGACAGAGCTCTGAGGAAAAGGCAGCGGGGACAGAACGGACGGAGACGGAGCAGAGCCATCAGACTGAGACAAGAGAGACAAGAGGCTCAGGAGATTCCACTTTAGGCAAATAAATGATCTAAAAGTATAAAGAACAGCGTGCAGTGGTCAGGTCTGAGGGGATGTTTTCTCTCATGAGTGGGAGAGAGACCTGCAGCTGTAGCTTCACTACAGGTGAGACTCAGGTGATCTTTACCTGAGCACAGTGAGCGCTGAAGGTTTCCTCTTTATTCATAAAAATGTGTTTTTGTATTTGGCCTTGTTCTTTTCTATCTCCCTTTACATAAACAGATTTTCCTCTAGGCCTGATGAAATGAAAAATGTAACTCTTTAATTATGTACAGTGGGGCAAAAAAGTATTAAGTCAGCCACCAATTGTGCAAGTTCTCCCACTTAAAAAGATGAGAGAGGTCTGTAATTTTCATCATAGGTTTACCTCAACTATGAGACAAAATGAGAAAAAAAATCCAGAAAATCACATTGTCTGATTTTTAAAGAATTTATTTGCAAATTATGGTGGAAAATAAGTATTTGGTCACCTACAAACAAGCAAGATTTGTGTCTCTCACAGAGCTGTAACTTCTTCTGTAAGAGGCTCCTCTGTCCTCCACTCGTTACCTGTATTAATGGCACCTGTTTGAACTGGTTCTATATAAAAGACACCTGTCCACAACCTCAAACAGTCCCACTCCAAACTCCACTGTGGCCAAGACCAAAGAGCTGTCAAAGGACACCAGAAACAAAATTGTAGACCTGAACCAGGCTGGGAAGACTGAATCTGCAATAGGTAAGCAGCTTGGTGTGAAGAAATCAACTGTGGGAGCAATTATTAGGAAATGGAAGACATACAAGACCACTGATAATCTCCCTCGATCTGGGGCTCCCCACAAGATCTCACCCCATGGTCAAAATGATCACAAGAACGGTGAGCAACAATCCCAGAACCACACGGGGACCTAGTGAATGACCTGCAGAGAGCTGGGACCAAAGTAACAAAGGCTACCATCAGTAACACACTACGCCTCCTGCAGTGCCAGACGTGTCCCCCTGCTAAAGCCAGGACATGTGCAGGCGTCTGAAGTCTGCTACAGAGCATTTGGATGATCCAGAAGAGGATTGGGAGAACGTCATATGGTCAGATGAAACCAAAATAGAACTTTTTGGTAAAAACTCTACTCGTCGTGTTTGGAGGAGAAAGAATGCTGAGTTACATCCAAAGAACACCATACCTACTGTAAAGCATGGGGGTGCTAACATCAGGCTCTGGGGCTGTTTTTCAGCAAAGGGACCAGGACGACTGATCCGTGTAAAGGAAAGAATGAATGGGGCCATGTATCGTCAGATTTTGAGTGAAAACCTCCTTCCATCAGCAAGGGCATTGAAGATGAAACGTGGCTGGGTCTTTCAGCAGGACAATGATCCCAAACACACTGCCCGGGTAACGAAGGAGTGGCTTCGTAAGAAGCATTTCAAGGTCCTGGAGTGGCCTCGCCAGTCTCCAGATCTCAACCCCATAGAAAATCTTTGGAGGGAGTTGAAAGTCCGTGTTGCCCAGCGACAGCCCCAAAACATCACTGCTCCAGAGGAGATCTGCAGGAGGAATGGGCCAAAATACCAGCAACAGTTTGTGAAAACCTTGTGAAGACAGAAAACATTTGACCTCTGTCATTGCCAACAAAGGGTTTATAACAAAGTATTGAGACGAACTTTTGTTATTGACCAAATACTTATTTTCCACCATAATTTACAAATAAATTCTTTAAAAATCAGACAATGTGATTTTCTGGATTTTTTTTTCTCATGTTGTCTCTCATAGTTGAGGTAAACCTATGATGAAAATTACAGGCCTCTCTCATCTTTTTAAGTGGGAGAACTTGCACAATTGGTGGCTGACTTAATACTTTTTTGCCCCACTGTAGGCCTACAAAATGTGGAAAAAAACATTACAACATCAACAAATACATAAAATCAAATTAAAAAAAAAAAAAAACGTAAGGGCAGAACAGTGAATCAAACCGATCTGTGAATTTGGTGAATTGTCCCATTCCTGGTAACAACCTTGACTTTAATGAATTTTTTAGTTTTTGTGTGACATCAGAGTTAAATGTTTTCTCCCTCATGTACTCCTAGTGGCTATTTTTGCCCCAGTGACTTACACTATAACAATATTTTATATTTGCACTGCCATGACACTATAAAATCATGAGTGGCAGCAGTAACACAGTCAAATGTATTTATATTTTTTTAAATTCAGTAGTTTTGAGCAGGACAGATTTGAGCAAAACAAGTTCAGCAAAGAAACTATTGTGCTATATTTATGAGCAGGTGAAGCCCTCCTCATGTTGAGCTTCTGTGTGAGTTCCTGTGGTCCCAGTCTGAGCTGCTTTATCTCAGTTTAAATAAATCCCACACAGAGGACACTCCTCTGCTCTGCTCCTCTCTCTCTGGACTTTTATTCACCTTTCTCTGTCTTTGTCAGACCCTGATGATGTCAGGCTGGTGGGCGGAGCCAGTCGCTGTAATGGGGAGGTGCAGGTTAAACATTTGGACCAATGGAGAGACGCGAGGATGTCTGACTGGAACCTGAGGACAGGAGCTGCAGTTTGTCAGCGTCTGGACTGTGGCTCTGTGGTTTCTGCTGAAGAGAGAACAGTTCCTGGTCGTTCTGTTTGGTTCCTCAGCTCCTCCTGTGTCCACTCCACTTCTTCACTGAGAGAGTGTGTGAGTGTGGAGGACACATCCAGCTCCTTCCTCTCCTCCCTCACCTGTTCAGGTAACTCTGCTCTTCATCCTCACAGTGATGTGTAGAGAATGTTGAGTGTTGGGGCCCAGTGAGGAGCATGTGCAGTATTCTCAGAGTAAAGAGCTGTGTGTGTGTCCACAGACTCTGTGAGGCTCCGGGGGCCCAGCCTGTGCTCAGGATCACTGGAGCTCCACCAGAACCAGTCCTGGAGCCCAGTCTGTGAAGGGGACTTTGACCTGCAGGATGCAGAGGTGGTCTGCAGGGAGCTGGGCTGTGGGGCTCCTTCTCTCCTCCAGGGGGCGCTCTATGGAGAGGGCGGGGCTCTGGGACAGTTCCAGTGCCAGGGCCATGAGTCTGCTCTGATGGACTGTCCCAGGTCCAGCTCAGGGAACACCTGCTCATCTGGAACAGCTGTGGAGCTCACCTGCTCAGGTAAAAAGGGGCGGGGCTCTCACCTGCTCAGGTAAAAAAGGGGCGAGGCTCTCAGGTAAAAAGAGGCGGGGCTCTCACCTGCTCAGGTAAAAAAGGGGCGAGGCTCTCAGGTAAAAAGAGGCGGGGCTCTCACCTGCTCAGGTAAAAAGGGGCGGGGCTCTCACCTGCTCAGGTTTAAAAGGGGCGGGGCTCTCAGGTAAAAAGAGGCGGGGCTCTCACCTGCTCAGGTTTAAAAAGGGGAGGGGCTATCACCTGCTCAGGTAAAAAGAGGCGGGGCTCTCACCTGCTCAGGTAAAAAGAGGCGGGGCTCTCACCTGCTCAGGTAAAAAGGGGCGGGGCTCTCACCTGCTCAGGTGAGCTGTGGTCTCCTCTGTCTTTGTGCTCATATTTACAGCAGACAGAGTTCCAAAACTCACTGCTCCAGACTCTACTGACTCTGGACCTGGCTCTGGACCTGGCTCTGGACCTGGGTCTGGACCTGGCTCTGGACCTGGCTCTGGACCTGGCTCTGGACCTGGCTCTGAACCTGGTTCTGGACCTGGCTCTGGACCTGGCTCTGGACCTGGCTCTGGACCTGGTTCTGGACCTGGCTCTGGACCTGGACCTGGCTCTGGACCTGGTTCTGGACCTGGTTCTGGACCGGTTTATAACCATTAGACGTCTGAAAACTAATATGAAGATATTACATGTAATTAAATAAACAGGCGTCGTAGCACTCGCTCAGCGGAACACTGGGCGTTTTTCAGATAGGATCACTGATGTTTTACACAAAAACAACCAACAGAGATATTTCCTTTCTATAACTTAGTTTTACTGTCAGACACAGGAGAGAGGAGCAGAGGACAGAGCTCTGAGGAAAAGGCAGCGGGGACAGAACGGACGGAGACGGAGCAGAGCCATCAGACTGAGACAAGAGAGACAAGAGGCTCAGGAGATTCCACTTTAGGCAAATAAATGATCTAAAAGTATAAAGAACAGCGTGCAGTGGTCAGGTCTGAGGGGATGTTTTCTCTCATGAGTGGGAGAGAGACCTGCAGCTGTAGCTTCACTACAGGTGAGACTCAGGTGATCTTTACCTGAGCACAGTGAGCGCTGAAGGTTTCCTCTTTATTCATAAAAATGTGTTTTTGTATTTGGCCTTGTCCTTTTCTATCTCCCTTTACATAAACAGATTTTCCTCTAGGCCTGATGAAATGAAAAATGTAACTCTTTAACTATGTAGGCCTACAAAATGTGGAAAAAAACATTACAACATCAACAAATACATAAAATCAAAACAAACCAAAAACCCGTGAGGGCAGAACAGTGAATCAAACCGATCTGTGAATTTGGTGAATTGTCCCATTCCTGGTAACAACCTTGACTTTAATGAATTTTTTAGTTTTTGTGTGACATCAGAGTTAAATGTTTTCTCCCTCATGTACTCCTAGTGGCTATTTTTGCCCCAGTGACTTACACTATAACAATATTTTATATTTGCACTGCCATGACACTATAAAATCATGAGTGGCAGCAGTAACACAGTCAAATGTATTTATATTTTTTTAAATTCAGTAGTTTTGAGCAGGACAGATTTGAGCAAAACAAGTTCAGCAAAGAAACTATTGTGCTATATTTATGAGCAGGTGAAGCCCTCCTCATGTTGAGCTTCTGTGTGAGTTCCTGTGGTCCCAGTCTGAGCTGCTTTATCTCAGTTTAAATAAATCCCACACAGAGGACACTCCTCTGCTCTGCTCCTCTCTCTCTGGACTTTTATTCACCTTTCTCTGTCTTTGTCAGACCCTGATGATGTCAGGCTGGTGGGCGGAGCCAGTCGCTGTAATGGGGAGGTGCAGGTTAAACATTTGGACCAATGGAGAGACGCGAGGATGTCTGAGAGTGACCTGAGGACAGGAGCTGCAGTTTGTCAGCGTCTGGACTGTGGCTCTGTGGTTTCTGCTGAAGTGAGAACAGTTCCTGATCGTTCTGTTTGGATCCTCAGCTCCTCCTGTGTCCACTCCACTTCTTCACTGAGAGAGTGTGTGAGTGTGGTGCAGGACACATCCAGCTCCTGCCTCTCCTCCCTCACCTGTTCAGGTAACTCTGCTCTTCATCCTCACAGTGATGTGTAGAGAATGTTGAGTGTTGGGGCCCAGTGAGGAGCATGTGCAGTATTCTCAGAGTAAAGAGCTGTGTGTGTGTCCACAGACTCTGTGAGGCTCCGGGGGCCCAGCCTGTGCTCAGGATCACTGGAGCTCCACCAGAACCAGTCCTGGAGCCCAGTCTGTGAAGGGGACTTTGACCTGCAGGATGCAGAGGTGGTCTGCAGGGAGCTGGGCTGTGGGGCTCCTTCTC